>BMAV01014233.1:0-246830 GCA_019973955.1 Trichonephila inaurata madagascariensis | reverse complement strand
ATTTACAAGTCGTCCTTTGAGCTCTTGTGACTAGAAAATCAAGATATCACTTGTCGTCCTAGCCTAAATGCCAGCAGTAAAATAGCTTCCCATGGACATTTAAAAACTGATTAAGTTGGTGGTAAGTAAATCTACCAAGGCCTTTTATAAAGGGTTAAACACTCATTTGTGTCCAATTACAAATACCAAAATTCTTGTTATAATCAGTTAAATAATAACAATAAAGTACTTGTATTCTTGATATAAAAAAAAAATTTAAGTATTTTTATGTATTACTATGTATGCTGTTAGGCGTTGATCTTCTATCTGACTATATTATCTATGTTCTCGATGTATTTTAGAAACGTAAAATTTTGAAAATGGAAATAGTAGTTTTTTTTATGTCCTCATTTTTGTGTGGACAAAAATGGCTTTGTGTTGTTATTCGTGTGTTTTAGAGAATTAATAACTATTTACTACTGATTGTTAGAGTTCTTGCACCATTAATATTTGCTGAGAGTAAGCAATTAAAGTAATAGATTAAACTGAATACAATCATAATTCTTCTGATTTCGAATTCCATTACGGAAAATATGCATTAACGTGTCCCATAATGTGGCCTAAAATGGAGACTGAAGTAATGGCTTAACATTTTCCCTTGGGTTCATTAAAATGCATTCAAACTTCAGAAGTCGTGAACGATGACGACTTTTTAGATCTCATTTCCGATTTTAGCCAGGGCTGAGGGTTATGACAGACAAGAGATAAACGGTTGCCACGCAGAAATCGGTTTTATGCAAAATATTTTCAAGCTAGACAAAAAAGAAGAAAAGTGAATTCAATACAAATTGAAGGAGTTTCTTGAGTTGATATTGGTCTTTGTTTTGGAACCAGATTTTTCTCGAATTAAGACAGGCAAATAATATGTTTTGATATTCTTTTTCGGTTTTAAAGGCACATAAAATAAACTATTGGAAACTCATAATGATTATTTCAGAAATCAACCAGTTTATGAATATTAATTTTCTCAAATAGCATTTTCAGTACATTTTTGAATTCAAACTTGATGTATCTTTAAATTTTATTTTTAATTAGCTGACTATCAAATTTAACCCCTTAACTGCTGATTAAAAGAAACGTGATTCATTCCTCAGTGCCACTACCGGCAGTGTATAGGGGTGCAAAGAAAAGGCAAAAATAAGCAAATTTTTCTCTGAAATTAAATCCTTTTAAAACACTATAAAGGTCATTTTATTGCATTCCAAAACCTTCGGAATAGTTTTATTGACAGCAGCGCAAAGGAAAGTTGCATATATACGTCAAGTCAGTTAATGCACCAGCAGACGTATTATAAGCATTGGGCATTTAGAGGTATTAGTAAATAAATATTCAAAGTTAGCCAGTACGCTGTATTTCATTAATGTTTTATTTCAGTAGATTAAATTTTAGGGACATATTTTAAAATGTTATTTAAATTGTTGCATTAAGGCTGTTATGCATTGCAGATTTAGTACGCCGATTTAAGTATTCCAGTATAAAAAAGGGTGAAAAAATTTATAGCCATAAATATTTATCTAAATGCAGTAGAAGTGATTTGAAATTCTCATTTGGCAAATATTTATTTGAATATTTCTAAACTATATTTTAAACAGCTTAAATTTCCAACTACTAATTTTTCAATTAGAAGTTAAATTTAAATAGGCATGACCTTTTTACGACACTATTTAAATCTAATATTCAGAAGCTCGAGCTCGAGTGTGAGTCAGATTATTTCTTATTGACTGTCTTTAAACAAGGCTATTAATCAAAAAAAAATTACACTTGATTTTTTTATCACTTAATAGAAAAAAATTACTACTTTTTTAACTACTTCGTACATTAGTGAAAAACAGTTTATTCTTGAATTGAAATTGTTCTTGGTTTGCAATAAAAACCAGATCTGTTTTATTCTTGAATCCTTATGTACATTCCAAGAACCTGCTTAAAATTAAAGAAAAATTTTTTTTTTTTACTATACGTCCAATTAAAATTGGAAATCTAAAAAGGAAAATTTTTAAAAATGTCCCAGTTTTTTCCGAATCAAGGCCATAATCTAAAAGGAACTATTTTAAAAATCCAAGTTTTCAAATAAAAGGCCATAATAAAATTGAATAATTTATAAACCACTCTTATAAAATTAACCCGTGTTACTTTGAATCGAATCAAGTATGAACTACTAAAATCATGAAAAATTAATAGTTCATTTTTACAAAATAAGGTGTCTCAAACTATTAGAATTGTAGAACTACCTTTAAACACTAAACAATATCAAATATAACTAAGTTTAAAATTTTATTTTTCATAAATGGAGAAAATACAATATATTATGAAACATTTATATTTTGGCATTATTTACTATGTTGTTATGTCCACGTATATGTTAGGATTTAAATATTATTTTTCGATTTAAAATATTATACTGAAATGAACTCATTGGTCCAACAGTCCATGAGGCCAAGGCCTACTGGCCCATCGCAGTTTGCGTGACTTTAGGCGCTAGGATGCATGTGCAGATGTTTCGATCAAGTGATCAGTCTGACGCGAAACCACCAGTGTTTAATTCCCAAGCAAGTTTGGTACTCATTTATCGACCCACTGAAGGGATGAAAGGTTTAGTCGACCTTGCCCAGCCCGGGATTTGAACCCCGGATCTGTGGCGGGGAAGCGCGTTACACTACTACTCAGCCACTGGGCTTCAAAGTATTATAGTTTTGTAAAATTATAACATACTAGCTGTTATACCCGTTCTTCGCACGAGTGAAATGAAAAATTGAACAATACAGATTGAAGGATAAAGAAGTTCTTAATGAATTAATTTTACGTGAATTGCAAATTAAACAAAAAAGAAGTTTTTTGCATATCTCAGCTGAACAAAAAAATCCGGTTTGTTAAATTTTAAGTCTGTATATCTAATAGATGATAAAAAGGGGTTTTTTTTATCTATAACTCCCCGCAACTCTCTTGTGGGTCGATTTTTGAAAACACCTTCCTGATCTCTGCTCAGTAAAAGTAGCACATTGTTACAAATTTTGTGTAATGAACGCTTAAAATAGTATAAATAATTTATATCTGGAAGTGCAATACGTTAATATTACATTTTGTTGTTTTTATTTTGTTGTTAAAATAGTAATCAGCCTCACACTCCACCTGTTCAATCTTTCGTAGTTCCTGGCGTAGATAAAACAAAATGCAAAGTTTTGCTTCACACACAAAAGACAGATAAATGCTGTCGCGGGCTTTTTTGCAGATGGCCGAATTTTTTCCTACTTTCTTGACAATTATCGTTATATTTTGGACACTTCACACAATATCTTTATAAATTATAGCCTATATGTTATTCTGATGTATAAAGCTATATTATTGTAAAGTTTCATTAAAATCCATTCAGTTGTTTTTGAGTGAAAGAGTAACAAACATGCATACAAACTTTCACGTTCTTAACATTAGTAAGGATTATATAAAATTACAGTACATTATATAGAAATATTATAGTATTGTTGCGTAGGTCAGGGTTTGTAGACTTTATGCTAAGGCAGATCTAAAGAACAAAATGATATTTCAGGAGAAAGGCAATTTACTGGCAAAAAACATTCCTTGGAATGCAGGTTAAGCAACAGTAGAACTGGTACAAAAAGTTCCAGAAGGTTCTCACACCTCCTATAACACACAGACACAACTATCAGTGTTTAAAAATACAGGCGCATAACTGTAAAAATTATCCGCAAGCAACTACTTGATCGAAAGCAAGCCCCGAAGTCGAACACTTTCTTTCATTGAAATAGAAGGATATTAACTCAGCTTCAGGCAGCGACTGCTATTTATAGTCTACGTGGCTACCTTCCACTGTTTCTCGAACAATCCGCTTGCGTCATAAACTTCTCTACCAATTTCGAGAAACCGTTATAGCAGCGGTCGCCAAACTTTTTGTCCTCATGGACCAGTAAGTTCATAATTTAAATCTCACGGACCACTAATAGGATTTTGTAAATGTAAAATATATTTATTAAAAAAAAAGTGATCTGAGAACGTAATCAATGCATCTTAAAGCATAACTTAACGTGATAAGTGAGTATAGTTCACATTTTCCTGGGGACTGGCAAAATTTTCTCGCGGACCACCACTTTGGCGACCTCTGATATACAGTAACCAAGTCACGAAATATAGTCACCAAAAAGGATGCCAACTTGGCAATATCGCCAATTTTTCGCCAAGTTCCCACTGGTCAGGGACAGCATTGCTAGCGAATATTACAGTTTTTATCATAAATAAATGCGACAAAAAGGATTATTAAATTATTAAACATGCAGATTTAAATTATTTACACTATTATAAGATAAAATTAAGCACTAATTACCCAAAATTCATAGCAGTATCTATTTTATCTTACAATTTAAACTATTTTTATTTAAAAAATTAATTTTTAAAAAAGAAATATATAGTTGTAAAGAATATAATATATTTAAAATTATAAATATTATATATTTTTACAAAAATATAATATACATATAGGGAAAATATATATATATTAATAATAATTTAAAAATTAGAAATTTTATAAATTCAGAAAATATTTAAGAATAAAAATTTAAATTAAAGATATTATGTAGTAAGATAGAAGCATCGGGCTGAAAAAATCAAATCTTTAAAAAAACAAAATGTTTTTGAAGATATATTTTCTCTGTTGCTTCCAACAAAGCAAAAGCGGGTTTTAATATGTATCATCCTCCCTTATACAAATTTCTTTTGCACCAGCTATAACCCAAAAAAACCAAGCGGGCAAAATTTCTATAAAATCCCATTTCTAACAAACTGGGTTTTTTCTCTATTGTAAACCAAAGCTAAAAAATACACTGTTCATTTATTTAAATTTCGGGACACTGGCCAACCCCGAGTGATAAACACTTCCAAACCCCTTCCCCAAAAAGAAGGCGTTTTGGCCGTGCATTTTCATCCATAATTAATCTGGGGCCAAAGGCATTTAATTTCAATGGAAATACCCCCTAAAAGGTTTTTAACCTTCCCAAAAGTGGAGAAAGGGCCCCTTGCCACCCCCCAAAAGAACTAAACCAGAAGAGTTTTGCATGATTTTCCCAACCTTCTATCCTTGCTTTTGTATACTAAGTGCATGATAAACTGCTGTTTACTTGAGAGCTACGTAATGCACGGTTCAGAAAAAGCTTTGAAAAGAACCTCCATCCAGATCTATCAATTTTTTTATTAATATTGTTATTATTATTTCCTATTTTTTCCTTTCCGATCGCCATCTGTTACATCTTTTCGATTTTTGTTAAATCGCTCCCACTTTTATGCATCGGAATTCTTTATCTCCAGCACATGCGGAACATAATGTTATAAAGCGCCCTGTCAATCTTCTTCAGCGGCGTGGCAGATATTTTGAAAGGTTTCTCTCGATTTGAAGAACAAGGTATGTTGCTTAAAGGGAATATTATCCTCAGTTTCTTTTTTTTTTCCCTTTCCAAGTATGATATTAAACGCATTTGTGTATACAGAGGACATGCTGCGAAAGCTGATTCTTTTATTTCTTCTTCCCCCTTTCAAACTTGGATTCTGAAAAGAAAAAGAAAGAAAGTAAGGTATTGGAAATGTCACAACAATTCGATCCATTTTCATTGAATACAGATAGCGAGGGTTTTATATAAATTCAAATTTAAAAAAAATGACTTCGTTTCTTACGAACGATAAATGATTCCGAACAAGTAATATAAGAAAAAAAATTTAAAATCAATTCCTACTTAGGTTAACAAAGAAAAATTTTATTAAATAGTTACTATTAATATAAATATATATATACATTTGACAGAATCACACTATTCAATGAAAAATAGAAAGCGATTTTTCCCTTGAAATTATCCATTTTTTCTTTTCTATATAGGGTATCTATATAGGGTTTCTTTTCTATATTTTCTATATATTTCTATTCCTAATGGTCTAATTATTCATTAATTAAATTAAATTATTCTAACAAAATAGTATAATAAAAAAAAGAATTCACATTCTCAGAAATTAGGCCATCCCCGATTTGATTCGAACCCACGACCTTCGGATTAGAAATCCAACGCGCTATCCATTGAGCTACAGGTACACAACGAACAGTTGTCCTTTCTATACATGCTGTTGGACCATTATTTTTGTTTGTTACTATTTATTCATTTTTTTTAATTTAATGAATGAAATAATATTTGAAAAAACTGTATTAACATCGAGTGTCATCCATTACAAATTTTTAAAAAATGTATATGAACTTGAATGGAGGAATAAAAAGTATTTTCTTAAAGATTGAAAAGTTGTGAACAGGATATATATAAATATATATATATATAGTCTTATTCTCTACAAACAAGAGACAACATCCAACAATCACACTTGAAAACCACACAGACAGTAGGAAAATCACTCATTGAAGGACATATTAACAACCATGATTAAAAATTGTAAAATGGAAGCTGCAGTATTACAAACATTGCAGACATAGGACAGCTAATATATAAAATAAAGTGGGTATAAAGTGGGGTTGAACATGTTTTTTAGACAGCCAACCTTCCCCCTTTATGTAAATAATACTGAACAAAAACCTATTGAAAGTAATATATATATATGACAGGCCCCAGGCCTGCTGGTAAAATGAGGAAGGGATCATCTCTATAATAACTTCTTTATTTTGCTTCAATCACATAAAATCCAACATGGCTGCCCTTTGGCGCGCAACCGAGTAGAACAATAGACAACCAATTCGGCGTGGAGTCACCAGCTAAGCCTTTTCGAGCATGCCTTCTTCTTCGTCAGAGCTCGCTCCACCTTTAAATAGGCTTATTTACCCACAAATCTCTACACGATGGTAAAGAGTTCACTCTATTTTTATTTATTACTTACTTAATTTTGAAGCTAAACTTTTCAAACCTGATATATATATATATATATATATATATATATATATATATATATATATATATATATAGTGATGAAGTGATATAATATATAGGAATTGAAAAAATGGCTTTATTTTTTACGAACGAAAAATGATTCTGAA
Organism: Trichonephila inaurata madagascariensis; assembly: GCA_019973955.1. Taxonomy (NCBI): domain Eukaryota; kingdom Metazoa; phylum Arthropoda; class Arachnida; order Araneae; family Nephilidae; genus Trichonephila; species Trichonephila inaurata. Next base: position 239,764 of record BMAV01014233.1, on the reverse strand, counting down.
AAAAAACCCTTATAAATAAAAATAACAGACTTTTACTTTGAATTAAAATCATTTAACTTTGTGTTTTCCATTAACTTTTGTTTCAACTGTTTCATATACATGCGTATACCGTATTTATTAGAATATAAGCCGCACTTTTTTCCAATATTAATGCTTTTGAAGATCGGGTGCGGCTTAGAATCGAAAGCAACAAAATTCATTAATGGAAGAAATTGAACATGATACTGATGGTAGAGCAATTGCAGGTTCATATATGGTTTTTAAAGTCCTTAATGCCGCCTCACCCAGTATGGTGGTTATGACACTCGGCTTGTAATCGAGTGGGCTCGGGTTCGAATCCTGAATAAGGATGGGATGAACCCTCGGGAAAAGAAGTCAGACTTTCGCCTGAAATGGATTCACGTCTCGCGATTGGGTGGGCCGTGGTAGCCGAGTGGTATAGATATCGGATCGTGGCTTGCCTTGTCACGAGTTCGAGCAAAGTACCACTAAAGACCCGCCGTGTAGGGCAGTGATGCACGTTAAATCTGTCGAGAGCTGAAACGTCCTCCCGTTGATGTGGTGTGGTAGTTAGGAGAGGGGGTGCCAGCTCAGGTGTCGTCCACGTCATTTGACCATGGTTCAAAATTATGTGGTCCGTCGCCGAAAGCCCTCGTGTAGCTGAACAGTGCGACGTTAATATTCACTCAATCAATCAATCACGTCTCGATTGGAAAGCAGCTCTTCTGTTCTACGCTGGGATCATCGTTTGTAATAAGAAGTATTTTTTCTTCTGTCATTGTACTAAACGTTTTTGTTCATCTATCTCTCGTCTTTCATATGTATTCCAGAATGAAACACATGATAATAATAAAGTTTTTAATACTGCAAAATAAGTTAATAATTCATTCATTAGTTAACCACTTTAAAAATTTTTAATTTTGTAAATATCGGATATCATTTAATTATTTTACACTTTTTCATAAAAATGTGTTGAGAATTTGGGGTGCGGCTTAGAAGTAAAGGTGATTTAGATTCGAATATATACGGTTTATGTCAACTTAATGATTTTTAGCACACGTTGCTGAACTAAGTATAAATGAATTAACAAAGCATTAACCATCATAGTTGAGTTAAAGCTTTTCATTTTAATACTAAAATATCATTTATTAGGTTTTAATGAGACACGCATTGTTTTTGCCTTTGAGTCGATAAACTCATACCACACTAGTTTAATTTTAACCCTAACATACGAATATTAAACCAGAACCACAATTCTGAAATCCAAAACCGACCTTCATTCATCCTGCAAATAACCATCATTTTTCCCTTTCACCCCTCCATCCACTTGATGGAATAGTTAAGCATTCCATCATGAATATTCCAATCCGCAATCGGAATGTCCAGCAGTCATATCCAAACCCTAATAGACTAGTCATGCATTGACGGTAACGTGGTCGTAATGACCATCACTTGTTTCTCATTGACTGCACAGGTAAGACAGCCCCTTCGAGGTTAATGATTGACTTTCCCGCCGCAGATCGTTATGCCCATAAGAGAGCGATTAACATCTATTATGCATACCTTAGAGTTGCGGAGCTGTCAATCACCAAGACGTGCAGGTGCGGTCATTCGATCTCATTGGCTCGTTATGGTGTGGGAATAGATTTGGAGATTTGTTGATGGTAATGGATGTGTGTACACGGCATTTAATACGTCATAGGTTACCAAAAAGGAATGATTGCGGATGAAACAGCATATTAGTGGCAGAAATTAAAGAAAGGGCTATTGATGAGTTGTGGATGTGTTTATTGATTTTCTAAATGTCGACACTCTTAAAGGTAGTGGTTCTAAAACTTACTGTGCTTGTGGGCCCATTTTTTATAATCAAAAACTTGGCCATGAGTCCCCAAGTGAAATAACTTTATTTCAATGCATAATAGAAAGATTACAAATCTAGTTTTGACTCCCTGAATGTTTTGACGTAAATATAAAATATAAATTAAAGTATTGGGATATCTGAAAATGCCTTTACTCAGATTATAGCTGACGCTTTAACTTAATTTAAAGGTCAATTTTCGTGTTCCAAAAAAGGGCACATTTTTGAACTGCTTATAACTAAGCATAATACTTAAGAGAATATGAAAATGGAAGAAATTTGTTTTAAAAAATTTTCAATTTTAAAATTTTTGCACTATTTTTTGTTTTATAACTGTGGAACATAAAAACCCCTAAATGTTTGCTTTTTCTAAGTACACTGCATGCTATCAAGAATATGTAAAGTTGCCCCCTCTCGGGTGCCCTTCTCCTTGATTATCAGCGTGAGCTAGAGGTGTAGGAATAACTGAAGAACTAGAAGCTGCCATGATCTTAATTTGACTTTATTAAGATCTTAAAACTTAAACATCTAACAGATTAGATAATAATATATATGGGAGAGAATCTACGGTGGATAAACACACAATATATATAATACCGAAATGACGTAACCCGAACCACTATCAATAACTAACATGCCCGAACTCAAATCCAATACTATCACAGATCCTAATATTAAATGGACACTCCTGCCTTAATTTTGATCCACTGATCCAGTCCTACTGGAAGTTCCGTATTTACTGGAGTGCAATAGTATACACCTTGATCTAATGGCTCTATGTCACGGAATTCCTCTGTTGGCTGTCATTTCACAATTGAATCACACACATACTATTATAACATTCCCCAAATTGCCACCTCGCTTACTCTAACTTCTGATATTTAAAAGCTTCCTAATTTGCATCTTTTCTTCAAGCTTCACTTCTTGGGTTTGGTTGGAAAAGAGTTACCATTCATTCTGGCCCCAAAGAACCCAAAGGACATGTTAATGAAAAGACGCATGAGCCCGTCACAAATGTTTCAAATATTCTAAAAGAATTTGTCAATTACTTACAAAAAATTTCATGTTCATACGGCTTTTTCAAACGGTTGAGGACTTTGTGTGTATGCGTATATATATGCACACACATTTGGAAGCGAGATGTAATACCTAGTCTTACATAGCAATGGGGAAAGAGATAATATCGGCTTTTTTGGATTATGTTTCCATTTTTGTTTCTTCTCAAGCAACAAATTGGCTTGCCAATCCCTGTTCTTTATCAAACATTTTCCAAGAATCTAAATTCTTGCCTTCACCACAAAGAGAATGCAGATGAGAAGTTTATTTCAGTACAATGGACAAATTATATCTCTTAAAAACACTAGCACTAATAATCTCACTTTACGAATTAAAAATATGTGCAAATCAAAGAGACAGAAAGAAGAAAATATCAGTGCATGTGCATCGTAATGGCAAACCGGTTTTGGCCAGCTTTCGGTATCTCATACGGTGTACGAACAAACCAATTAAGGGGTTAAAACAGTAGTCGCCCAACTTTTGGAGCTTTTTAGCTATCGTGCTATTTTTAAAACCTACTGTGAGCTACCAACCAAAAGAATTACCAACTTTCTTTAAAAAAATCTTACTTCTGTTTATTGATTATAAACTTACATCTCCAGTAAATATGAAATCAAGTTTAGAAAAACTGTTTATAACAAAAAATATACCTAAGAAAGAAATTGAAATGGAATTAGAGAAATAAATAACAATTGTGTAAGACACAAGAAAATGGAAAGGTGATAATGATAAGATTTTATCAGTTTTAAACATTGTATATGTACAATAGGTTACAAAATAGAAAACATTAGACGAAAACAATATAAGTCAATAACCAAGAAGGCACAGGACTATTTTCAACGTCTTCATTCGCTAGCTAGGACTGGACTAGTTTGTTTTTTGTTAGTTTGTATGTAAGAGGGTAACGCCATCTATTGGTACTGCTGTTAATTTGGAAAAACTGTACATTACAAATGTAATAACAGAATTTTTACCGGACTAATTAAAATTTTATACGGAGATGGGTAGGATTATTTTTATGTCATGAACATTTTTTTTCATGTTGGCAGAGTATATAATGGCTATCCTTCAAATACACAACTGTCCAACTATGAACACTACTTCCACACAATATACAACTATGAATCTGAAATCTCTCACAGATATACAAAACTAAACTATACAAGGCTAAACATTTCGTTTGCTTTGAGACAGACAAATCTAAACCAAAATTGGGTATTTTTCTTTAAGAACCAGAGATTAAATATATTCAGAGCTTGAATAAAGTGATTTTACGAATGAATCATTTTGAAAATCAACTAGTTCCAATTCTACGGCGGGATCTACCAGAAATGTCTCCATAAAGTATGTGTACCTCGCAATCGACGATTTGTCAATAGCTGCTTTAAAACATGAAAATATATTTGTTTTTCAATGAGATGGGTGAACTTGATAGGATGACATGTTGTTATTTATCTTTGGATCTATGTTCTATAAGATCCTGCTGTGTTGGATGGCCAGGAGATTCAGGTTCTGATTGTAAAGATTGCTTACACTCTAGACCAGTGTTTCTTAAACTGGGGGTCGAGACCCTAAACGGCGTAGTATGACTTGCAGCTGGAGTAGCTAAAAATTTTAGGGTTTTGCTGTTGAAAATATCACTTATTTGCCACTAAAATCACTAGAACTTGTTGAGTTATCAACAGATTCGAGGTTACAAATTGATTTTAATACGGTCATTAGAAGAATTTCGGCTAGGAATTGCAACTGATCGGCTGAAACCGCTACTATTTTATCTTTTTCCACAACTTATTTATATGAGACGACATTTTCGTCTTTAACAACGGAATAATCAAAGTATCGATCAAATCTAAAGAATATCTAATAATATAGAGAGATCTAAGAATATCGATATCTGGCGGTGTCGACTACATATTATTCTAAAATTTAATAACACAGTTAAATATAATCAAATACAATCAAAATTTTTGTGATAATACTAAAAATTTCTAAAATTAATTTTTTTAATTATCTTTCTCCTAAACTCCATACCACAGAACATCTTTTCCGCACAGACAGATTTCAATTGATATTTTTTTCTTTATATCACTGTGAACTACCTTATTATACAGCCAAAGTCGGGTTTTTTCTTTACCAGGTTACCAGGATGAGAATGTTTAATGGAATGTTTGCATTAATTGCCATTAATTGCTACGACATATTAAATGTATGAAACGTGTAAAAAAACGGGGAACTTTTTGAATTTTTAAAAAAAATTTTTTCCCAATTTTTAAAAAAATTAGTCAAAGAAATTAATAATTTGCCAAATTTTTGAAAATTTTGAAAAAAATTGCCCAATTTTTTAAAACAATAACTTTAAGTAAGTTTGTTTTTTTGTTTGTTCCAACTTTTTTACTAAAATTTTTTTAAAAAACAATCGAAAAAAAAATTTAATTAACTTTGGGGGTAATTTTTTGTTTTTTTTAAATTTTGGAAATTAATCCATTCAAATTTTTTTTTTACATTAAAATTTATTCCCCGGGGGTTTTCAAAAGGAAATAAAGTGAAGTTTTTTTTAAATTTTATGATTGGTAATTTAAAATTTAAAATTAAAAAATTTTTTAAAAATTTAAACGCGGAATTTTTTGGAAAAATTGGAAAAATTTTTTTCCTTTTTAATTAAGACAAATTTCTTTTCAACCGTGGTTTCCCGAAAGTTAAAAATAAAATTTTGATGGTTTATTATTAATTTTATTTAAATTATTTTTATAATATAAAATTTTTTAAAATATTTTTCAAATTTTAACGTTAATAAAAACTTTTAATTTCACCAAAGTTAACTTACTTAACTTTTGTGGATGACCGATGTTTTACAGTTTTTCAAATTTTTTAGTTCTTTAAATTAAATTAAAAATGAATAAATAATAAAAAAAAAAAATAATAGTCCAGCAGCAATATAAAAAAAAATCGTTCGTTGTACCCCCAACCAGGGGATATGCGTTGGACCTAACCAAAGGTCGGGGTTTCGGAACCACCTGGGATGGCCTAATGTCTGAGAATGTGATTTATTTTTTACTATACAGTTTTATTAGAATTAATTTTAATTTTAATTAAGATGAATAAATAGTAACAAACACACACAAACAAAAAAATAGTCCAATACCCTATATCGAAAGGAAAATGGAAAATTGCAAGGAAAATCGCTTTCTATTTTGTCACTTAATATTGGAATTCTGTTATATGTATATACATATTTATATTAATTGTAACTATTTATTAAAAAGTAACTAAAATAAAAAATTTCTAAGTTTACCTAAATAGAAATTGACTTACATTTTTTTATATATATTATTTGTTTTTTAATGTAACAGAGTAGATAAAAAAATTTCAACAAAACACACCAGTTATTATTTTGACTAATCTTAACTCTGAAAATAATATGAATTTTTTAAAAATTTTAATTCAGCCCTTGCACAGAGAAGTTATATATAAGCAAAATATTATTACAGAAACATTTTTCACAAGTGGAGAATGTTTGGGAACTATGTCATTCTTTCTTCCTTTTTTGACAAAAAGTGGCATTTAAATAACTTTTCTCGTAATAATATTGTTCAAACAATTGTATATGTATATTCTAATTCAACTGACATTAAGTATAAAAAAAAAATACTCTTTTTCGCACTTTTTCAAAATTACGTTTCCGAACGTCGTAAATCAGTTTACTCCTCCCTATAAATCTAATGCAGTTCACCGAAAAGTGCTGTGTTTTAAATAATTAATTATAATTAGCATTATTTAAAAAAGCTATAATTAGAATCACAGTAATTCATTTATTTTTATCACATATGTACATATATTCTCATAAGTATGTTTTAATACTCAATTAATTGTTCTGCATGTGTTTACTTCATCATACTAATTTATCCCCTTTTCTTCCCCAAAGGGAGAAACCAAACTTCAGAGCCTTGGAAAAGAGAATACTGGACAGCATAATTGGTCCGGGACGCTATGACAGCCGGATCCGGCCTCTTGGAATGAACAATGCAACAAGTAAGATTGTCATTACATTAATCATAATTTACACCAGTTCCGGCTTAAGCCCTTACTAAAATGAGAAATGCCCTTTTGATGAAGCATGTAATGTATGTGGGATAAACATAAATGTCCAGGGGGGTTGTTTGTACAAAAGTCGTTTGTTATAATTACAGTGTTGCGTCCAATTGTGAGTGATTTTGGGGTGTTTTCAAACTCGCTGAAAATATAATATTGAGGGACCTTGGTAGGTGTTTATTTTAATCACTGAACTACAGGCCTATGTCTACTCCGTACATGCTTTGGAATCTCTTTTCGAAACAGTTGTTAAGGTATCCAACTACGTTTGGAACCTTGATTTTGCAAAAGCGTATAATGGGATAATATTTATAATATTTAGTGTCACTTAGATTAGAAAATGTATATAAAAGTGTTTTAAGAATAGTATTACAATAAAAAAATATTTAAGTACGATATTTTGACAAAAAATGAACATAGAATGGCCCATTTTCAAAATATTCTCCTTTTGTGAAAAATGCTTCTATTATAATAATATTTTGCTTGTATATAGCTCAGACCTGTGTACAGAGACTCAACTAGAATTTTTGAAATGTATCACTTAGAAGTGGGTTTATCCATGTTTTACGACAACAGAGGGGAGCAATTTTAAGAAAAAAACGCCGATAATTATTTAAAATGGTTGTAACTCTGAAAATAAGGTGAATTTTTCAAAAATCATAGTTGAGCCTCTGTACAGAGGTCTGAGCTATATACAGGCAAAATATTATTATAATAGAAGCATTTTTCACAAAAGGAGAACATTTTGAAAAAAGGGTTATTCTAAGTTAATTTTTTGCCAAAGTATTGTATTTAAATCATTTTTTTTTGTCGAAATGTCCTTAAAACAATTTTATGCATGTATTCTAATATAAGTGACACTAAATATCCTGAAAATTATCCATTTATGCGCTTTTTCAAAATCCTGGTTCCGAACGTAGTCGGATACCTTAAAGGCTTTTATTCGTTTCCTTTGTTGTTTGCAGCTTGCGGAAGTAGGGGACGCTGCATACCCCCTTCTTAGAGATGAGAGTTGTATTTGCTGTTGATGGATTTTCTGAGCGATACTTAGAGAAGGATGTTTTTCCAACCATTACTGCAACTGATATATATCTCCAGTAGGTTTGAGTGTCGTTGGAAAGTTTTTCCATTGACATTACGTCTTTTGTTGAGATGGCGAGTCCAGTTGACACGAGAGCCGCAGTCTTTGGAATCATTTGGTCGTGATTTATTGGGAATATCTTAAATTAGGCTCTTCATAGAATGAATTCATAATCAGCTTGTAGAGGTAAGCTGTGATGCTATCTAGTGTTCAATTCCTGCGTCACCTTTGAGGGACTTTGGCAAGAGTGTTTACCATCATCTAAACGTTGGTAGTTACTCATTTTTCAATTCCTACTATTATAGCTCACACTCTCTATATATATTTATTTATCCTGGTGGAATTTTCAATCATTAATAAAGTACATTTTAAAGCGCTCGATTGAGCTGAAATTTTATATACATGATTATTTTGGATGACAATACAGTAGTTTAATTATAACTAATAAAATTAATTAATTAAAACTAATTATTCAAAGAATTCCAAATACAGCCACGTTGCCATCATTTTTGGCGACTTAGCGACCATTTTGGTGACTTGTGTCAAAACTTGAAAAAGGTTTTTTTCTCACGTTTTAAGCATTTAGTTGAACTGAAATTTTATACACGCGATTGTTTTGGATGACAATACGATACTTTAATGATAATTAATAAAAATTAATGACCATTTAATGTTGTGATTGATTCTGTCCTATGTATATACATATTTATATTAATTGTAACTATTTAATAAAAAATAGCTAAAATAAAAAAAATTTGATTGATCTAAGTAGGAATTGACTTAAAAAATTTATTTATACATTATTTGTTACTGTTACAATTTGAATTGAGCCGATTGCTTCAAAATAACTCCAAGAAATTCGCCGAGGTGTGCTGGCGAATGAAATGCATTTTACATTATGCACGCTTATAAAGCCTGTTTTTCTGCTAGATCCACCTATACACACGTGTATGCTTACGTATCTGCCACACAAGATTTGCATTCTTATCTAGAAGCAGTGGTTTTTCATTCGGTTTAGTTCTTTTCATACAATTCTATAAAGTATGCAAATTCTCATAATTTATTCCATCAGTGTATTTTTATGTTGAGATAAATATCTTTAAATGAAGCCAAATTAATATATAAAAAACTAGTTCTACATTCTTCATATCTATTCTCTGATTCTGCTTCCATTCCTGGGAGAATTTAATTGTCTTGAAATATTTCCTCCTGTGAGGCACACTGAATCATATTAGAAGATTTGTTTGGCATATCGCATCTACAAGGTTACTGACCCCTGGTATACACTCTTCATCAAGTTTTTTTCTTTTTTGTGCGCATAAAAGTACTTAAAAAAATGTGTGACATTCCACAAAATATTATGGCTGAAAAGGTTATCCCACAACTCTTAAGTATAAAAGAAATAGCTAAAGTGACAGTTAAGGTAACCGACTACGTTCGAAACAATGATTTTAAAAAAGCGCATAAAGGAATAGTTTTCATGATATTTAGTGTCACTTAGATTAAAATACATGTATAAAATTGTTTTAAGACAAAAAAAATTATTTCAATACAATATTTTGGCAAAAAATTAACTTAGAATAACCTTTTTTAAAAATGTTCTCCTTTTATAAAAAAATGCTTCTATAATAATAATATTTTGCTTATTTAAAGAAAAGACTTCTCGAGAAAGTCTGAACTAGTATTTTTAAAAAATTCACATTATTTTTAGAGTTACAACCCATTGAAATAATTATCGGCGTTTTTTTCTTAAAATTGCTCCCCTCTGTTGTCCTAAAACAGGGATAAACCCACTTCTAAGATATATATTTCAAAAATTCTAGTTGAGCCTCTGTAGAGAGGTCTGAGCTATATACAGGCAAAATATTATTATAATAGAAGCATTTTTTACAAAAGGAGAATATTTTGAAAATGGGTCATTCTATGTTCATTTTTTTGTCAAAATATTGTACTATGACAATTACTACTCTTAAAACAATTTTATATGCATCTTCTAATCTAAGTGACACTAACTATCATAAATATTATCCATTTATACGCTTTTGCAAAATTACGTTTCCGAACGTAGTCGGATACCTATAATTACTAATCAAGAAGAAACAGCATTATTTAAATTTATAAGAAAAAATATTCGTGTGCGATGAAAACATTGAAGAGTTCTTGAGAAAAATGAAGTTCCATTACTTGTTATAATAGTTAAATTTTTTTTTAAAGTATGAAAGGAAAATTGAAAGGTTTATCGCTTTAAGGAATGTATTTAAATGAGAAAATAAAAATAAAAATTATTTAATTAACACACACGTTAAAAAAAGATATTTTGGCAACTAAAAAAGAAATTTAGAACCTAAAGAAAAGAAAAGTGAAACCTGGTTTCTGAAAAAAATAATCGAAAAATTACTTTTTATTTTCTTTTAACATCTATTTTAATTTTTATGGAACATTTTTGAATTTTTTTTTTTTTTGGCGGATTAATTGAGTAAAAGAAATAAAGATGTATTCACTTTTCTACTCAAAAAATATTCATGCATAAATTTACGAAACAATTACAAGAAAAACATATTTTTAATAACTCCACAATTTTTTTAATAACAATTTATGTCAGTTTTCTCCTAACCTCCATTAAATTCAGCCTCGGGGTGCTCTCAATATCAGATTTCACATAAGCATGTTCTTAATTATAAATTAAAAGTTCCTCGAAGCAATTATCTCGGAAACAAGTATGTGAATTATTTAACAGATGATTGCATTTTAATTACTATCATAAAATAATTAAATTTTAATAGCTAAGAATTAACTTCGAGTGCGCGAAAGAAATTAAATTACTAATAATCATTTTTCTGATCAGCTTATTATATAACGTGTAAAAAGAGAACCTCTGGAAATAATTTTTACAGACTTTCTGAAAATTAATTGTAGAGTTTAATCACTACATATATAACATATATGTCTTAGTTTTTAGTCGATGAGGTTTCTAAATTTGTAATTTGCATTCACTTTTATGTTTTTTCAAACGTTTAAGTCATCATCATCAAAATGACTGATTAGATTTCTTAATTTATTTAATTAAAAAATAACATTTTATAAAGTGTTAAAAACAACGAATGGCAAAATACATGGAGTATGTGAAAATACAAATATTCAATAATAAATTTAGCAATAAAAAACAGATTTAATGATGAATAATAAATACGAGGATCACGCGGACATTGTTTGGACATTGTATTGTTTCGTTCAACCACTACCACCGCACTGGTAATATCAAAGCTCAATCCCAAGCGCCCTCAAGCGCGATCAATGTGTCACGGAAATTGAGTGATGACGAGTAAGTGTCACTGTTAACAAGTAATATAAAAAAAATTTATGTCAATTCCTACTTAGATCAACAAAGAAAAATTTTATTTTAGCTACTTTTTATTAAATAGTTACAATTAATATCAATATGTATATACTTACGACAGAATCACAACATTAAGTGGTAATTCATTTTTATTCATTATCCTTAAAGTACCGTATTGTCATCCAAAACAATCGTGTATATAAAATTTCAGTTCAACTGAATGCTTTAAGGCGTGAGAAAAAAAACCTTTTCAAGTTTTGACACAAGTCCCCAAAAGGGTTGCTAAGTCGCCAACGTGGCTGTATTTGTAATTCTTTAAATAATTAGTTTCAGTCAATTAATTCTTATTAATTATAGTTAAATTATTGTATTGTCATCCAAAATAATCATGTATATAAAATTTCAGCTCAATTCAGCGCTTTAAAATGCATTTTATTAACGATTGAATATTCCACCAGGATAAATAAATAAATAAATATAGAGAGAGAGTGTGTGAGCTAATAGTAGGAATTGAATAAATTAATAAGTTTTTTTTATCTTTTACTTTCTACTTTTCGATATGCTCACGCTCCCCACTTAGGACGGTCACGCCTCCTAAGGGGCGTACCCCACAATTTAAGACTGTGCCTGCTCTAATGTCATAATATGGTTGTAACACCAAAAAATTGCCAATTACACCATTCGATAGTTAGGTAACTTCGGATCAACGGATATCAATTGGTTCAGCGTCTGATAGGGGTCACACATTTGTTCCATGGCTGACCATACTGAAGGAAACCTATAATAAATCGACTTTCCCCCCTTTTAAGCTAAAATCTAAAAAACATTATCATCTCACATAAATAAATTCGTTACGCGAACTTATACGCTATTTCAACCGGTGCATATGGAGGCGCATGAGTTCAACTTATATTTTTTTATTTCTTTATTTTACTCCTGCATGGCCTTAAAATATTCTAAACATCTTAAAATTTGAGAATACGTTTTGTTTTTCTTCAAAAATTACAATTTAACGCTTTCAGGGCCGTGGTAAGTATATTTACCACCAATAGCATTAATTTTTAGATGTCCATAGTAAGCTATTTTATTATACTTCATTTGTGCTGCCATCCATTAAAAACTTCAGAAAATTCAGAAAATTATAAGCTCTTACACACTTTGTTACCAGCCCCCTCCCCCACATAGTATCAGGATTAAGAACTTCCTCACTGATCTGGCAATTTCATGAAAAATAATATTCGAATTTGTCATCTATAAATAAAAAAAAAGCTTTATGTAACATATAATTATTTTTCCAGTTTTCAGTATTTACAAAATATATTTTATAAATATAAAACAAAAAAGAAGTAAAAGCATTAATTTCCCACTTTTTAATAGGCCCCACTGGGCAGTGAGTGGTAAATATACTTACTACCAAAAAGGTAGTGTTAAAAATTTAATTAATTTTATCTAATAAGCTAAAGGAGTTTCTCTTCTTAAATAAATCTCAATTCCACAAATATTTTAATTCACCTCTACTAGAAATAAATGGTCCATTGAGGGGTTAAATAGCCAATGGTCACTACTTTTACGTATGACGAGTATAATCGTCATGACACAAAATCCTGCAACTTCTCCATGATGACTAAACTCGTCAATTACAATTAACTGGTTAACCCTTTAACGGGCACAAAGCTAAAATACACTTTTTGTGACAAAGTAATTGATAAATGTAATGTTCTCATCCTCTGTAAACATTATTTAGTCACAAAAAAAAATATCTGATCAAGGTTTTTTTTTTCCTGGGGGTGGCTAGACGTTATAGCCACTGCGCACTTAGAACATTTAACTTATTTTTCAGGACAGAGATAATAAATCATATTACAATAAAAAAATTTATGAAAAATTGATATTTATGTAATAACTATTTCAGTAACAATTAAATACAAAGCATAAGTGTAATTAAATAACAATAGGATAATTGTGCAACATAGAATACTTACTAAGAATATATATAGAATACTTAAAATATACATTGAAATTGGTATATATCCACATTTTGTATTTTATTTAATTTTAGTATGAAAAGTTAGAAATAAAGTAATATTTTTGAGAATTTAAATTAGAGTTATTTCACAAATTTGATGAGCTATTTACTGTGGAACTTTATAATATGCAAACGTTTTCTCCGAGCAGAAAAGCTGTAATGAAAGATTTTCGAACCTGATAATCTTGTACCACATATCATAAACAAAGTTTGTTTATTTTTTCGACCCCAACACTCTCACATGATTCTAAGTGTTCTCTCTCGAGTGGAGAAAAGCGAAAATTTCTAGATCATTTTTCTGTTCTAAGTGGGCAGTGGATATCCACATATAAAAGATAAGGAGTAATAAAACTCAAGTGGATGTAATAAAACCTTTTTTTTTAATTGCAAATTTAATTAATTCATTTAGATGAAAAGAAAGTATACTTAAGACATGTCGAAATTTTCTTCAAAGGTCAGAAATTTCATTTATAGTAATCAAAATACAATTTGTAGATTTACACCTAGAAAAACTGTTTTTAACTACCCATCAGAGGACATGAAATGCAAAAAAGGTATCGTCCAGCCATCTGTATTGATTTTCATGCGTTTTAACTTCAATTAACTCATGTGGATAGACTAAATATCCATCACCCGCTTGGAGAAAAAAATTTTAATATGTGGCTAGGCCTGTTAGCTACTGCCCACTAAAGGGTTATTAATTGATTTGTTTCAACTGATTATTTTAATGTCGTTTGTAACACCAGTCCTTAACTATATTCTCTAAGCCATAACTATTCTTGAATAATTCTTCTAACCACACACAAACAATCGACTTCAAATTTAAACCCCATTATACCTTTCTTCTAAAACAAGAATTCAATTTGCTCTTTTTCCGTTGTTGTTCAATCTTAATCAAAAACGCTCCAAAATAAAAACGCCCGGACATCCTTAAACAAACAAGCCAACTGAAACACTATCGTTAACAAATAAACAGAATCTTAAACAGAAAAAAAAACAACTAAACTCTACAGAAAGTATTCACCAGCAGACCAGATCTTGGCAAGAATTCGGACAATAATAAATCGCGCAAATAAAAGCGTAATAACAAGCTCTGAAAAGCATCAAGCATCTTTTTTTTTGTTGTTGTTGTTGTTGTTCTTTTCTGAAAGAAACAAGGGGCGTAGAGACACAAGACAGTCACGTATTTATTTTTCCCTCATCTGAAAAGATCTCTTTTTTTGTGTGGCCGATGCGAGAGTGAATAAAAATGTTGAGGCGCCGCGAGCTGTTTTTTCTTATGTAGACAATCAATGTGAATTCGGTAATGTCCTGCGAGGCTCTGGGATACGATCACAATCCCCAATTCATCATGATCTGCGGGGAAATGTGTGTTTCCCCTTTTTACCCCTTTAACGCCTTTGGAATTATCATCTTTTAGTCTTGCAAGGAGTCTAATGGATTTCGTTTTTGTTCGCTTAGTTTTGTCTTGTTTTTTGTATCAGTGTCCATACCATATGGTGGTGGAGATAAAAAGTGAAATATGTGAACAAATTATCGACTACATACTGTAAAAAATTTTAAATAAAAGAAAAACCCCAAACATTTTAACATTAATTGATAATCCCAAAAAAAAATTAAAAATAGATTTGGGGGGCCAAAAACCCTTTTTGGAAGGCCATTATTTT
This sequence comes from Trichonephila inaurata madagascariensis, assembly GCA_019973955.1. NCBI lineage: Eukaryota > Metazoa > Arthropoda > Arachnida > Araneae > Nephilidae > Trichonephila > Trichonephila inaurata. Next base: position 224,650 of record BMAV01014233.1, on the reverse strand, counting down.
ATAGAAAAATAATTAAATGTACCACTTCCAACTTTTCCAACAAAAAAAATTGGGGAAAAATGAAAAACCAAAATTTTTATAAGCTTTATTGGAAGTTTTATACGCAAAAAAAACCTTTTAATGCAAGTCTATGTGTTTAAAAAGGGATCCGATTTCGTTTAAAAAATTTATTTTTGAAAAAAGGGATAAATGGATATTATTTTTTAAAATTTTATGTCACTTTTGATAAGGGAAAAGCCAAAATTTCTTTAAAAATATATTACAAAAAAAAATTTTTTGTAAATATTTTGACAAAAAAAGAAATAGAAAAATCTTAAAAAATTCTTTAAGGGAAAAAACCCTTTTATTATTTTTTTTCCAGTTTTAGATCAGAACTCTGTACAGAAGGGCCCCAACTTGAAAATTTTTTTTAAAAACATAATTTGAAGTGGGTTTATCCATGTTTTTGGGGGGGAGAAAAAAAACGCCGATAATTATTTTTAAAAGGGTTTAACCTGAAAATAAAGAATTTTTAAAAATCATGGGTTGGGGCCTCTTTGAAATTTTGAAGATACAGGCAAAAAATATTTTTTAATACAAACATTTTCACAAAAAAGGGGAAAATTTTGAAAAAAAGGTTTTTTTCTAAGTTAATTTTTGCCAAATATTGTATTTAAATATTTTTTTGTGTGAAAAAATGTCCTTAAAACAATTTTATACATGTATTCTAATCTAAGTGACACTAAATATCATGAAAATTATCCATTTGTGGGCTTTTATAAAATCAGGGTTCCGAACGTAATCGGATACCTTAAAAATAGTATAATAAATAAGACGAAAGTACAAACTTAGGTTTTATTGTTAGTAAACTTTTTCAAAGTTCGATCCATTTCGTTAGGTATAAAATAAAAATGAGTAGCTTGAAGAGAATTTAATTCAAAATAATTATCAAACGCTCAATATTTACTTAATGTAGCCTTGAATTACTACTTTTTTTATATTAGGATTATCTCTTACAGATGACAACAAAATTAGGTAAATATAGATGCACATCAGCTAGTTTTGATTGATATTTATTTTATTATGTTCATAGCTGAAAATATTTATTCACAACATATTTTGATTCAAGTTTTGAGAGTTTTTATCTGAGAAAACCTCACTTCAATAAAATTGTAAGAATTGGTTATTTATTATCCTTTCAAACATTTTAAATTTTTCAGTTCGTCTTCGCGAGCCACTGTTACAACACCACCGCGCCACACTGCGGGACGCATGCCGTGGGTTAGCCACCCCAGCCTGAGAGACAAAATGAGACATATTAATGAAATTTTAGTACTCTTTATTTTTAGTATTTTGAGCAACTTTTAGATTTCATTTAATTCAATTAAATCAAAATGAAGTAAGACTTTGCGAACTTTTATTATTGTTTAAATATAACATTCATTATTACTTTATATGACAAAATTTCCAATCCAAGTATAAAATTTCTCTATCGACAATTTTAAACCATTGATATATATTCTTTTTTTTTATTGTTGCTTTTATACATGTTATACCTTTTTTTGAAACTAGTGATTTTCCAGTTTACAAAAAACAGAGTAATATTTTTAAAAAATGATAAAAATGGTTTCACTTACAATTAGGCATTTCTGTAATACGCAGTGGTTTTAATTTCTTTATTTTAAATTATTTTTAGAATATAAAATATTTATGTTGCGTAATAAAAAAAAATACATTTTTGTATCACCATCGCTTAACTTGAACAATTTTTCATATTTTCGGAATTATTTAAGCATAATTAGTTTTTAAAGAAATATTTAGCTTAAAAACAATGATTTACATTTTTTTTAAATACTATAATAGTTCGTGCTTAGATTTTAAAATTGTTTTAATTGCCGCTTTTAAAGTACCTAGGGAAATTCATTATTGCATATCATACTTACCAAAGCAGGTAATTTTTTCTTTTGCTAAAATTTATTTCCCTTTTAACAGCAAAAGGTTTCCCTGAGTTAAGGTTTAATTAAAAGTACTTAAATGCTCTTCAAAAATAGAATTAATTTCTTTAAAAAATAATCTCTGGAGTATATTATGGTTGTTTCAATTAGCAATTTCTCTTATAGACATTGCCAAAACTTTATAAAAGATTTCGATTACCATATAGAAGTGTAATACTCACAATAAAAATTACTTTTCTTTTAAGAATTAAAAAGGGATTATTATCTTCGGAATTAAATTTTTACTCCTTTTTAAGAACGTTTTTAAAATTCTCACTCTGAAATTTTGTTTGTTTGAAACCATTATAATATTAATTTATTGTTTCATAATAAATAATGCCTGAAAAAGAAAATGAAAGCTTTTTTATGGAAATAAATGTTTGCTAAAATCAGTAAAACTATAAATATAACCTTTTCTTCCGGAAGAGAAAAAATTAGAAAATAAAATTAAGGAAGTATCATTATATCTTGTTATGTATACCGAAATTAAGAATGAAATATACAGGAAATTTGCTATTTCCGGAATATCTATTACAAGATCATATTGTAACTATGCCGCGGTACTTTCCCCTCATGTTGGTTGAAATGAAAGTCACGATCATTAACCAGATATTCGGGAGGGATCCCAACGCATTAGTGACTGAGAGTCGTTAAGTTGGACATGAAATAATGGCCAATAGATATTCATAATAATTAACTTTTCTTAATCTAATTTAAACCTGATTACGCGATGTGGTGACGAGACAATTAATTACTAAGAAATAAGGGGTTCTTATCTTTTAAATGTAATGCAGCCTTATAAATTAACCCACGAAAAATCTAATAAATTCTGGTAGCGACTGTAATTCAGGAATTAGCCATTATAAGTCCGGTGGTAATATTGGGGCTATACTGTCCTCGTAATATCTATTCTCTATCTCACTTATTATTTATATCTTATTTAGCAATAATGTTAGTTTTGCGGAGTAGAGTTGCTCTATCTCAAAGTGCCAATTTGGCTGAAGGAAAAACCAGAGTTAGAGAGGATTGACCTCTCACGAATATCCCGTTGTTACAGCTATTAAACGAAACGTTTTGACCAAAAATAGATGAATAGATTGGAAGATATTAATAAAAGGCCTTTTTTCCATAAATTGTTCATGAACTTAAATTTATGAGACAAAATGATTATCTTATTAATATTCTTACTTCTTCGCTCCTTTATCATGTTTAAAATAATCTTTCATTCACGTTTTAAAAAGTATCATTGTTCAAAAAAATTTCATAAATTTAATGTGTGCTGTCATTTATAATTTAAGTCTAATATAAAATTTCTGTAATTATTTAGAATCACTTTATTGTTCCTTTGATCCAATGAGCTTTTATCTCCAATTAGAAAGAATTAATTTGAATTTATCATTTCTACTTTTTCTTTTGGTGGCATTGAAAACAAAATAACAGAAATATTAAAATTTATATAAACTTTGAAAATATTCGAATAATACGAGTATATTTGGAATATTAAATATTTGTAACTCAATATTCAATAATTTCTCCGTGAAGCAGATTACTTCTTTCATACTTCAGAATTATATTTCAGGTAATTAAAAATGTTATTCATAAAGTTTTGATGTAAATAAGGAAGCTTAAAAAAGTAACAGAAAAACAAGATAATGAAGTGAAAAGATTATCACCTGAATATATTAATTATTAGTCTCAAATATTTTAACATAAAAGTGTTCGGTGTTTTATGTTCCAACAATGTTATATTGCCATGGCTTTTTATAATAAAAGGAAAAAAAACACATCAAATGTGAATAACCGGCGATATATTGATCCAAACATTGTCATTTTGTTTAGGATCTCCCTCATAAAAACAAGAAGCTTCGTTTTTATGCCACCTTAAGACTTATTTAATTCTGGTGTGAAAAACACGACAACACAAGCGATCACAACGAGCTGTCGCTAACAGAAAATAAGCAAAAACATTTTTTAAAAAATGTTCTTTCTAAAAGGGTCCAAGGATATGATGATAAAACATGAATTGCTCAGAATTTGCTAATTAAAAAAAATAATTAGACAAAAATTTACAGCCACCGAGATAAATAATGTATTATTTTCTGAAACATTACCTTGAGGCCAAACTAGTTTTATTTTAGAACTTTTTTATCCCACAATATCTTGTTTTTAATTACTTGCTTGATAATTTTTTATATACACAGTTTACTTTATTTAGTGGTAATTTTCGTCAAATTTGGAAGATTCTATTAAATGTAATGGCTTAAGGTGTTTTTTTTTGTTTACATCCAAAATTAATATTTCCGATGCAAAATTAATTATTCAGTTTCTGTTATAATTTTTTCAATGATGCTGTAGAATGTGAGACAAAATGCTAATTAATATCTCACTTAATTAATTCCTGCTCTGAGGAGTTAAGCAAATGCCAGTGTTACGTATGTTTTCTAACGCGATACAACTGCATTAAATCTCAAGAATGTAGCATTTACACGATTTTAATCGTACAATTCCAAGAAAAATGAATTTCAGAACACAAAATAGTTCTAGCAAAAATTCTTCTTTACTCTTTTATGTGTAATCAAAAAGCGCTTAAAAAACTTTATTAGTGCTTATGGATGCTTTTAGATGTTCAGAAAAATCTTCCCTTAGATACACTTTCCAAAGATACTATTTATTAAAAGTATATGTTAAAATCTCTTTCTCTCTCCTCTAAACATGAGTAAATATTTTGTTGGTATAAGAACAATAAAAAATCTTGTTGTTGTTGTTGCTTATTTTTGAAGTATCTGACATATGTCACAGATCAGCTCCAGAAGGTTGTTGACCGCCAAAAAATCTATAATAATAAGGGGATCGGATGTTAAGTCTTTCTTTGAAAGTTTGATGCAACACAGAATGTGATCCGGTGAAGCTGGATGGTCGCAGAATTTTTTTAAAAGTGGGGTGTAATTTTCTGCCGCTATCAAAGGGAAGACATTTAAGGTGGCCACTTGTTAGTTTAACCAGAGCAGTCTAGGAGCCATGGCTACGTTTGATTTTCAGCAGAGCCAGGGGATGTTCCTGTGTACTATTGGTGCGTAGGTGGAGTACACCTATTAAATTCATTTTTGATCTTTTATTTGAGTGTAGTTATTGATAAGTAAACGAACAGTCAGGGGCGTTTCATTTTTACTCCCTTTTAACCAGCTATCAGCGACCCCCATTAAGGTATCCGACTACGTTCGGGAAACCCTGATTTTCAAAAGCGTGTAAATGGATAATATTTATATATTTAGTGTCATTTTGATTAGAATAATGAAAAAATTTTTTTAAGGACATTATGACAAAAATTATTTAAATTAAAAATTTTGGCAAAAATTAACCCAGAATAACCGTTTTTTCCCAAAAGTTCTCCTTTTTTTAAAAATGTTTCATTGTATTAATATTTTGCCTGTATTCACCAGACCTCTGTACAGAGGCTCAATTTGAATTTTTTGAAGTGCATAACTTGAATCTATTTATCCATGTTTTACGAAAACAGAAAGAGAAATTTTAAAGAAAATACGCCGATAATTATTTCAAATGGTTACAACTCGAAAATAATGTGAATTTTTTAAAAAATAGTTGAGCCCCCTGTACAGAGGTCTGAGCTATATACAGACAAAATATTAATAAATAGAAGCATTTTTTCAAAAGGAGAGAACATTTGGAAAAAAATTTAAGTTAATTTTTGCCAAAATATTGTATTTAAATGTTTTTTTTTTCATAATGTCCTTAAACAATTTTATACATGTATTCTAATCTTAAAACTAAATATCATGAAAATTATCCATTTATGCGCTTTTTTAAAATCATGGTTCCGAAAGTAGTCGGATACCTTAACCACTAATGTTAACATGAGATGGGATCCATTGAAGGTGAACGTTGAGAGATCTTCCATCCATGAGAGATCTTCCAGATTGCATTCAACTTCTAAAAGAGATATCATAGTTGAGGTTGTGAAGTTTTTACACTTTAGATATATATATATATATATACGCTGCTTTGTTTGAACAGAATAGATACACTGGTTTTATCGTTTTTGGAGAACCATCCACTAAGATGTTGTAGTGCACTGGGCGCGTATGTCTTATAAAAAAATCCATAGAGTTACCCATAACAAATAATAACGATGGTTGCAATTTTCAAAATTTGAATTCAAAATCGAAAAAGAAAAATGTTAAGCTTACACAACATTATATTCATTTTAATAAAATAACCCCTTATAAAAATATACACTATTAGCCTTTAAAATTGCTACACCAGGAAGAAATGCAGATAATAAAGTGATATTTAGTGGACAAGTATATTATACTAGAAATAACAAGAGATTAAATTTTCAAAAAATTTGTGTGCATAGATCCTGAGAAATCAGTACTAAAAACAACCTCTTCTGGCAGTAACAACAGCACTTATACTCCACAGCATTGAGTCAAACAAAGATTGTAGGCATGTACAGGTACAGATGATCATGCAACTTCAACACGATACCACAGCTCATCAACTGTAGTGACTGGCGTATGGTGATGAGCCAGTCGCTCGGCAACCACAAACCAATCGTTTTCTATTGGTGAAAGATCTAGTGAACGCACAGGTCAGGGCAACAATCGAAGATTTTCCGTATCAAGGAAGGTCCGTACAATACCGGCAACATGCGGTCGTTCATTATCCTGTTTAAATATAGGGTTTCGCAGGACTCGAATAAAGGGGTAGAGTCACTGGACGTAACATACCAAAAATATAACGTGCACTATTCAAAGTGCTGTCAATGCGAACACGAGGTGACCGAAACGTGTATCCAACAGCACCCCATACCATCATGCCAGGTGATGGGCCAGTATGACGATGACGAATGCACGCTGCCAATGGGCGTTCACCCCGAATCTACCGAACACGGATGCGACCATCTTGATGCTGTAAACAGAACCTGGATTAATCCGAAAAAAATGAAGTCCCGCCATTCATGCACCAGGTTCGTCGTTGATCACACCATTGAAGACGCTCCTGTCTGTGATGCAGTGTCAAGGGTTGCCTCAGCCACGGTTTCCGTGCTGAGAAACCATGCTGCAGCAAACGTCGTCGTATTGCGCTGGTAACATGCCTACCTTCTACCTTGCTAGTGATAGGGGGCCGTTGAGATCCAGCGCGGCGTTCCGTATTACCGTCCTGAACCCATCGATTCCATACTCTGCTAACAATGATTGGATCTCTACCGACGCGAGCAGCAATACTGTTATACGATAAACAGCAATTCCGTTACGCTACAATTCGACCTTTGTTAAAGTCAGAATGTTACGTGCTGGTACGCATTTCTGCTTCTTACACGAGGCATCACAACAACTTTTCACCTGGTAACAACATTCAAATGCAATTCGTGTATGAGAAACTGACTGAACAATTTCCTCATTTAAACACATTCTAGGTGTCGCTACCGGCACCCGCTTTGTCTGAATGCACTGAAAAGCTAATCATCTGCATATCACAGCTCCTTTCTGTCGTTTAAATTTTACGTCTGTAGCACGTCATCTTCTTGGTGTTGCAATTTTAATGGCCAGTAGTGTATATTACATATTCTTTCTTTCTCTATCTGTTATTTTTAAATGATTATTCTGCTCTCCAGGTAATGCAGCTTAATCTCTGTTTGCAATCACAGTAGGTTTTATTAATTTTTATCTAATAGGATAGCATTAAATATTACTTTGCCTACTTGAATAATTTTCTTGCAATTAGAGTGTATTCGATATTTTTAATTGTAGGCATAGTAATAAAATTCTAAGATATTATTTGTTAATACTAGGCATCCTTATTTTAAAATGTTTAAAGCAATCCAATATATCTTAGATAAATGAAAATGAAATCCGAATGCTGTTCAAAATTAAGAGAACTTGCATATTTAGCCAAATTTCTCGAAAAGTTAAACATTGCATAAACATAATTTTAATGCGCATTTAGAGGAAAATGCTTAGATTTACCAAATCCTTAGAATACTAGATTTAGCATTTCTGGAAGACTTATGCTCCTTTTTAAGTGTTTTAGAATCGATACAACATTTTGATTACCTACTAAATCAGAAACTTTTGTATTTTTAGCCAAATAAAACCAAACTTCCAGTGGCAATAAATTTTATTTCACTGAATTAATTTTTAAAAAGTTACAATCGTTTTCTTGAAAAATTATATCGAAGCACATTTTTTTTCCATTGCAAATTATAGTTATTTACATAAATCAAAACCACCAGAATTACCTTGTAATTATTCAGTAATTTTTACTGCCATAAAAATTCTCACTCTACAATTTTTCTTATTAAATCTCAGCACGCATTAAAATTACGGTAGGTTATAAAAATTAAAATTATCCGAATTCCATATTATTAAGTAAGCCCAATCTCTGAAAATCTTTACTTCTGAGTCTTCCAATGCTCAACATTAGCTTCCGAAAAAAAAATTCCAAGATCAACGCCATATTTGTAAAACTACTTATCCTAGTATTCACATTTTCTAAGTTATTAAAAAAACATTCATCCCCGCAAGTCAATAAGTCACAGCCTTCCTCCCCCCAGGAGCCAAAGTTCCTGCCCAGAAAGATTATGGGTTCATATATAATCCTTTCATATGAAACAGGCCAGGAGCAATTTTTGGACCAAAAGAATACGTATAGGTCAGGGGGTAGTGAGGTGGATAATTTCACACAGAAGGCCGATCACCGGTGGCGAGGGTAGTTCCATGGGAGTGATAGCAGGTGCGGAGACAAAGGAGCAAATGCCTCATTGAATTCCATTAGGTTCCTGCACCGGTGATGCCAGATGACACGAAGAAAATCTTTTTCAAGAACTTAGGGAAGGCTTAGTCTCTAGTGCCTTTAGTTTTCGGTGGGTTATTTCCGGCTCGAAAAGTACAAGACACATGATTGGAAGGGAGAAGAGTTGGACAGTTTGGGAGACGCCATTTTATTTGGGAAGAATATTTAGCGAGGAATAAAATTATCGTTTGCTTTAGATTATATGATGTTTTTATTTTTTCTGTTATGACTATGGCAACATCAGCTGTTTCTTCGGTAACATGAGATCGTTGTTTATTATACGTTGAATTGTTCAGTGCTACAAAAATTAGTTGCAAGGCATTCTAAATTAATAATTAAAATAATAAAATATCGTTTTTAAGAATTCGTGTTTTTATATTTTCTGTTATGACTATGGCAACATCAGCTGTTCTTCGGTAACATGAGAACGTTGTTTATTATATGTTGAATTGTTCTGTGCTAAAAAAATTAGTTGCAAGACTGTGACATAGCCATCTGTCGATAGCTATGACGTGGTGGGTCCGCGTAAGTTAGAGGTGTGGGATTATCGGAAGGATGAGACATTCCATAATTTTAATACAACTTTTATTAAGAATTTACTTAAATTACTTATATATAATGAACAAAACTTATATTAAGTGAGATAAACCAAAGTATGCCGATTATTGAAGTCAGACGCACAACTAGATCACTTATCCAAAAAATATAATTATCTGCCTAATCTCTGCTTTCTATATTATATTATCGGTACGAAATATAATCCTCCTACCTTGTTGAAGACTCATCGATTCTGATACTTGTGGTGTAAGCAGATAGATGTATTCGTGTACAATTGCTCCTCCCCTTATAAATATTATTATCGAGGGTAGTGCTTCCGTCTTCTTGCGAGTAGGCCGTCTAAACACTTGTTCCGAACTACCCACACCAAGCTTTCTCTAAGATTGCCATCAATACCTCTCACTCAAATTTTTCTATCCTTTAAAGGATATCTTATTTGCATTGTTGCTTGCTTTTTCCTCTTAGAATTGGGGTTGGAAAGTTTTGCTATTAATCAGCCGTCAAAGAACGTAGGAGTTATGTTAGAAGAAGAACGCGAGAGATGTCACAAGACATTCTTCTAAATTACTTACTAAAATAGCAAAAGATGCTTTTGAAGAATTGTGTTTTTATATTTTCTGTTATGAATGTGGCATCATCAACTGTTCTTCTGTAAGTACGCGCATGAAATGGTTTTCATTACTTGTTGAATTGTTCTGTGCTGCAAGAATTAGTTGCAAGACATTCTAAATTTATAATTTAAATAATAAAATATCGTTTGCTTAAGAATTGATGGTTTCATTTTTTTTGTTATGCTTGTGGCAGCATCAGTTGTTCTTTCGTGACGTGAAATCACAAGTTAAATTGTTCTGTTCTACAAAAATTAGTTGCAAGACACTCTAAATTTATAATTTTATTCATAACTTTTATTTGTTTTAGAATAACTGTATAATTTTTACTTAAACTGCTACATAGGCAGTGCTTGCACAAATAACAAATAAAATATTGGAAGACTGTGTTTTGTTTTTCGCGTTTTGATGCAGTTAATGGTATTTTTTTATTTGAAAAACATAGCTTGCCTTAAAATTTTAGTTTTCGTCACTAAATACAAAATAAAAATGACTTCTGCTCAAATTATCTCGGCCTGAAGGTCGCGGGTGCAAGAGAGTTCGAGAAAGAAGCAGACACGATCTTAAAAATAGTTACTTTTATTCTATCTGTAACACCTTCTGAAATATACTACTTTATAGCTTAACTCTGAGAGCAATCTGAAATCCTAACCCTTAACCGGATATGCAAGATTTTTGAGATTCACTGATCTGGAGTTGAAACTCCTCGATATGATCCTTCTAAAGTCCCAATAGCTCGGTCAGATCCAAGGTTGTTTACTTCCACAATTCCTGGTGGATTCTACGTCCATTGTAAATCTCAAGACGCGTGACCACCCAGTCGCTATTCATCTTTTCTAATACTTGTATTTCACTCTTAACGATCAACGATTAACCATTAATATCACATACTCAACAACAGGTACTTAAATAGTAGTTATATTTGCATAAAATCATCTCTACGGAAAGCGATTTTTAAACAAAAATCACAGTTTAAGAATATTGGTGATTAATAAAAGAACCCGAATAGTACCCGTTAAAAAATGTTCCTTTTCGAATGGTTATGTATTCTTTATTGAGATTTCTTACTGGAATAATTTAATAAACTAATATATACATATTTTTTGTATAACATATAAGTAGATTTAGATTTATTTTCCTTGTTATTCAATTCCTACTATTAGCTCACAATCTCTATATGCTTATTTATTTATATATTTATTTATTTATTTATTTATCTTGGTGGAATTTTTGAATCGTTAATAAAATACATTTTAAAGCGCTCAACGAGCTGAAATTTATAGTAGGATTACGTTGGATGAGACAATATTAATAATATAATAATACTACTAAAATTAATTGATTAAACTAATTATTTAAAAGAATCACAAATACAACCTCGTTGGCATCATTTTTGGTGACTTAGTGGCCCTTTTTGGCGACTTCTTTTTTGCATGTCCTGTTTTCTTGCCGCTCTTTCAACCCAAAGCCCGCGGCAATGGCTGCTTCAACATACATTGTTCCTCATTAATACCAGCCACCACCACAGCATCTGTCCCATGTATATAATATTATTATATTAATTGTAACCATATTTAAAAAAGTAGCTAAAATGTAAATTTTCTTTGTTCATCTAAGTAGTGAATTGACTTAAAAAATTTTTTATATACTTGTTTTTACTTGATATTTCAGTATATTTAATATTACTCTTATTATGTTCAGATTATTTTTCTTAGTTTTAATGAAAAGACTTACTTTTATTTTAATTACTTTTCCCTACAGTCCAATAGTATAAGCAAATTACAAGGGAAGGTTGACTTGCCTTAAAACTATGTTTAACCCTTTATCTACCGCATTATGATTAAAGCAGTTTTTTTTCATGCAGTTTTTTTTTTGAATCACTACTAAAAAATCACCAAAAGTATATACATAAAAACAAAATACTCAACTTAGGGAAATTTAATCCGTTAGAGCTAATTAATTAACTAAAGATATTCAACTGTAAAATTAATTATATATGTCGAAGGAAAATGAAGAAATTAGGAATTTCATCAAATCTCTAAGGGAGATGATCAATTGACGGGAGATGTCTAAAGCAACGTCTCTCTTCAAGGTCATTTCCCTGATAAAAGTAGGGGATTTGAACAAATCCCTGATCTGTTTCAGTGAAATGATTAAACAATATTTTTAAGTGTTTAAAAGTGTTTATTTAACAAATATGGTTTATTATTAAACGTAAAAGTAAGTAATACAACAATAGTCAAAGAAATACAAATTATTTATTCGAAACTGATTAACAAATAATTGGAAAATTAGGTTGGTATTTTTTTATAAATACATCTTTTCCACCTGTTACACCAAAAATATCAATCCCTATGTTAATCCTGGTATGGTGCCATTTTTTTTAAAGATATGGGGTTGACATTTAGGGGATTGATAGTACCACATGTATGTTACAGCGCCATACCGACCTCTATAAGTGTTTCCCCACCCTGGACAGCCTCCCTGACTAGTTCATGCTTCATCATTTCAACTTAGAAACAGTTCAGTGATTGATAAAAAGACTTCACTCTTCATCAGGGAAATGACCTGAAGAAACGTTATTTTAACATCTTCCTGTAAACTGGATCATATCCTTTAGAGATTTGATGAAATTCTACTTTGCTCATTTTCCTGCGACATATACACTGTTCACTTAAAATAGCTAGTCAAATCGTTTTCTGGTCTTCATTAACATACAAAAATAAGACACTACCATGGACATAACCATGTTTCGAACAAAATGACAATCTTCGCAACTGCTGAAAACGCAATTTCTGCTATAAGACCATATTCGCCTTCCCCGCTAAAATACCTCCATCATAGAACCCGTGCTGCCATATCTTGAAGAGGGATTTAAAAGGATATTCCTGCTAAGTATTGTCAGATTATTCTTAAAAATGGTTATTCTATGTAATTTTAAAGTCAGTGGTACTTATAAGTACCGTCGTTAGATAAAAGGTTAAACCTGCAATCTCGGTTCCTAAGGCTAAGAGTTTGCTATTGTACTACCGTGTATTCAACTCATTGATATGAGACGACATTTGATTGATTTAGATTTTTGGCAATTTAGTGTACTATTATGGGTTATAAATGCACAAACATATTCAATTTTCATAAATAAATGCTCCTGGTACATTGGTACAAACTTACTCTGCCTTTAAAGACTATTTCTAATAGATATTTGTGAATTTTTCTTTAAAAAAATACTGTACTTTTATAATTTTTTAACCATTAAGAACAAAATCGGTAAATGCAGTACTTCTACGGTACTAAAATTAAAAAGAAATAACAAAATCAGATTTTGCTGAAGTTCTTACAGATAAAAAGAGATATGAATTCTTTTTAATTGTGGATTATATTTTGAATTAAATTAGGAAATGAGAGAAGATACGCGAAATTAACATAATTTCTTACCTTTGCCTATACTTAAAAAAATTTTCTTTTCATGAAATATAGCCATAAAGCACTGATATCATACGACTCAGTTATAAAGTTACGTGAAGAGCTTCTAACTTAGAGAAACAGTTATTAAGCAATAGAATATGTAAGAAATACAGAGATATATCTATTTTGTTTTACTATTAATAATATTGATAGTAATATATTAATAATAGTATTTTAGCAATTTTACTAAACGAGTAGTAATAAATAGAAACGTGACATCGACGTGAATACGTTATAAAAAGATTGTAATTTTCAACAAATTAATATGAAATCCAGAACTTTAAAAGCATTTCTCTTTGAACATTTAACTATATATTATAAAACCTATTTATTACAAAAAGCACAGAATCATTCTCAATTTTCAATAATGGAAAACCTCATTAAAAAAAAGAGGGGGGTATAATGAAATTTACATTTGCCATACAGTTTCATCTAAAATGTCTCAAAGACTGTTTTGATACTAATTTATTCGAATGTTCTTTTAATTTCTGTAAATTTGAAGATATATCCATTTCAATTATAACGATAATAATAAGTACTAGTTTTTCTTAGTGCTTATGGGTCTTTTAATAATGTAATCTACCACTGAAATGAAACCATTTCCATTTTTCTATAATGCAATGCTTTTTGTTGTTGCTCATTTAAAATAAAGAGTTTTATTTCTTATGCATAACATATAGCATTTGTATATATTACAAAGGCTTTCACGAATAAATGCATGTGAATCTAACTGGCAGAAAATAATATTTATATCAAAAAAAAAATTTTTACATGCGTATATATAACTGATAAGCCTTTCTGAATTTATTCTGCTTTTAAGGAATTTAAAAACCATAAACGTTGCATTGATTAAAAACTTAAAAAGGTACAGACTTGAAATTTGGCATGCAAAGTTTTTTGCTAAGTAGAAATCTTATAAGATTCCCAATAAAAGTTGCGGGGCATAAGAAACTAAAATTCCCGTTTTAGAGCTATTAAACGTATAAACTTGAAATTCAACAGCTACGTTTCTTTTGTTGAGTATAGATCCATAAAATTGTTTTTGAATTAATTGAAAGTTTAATGCTAGAATTTAAACATCAATAACTTAAAAATAATATATAGTCATACATCATCATGAAACACCCAACGAAGTCGTTCAGTATCGGCTAATAATATTATATAATATAATGATGACTGACTAAAAAAATATCTTACGATACCATTATGACTATATAGCATAAAAATAAACTGATAATATAACATAAAAAAATACACTGATTGGATTATATAACATAAAGATATACTGATTGATTATATAAAATAAAAATAATACTGATTGATTATATAAAATAAAAAATATACTGATTGATTATATAAAAAAAAAATATACTGATTGATTATATAAAATAAAAAATATACTGATTGATTATAAAATAGTATGATGGCTTATTAGAATAATTTAAACAATACTTTGCGAAATTTTTCCTTTTACATTTTTGCTTAGCCTAAGACGATACGCCTTATTATTACATATGTCTTATTCCTATTTTATTTTATTATTCTAATATTATACTTTGATTTTTCAGCCAGCTGTGGGTAGTGTAGTTGGTTAAGCGCTGGCCTTGTACTCTTAAGTCGGTGGATTTTTATGATGCAGAAATGGACAGCGTCCATGTCGTGTGACTATGAGGCATCTTGCCTGCTTGACTTGGATGCTCTTGTGCCATTAAGGACTCGCCGTGTAGAGTTTCTGATGCACGTTAAGGTACCCGACTACGTTCGGAACTGTGATTTTGCAAAAGCGTATAAATGGATAATATTTATATTTAGTGTCACTTAGATTAGAAAATGTACATAAAATAGTTCTAAGAATAGCATTACAAAAAAAAGTTATTTAAGTACAATATCTTGACAAAAAATGAACATAGAATGAGCCATTTTCAAAATAGTCTCCTTTAGTGAAAAAGGCTTCTATTATAATAATATTTCATCTGTGTATAACGCAGACCTCTGTACAGAAGCTCAACTAGAATTTTTGAAATATATAACTTACAAGTGGGTTTATCCATGTTTTACGACAATAGAGGGGAGAAATTTTAAGAAAAAAACGCCAATAAGTATTTTAATGGATTGTAACTCTAAAAATAATGTAAATTTTTCAAAACTCATAGTTAAGCCTCTGTACAGAGGTCTGAGCTATATACAGGCAAAATATTATTGCAATAGAAGCATTTTTCACAAAAGGAGAAATATTTTTTGGAAAAAAAGGTTATTCTAAGTTAATTTTTTTGCCAAAATATTGTATTTAAATATTTTTTTCTCAAAATGTCCTTAAAAACAATCTTATATATGTATTCTAATCTAGTGATACTTAAATATCATGAGGAGTAATGATCTGGCTGCAGTGTTTTAAAGGTCAGTGGTTCTGGAATCGTAATTGTATACTTTTAAATCTTGAGGCTAACGTCTTCAAGTGGATAGTGGCGGCGTGGTAATTTGAAGGGGGGTTGTTCCTCAGCTACTTTGTGTGTGTGTGTGTGTGTGTGTGTGTGTGTGTGTGTGTGTGTGTGTGTGTGTGTGTGTGTGTGTGTGTGTGTGTGTGTGTGTGTGTGTGTGTGTGTGTGTGTGTGTGTGTGTGTGTGTGTGTGTGTGTGTGTGTGTGTGTGTGTGTGTGTGTGTGTGTGTGTGTGTGTGTGTGTGTGTGTGTGTGTGTGTGTGTGTGTGACTAAGGTTCAAAATTGTGAAGTCCGTTGCCAGTAGCCTTAGTGTGGTCTCATATTGTGACATTAATAAAATATTCCCTCATTCGACATTTTGGACCAAGTGCCATGATATTAACTATAAAGAAAAATAATTTTCAATTGCTATTTACGTCACTTCTCTTTGATTGTTCCATATAAATTATAATGTCTTTAAAAAATTTCTTAATTTATTGCTAAAGTTATCCACATATGTACAAAAACGAACGTACCATTTTATATTATAACGAAATACCCACAGAGCCAGACATTGGTCACAGTTACTGAATAAATCGCTGGCTTGAGAAAATTAATTCCAGCCCTAACCGCGAAAATGAGCCTGTGGGACATCACAACCGTTAACCGATTTCAACCGGGGAACCGGTGATGCAAAGAAATAATTAACAACCTCCCCGATCCAAAGACCATTCCTGGAATCGATGATTTCCAAAACATATCACAATCGATGAAGGAAAATTAAATAAAAATCAGTGTTGCGTCAGCACAAAATAAGAAAACAACTGCAACTTAAACTCATCAAATCCACTTGACGTTTTAAAAACTCAAAAGTATCCCACACGCACTCTTTTCCCTTCTCATCAAGTCCCACCGTAATAGATTTTCCTATCGCAGCCCCTGTAAAACCCCCTTGGGGTTCCTTGGGTTTTGTAATTGAACATCGTTACGGAGAGATGTAATTAAGTACGGCCGAAGTCCCGTTTTGGTACCGCCCCAGGTTGTCATCGTAGTGCGCCCTTGCTCGGAAATATGCAGAGGTGGCTAAAGCCCCGACTTAATTAAGTATTTTTGGATATGTTTTATAAGTAGTTCTCCAGATGTGGATTAGGGAATGTTATTTCGTTTCAGATTGCTTTTGTGTTTTGAGTTGGATTATTACGGACAAGTTTATATCGGGCTATATCAAAGGTAGGAAAAATTATCTTTAGGGGTTTTTTTTTTTCGTCTGTAAGATACGCATATGAACTTGATGGAGATATATGGGGAGAGTCTTATAAATTCTGTCCAATGATTTCTTATAAAATAAATGAGAAGAAATGTAATTTAGGGAGGAATTTTAGAATTAATAGTTAAACTACTAAGCTGCTACGAGTATATTGTGTAGTAGGATAGATCGCGGTTATATGAAGAGGAAAAAATTATTATTAATCGGAATCTCCCTCTCTCTATATATATAGTATGGAAATTAGGAGATAAAAAAAATTTTTAAACATTTTCAAAATTTAACCCCTTGCAGGTTTTCCGAGCTGAGCTCTGGCAGGCGAAACGTACCATTCTGGTTCATCCCGAGTGTAGCTCGGGCACTATGAAAATTTACATAGAGCAATCGGTCTTACCCCAACTATTTAATATGCCTTTTTATGGTTTTGAGTAACTGAGAAGTTGCACTCGAGGGAATTTTCTGCATACACTCATCATGGAGAAGCTGCAGGATTTTTTTGTCATGAAGTACTCGTCGTACGTAAGAAGTAGTAAACATTGACTTTTTAAATTGCAATTTTTTAAAAAAAACAAACATATTCTCCAATTTTAAGATCTTTAGAATGTTTTAAGGCCGGACGGGAGTAAATAAATAAGTAAAAAATATAAAAAATTCAGGATGAACTCGTACGTTTCCGTATGCACCAGCTGAAATAGTGTATAAGTTCGCAAGACGAATTTATTTATGTGCGATGATAATGTTTTTTAGATGTTAGCCTAAAAGGGGCAAGGCAAAAGTCAGAAATTTGATTTATAATAGAGTTTTCTTCTGTATGTGGTCAGCCATGGGACAAATCTGAGGCTCCAACCAGGTGCTAAGCTCCTGGCCCGAAGTGGTGCCTAGCTACAGAGTGGGGCAAATGTCAACTGTCAATGTTCGAACCATGTTCTGACATTTATGGTTTAATGCCGTGTTGGCTAAGGAACAGTTATTTTATTGGGGGCAAGGATGCCTGCGGGGAAGAAGACTGTGATCAACCCTACAGCACCTCTCCAGAACTTCCTTGGTGCCAAGACTTGTAGAAACTTTTTGTCAGTAAAGAAGGAAATAAATCTGTGTGTGCTAAGGTCTCTTAGTCCGAGAATTTTAATAGTCACTAAACGTGTTTTTCCAGTAATATGTATGCAATGTATGTTTATCTTAAGGTGACTGCCTACCTTTGAACCCAATTTTTTTTATAAAAATAAAATTTTTGAAACAAATTGAGTGTTTTTAGCAAGAAAAATAAAAAAAAAATATGTAAATACATAAAAAATTTTAAATAAATATGGTATTTTTAGAAAAATTGGTTGTTTTCAAGGAAATTTTACCAAATTTTTACTAAAACGGGTAACACTGTATAAAAATTTCTAATACAATTATCATAATTTTCTTTATACACAACATACATAGCTCTTCAAAATGAACCAAAATCTAAGAGAAATATTAAAATACAAAAAAATTACAGACAATTATACATAATAATATGAAAATTTTGATATTTTTAAGTTTTTTCTTTCATAAAAACTACCCTAAATGAAAAATATTTAACCTACAACAAAACTTATAGTCCACTTTATGAAAAATAGTATAATAAACATTCCCACAAAATTTCAAAACGTTATCTGGTTTGGTTCTTAAGATATCATGTATCTGGTAAAGGGTTTCTTATTAAAACATAATTTTGAGAAAAACTCATTTAATCTTACTTCCCTTTTGCATAGAGTGATGCTTTTTTTTAAATCTCTATAACTTTATTTCTATTTCGCGTAAAGGAAAAAGAAAACTTGTTTTGGAAAGAAAAATGTTCAAACTATAAGATTTTGAAATTTAAAAAAAAATGCCTTATGTAGACGAAAGACGACATTTTTAAGGTATGCAGTCACCTTAGCCAAATAAATAAGTATTAGTTACAAAAGTGGTGTCTAGCAAAATTGGTGACTGTGATTGGCAGTATATTCGTTATTGCTCGATTTTCGTGGCTCACATGGTGCGTTTTCTCAAACTGGGGCACCACAGTAACTGGTTATAGAAAAAAAAAGTGATGAACAGTTAAATAAAAATATCGTCTTCGAAAACATTCCAGAACGCAAGCAAATAAGAAAAACATCTCAAAATAATGCAAACGATGTATATAAAAAAAGATAACAAGATTCAGGATATTATGTTTAGTTGAGCAAAAATATAATTAGAATATTTGTAAATCAACATAACAAGACTCTAAATAATAAGATTCAGAATATTCACGAATTGGGATAATGATATTCAAAACTCAAACCTTCTCAAAAGCAAAATATTCGTATTTATTCTTCCCAGAAACTTTTTCCGACTTAGGTCATTAAAAAATAATTGATATATTTTATTTTTTTAAAAAAAAAAACTTATTCTTTTGGTTTATTCTACGATTTAAATAGTAAAAAATACGAATTTGAATGTTTTTCATGTTATTCAGATGCAGTTTGCTGAAACTAATGTTTTATTAGCTTTTCTTTGGTGCAAAAAATTTTCAGAAGATTATTCTGAAATTTTTATTAAATTATATGAGAGTATCGAGTAATATTTGCTTTTAACTGTTAAAACTGTCAGATTTCAAGTTATTTTTTGCGAGAAAAAATTTAAAAAATAATAAAGCTTATTGCATATTGAATAACAAAAAGAATTTTATTTTCACTTACGATTTAATATATACGAATTGAAATGCATTGTTATTTATTTATTTATTCATTTATTCTTGCTTTTTTTGTTTTGTTTATTTCAGTTAATCAGCTTTTTATTTTCTCCCGGGTTATAAAATATGTGTTTCTCTTTTCAAATGCATCAAAATCAATATAAAATAAGTAAAAACAAATATGATGGATTAATTTTTTTGAAAAACTTTTATAATCACAAAACTCTACATTAAAATTAAAACTGTATAAAACTATTTTTTTAAACAAAAAAAAAATCACACATAATTTCAATCATTATTAATTTTTTACATTTTTCACACACACACAGAGTGCATATTTTATACGAGATAAAATATAAAATAAAAAAATATCCTTTCGTTTACGGTTTAATTTATTCGAGTTGAAATGCATTCTTATTTTTTTTTATTTGATTTTTTTTTGTTCTTTTTAGTTAATCGGCTTTTTATTTTCTCTTCTGTTATAAAATAGGTTTCTCTTTTTTTTTCATTTGTAATGTATAGTAAACAATATAAAATAAGCAAAAAAAGAATATAATTAATTACATTTTTAAAAGAAATTATATATTAAAAATTCTACTTTAAAATTAAAATAGTATAAAATAATTTCAGCAAAAAAATAAATAATTAAACAATTTCAATTAGTGTAAATTTTCTGAATTTTTAAGAGTATTTTAGGAATGCAAATATAACTCTGTGTATTTGCGAATTTTCAAATCTATGCGTTTTTGAAAATATGATTCCACTAGTTACTTGTCTAAAAACAATTTTTGTAAATGCTAGTTATTTATAAAAAGAAAATAATGTTTAAATACATGATAGATAGACCTTTTAAACCTACAAACGTGAAATTTGTTAAGCATGTTTCTTTTGTTCAGTAGAGATACACTAAGAACTGGTTTTGAGGAAATAGTCTAACAAGGGGGATTGCGTGGGTTAAAATGAAGTTATAGATGAAATATCCCATTCCTGAATTGTTAAACATTCAGACTTGGAATTCGGCACAGATGTTACTTTTATAGTGTTAGAGGATCCGTTATGAATGGAATTTGTTTACATAGACTCCCAAAGGGGAGGTGTACGGAGTGTTATAAATAAAAGCTCTGTTTTTGAACTTAAAGACTTACAAACTTGACGTTGGACAAGAATGTTTCCTTTGTTGATAAGCGATCTGTTAATATCGGTTTTGTGGGAATAAACAGCTCAAGTGGTTACAAAGTTGTTTCAGATTGTGAGAAAATCCCATTTTTGAACTATTACCTACAATCTTGAAATTTGACGTTTTTCTTTTGTTAAATAATCACTAGACTGGTTTTGAGGAAAGGAGGAGGGTTACGGTCATAGATAAAAAATTCCGTCTTTGAACTTTTAGATATTCTGATTTGAAATTTATCAGACATGTTCCCTTTGCAGAGTAGAAATCCGCAAACAACAGTTTAGAGGAAATTGACTCCTAAAAAAAATTCCCCTTATGAAAAATTCCGTTTATTTAGACCTAACTTTGTTTAGGCATTTTCCTTTGTAAAAAAATATAAAATATTTTTGTAAACATTTTTAAAAGGGGATTAAAAAAATATTGTTTTATTAAAATTAAGTTCCCTTTTTTTAACAAAGGAAAAAAAGAATTTTTTTTTAAAAAAATAAAGTTTTCGGGACTTTAAAGAAAAATTTAAAAGTTTGTGGTTTTTAAGGGGGGGGGCCCTTTTGGGGGAATTGAAAAAAGGAGGGGCACGAGTATTAAAAGTGGGAAAAGATTTTTAAAAAAATTTTTTTACTGAAAAAAAAAAAAAAACCCTTTGAAAAAAAAAAATAAAAAACCCTTTCCTGTTTTTCAAAAATTACATTTTTAAAAATTTTTTTTGTAACTTTCTGAAAAAACGTTTTTAAATTTACAGTCCCCCAGGGGTTGTTTCAATTTTAAAAAAAACATTTGAAATTTTTTACCCCTTTAAATTTCTTCTTTTAATTTCCAATTTTAAGGGTGGATGGTGTAAAAAAAAGGGGGGAATGGACAAAAAAAATCGGGAAAAAAATAAATCCTTTGCAAAATTTAGGCCCTTTTAATTTTTCCTAATTTTGGAAAATTTGGGGAATGAAAAAAACTTATTGGGGAAATAAAAAAAAATTTGGCAGCAGTTTTTATAAACCAAAAGGGGTTAAATTTGTGAGGAAAGTATTTTTAAAATTAAATTCAGTACTTTTTTTATGGGGGGGATAAAATTTAAAAATAAATTTGGGTAGCAGTTTGGGAATTTAAAAAAAGGGCATAAAACCTAGTCGTGAAATACCATCCAAAATGTGTGTAACGGCTATTTTATAATTTTAAATATAAAAATTTAAAAATTTTAACATAAAAATATTTTTGGTTTAAACATGAATTTTTTTGTGCAATTAATGTTCTTAAGTTTTTTTCAAAAAAAAGGGGGGGGAATAAATTTCTCAATCCATAAATACCGTATTTATTCGAATCGAAGCCGCCATCGATTCCCCAAATTCTCAACACATTTTTGTGAAAAAATTTCAAAAGATGCATAAAATGGTTTATTGATATCCGATATTTATGATATTTTAAAAAAAATTAAATGAAATAAAAAGGGTAATAATTATTTATTTTTCCCCATTTAAAATTTTACTGTTGTTTCTTTACCTTGTGACGGATTAACGCATTCCAATCCCTTGGGAAATCTTTGGGCTTAATTCCCATTCCAAAAGCCCCCTTTGGAAGAAAATTGTTAAAAGAAAAATTTAAATTTCTAAAATAGGGGGGTTTTCATTAGGGGGAAAAAAAGGGGGGAAAAAATACTAAAAATTTAGATTTATAAAGGTATAAATATTAAAGGGGGGCTTTGATTTTTTTAGAAGGAAACCAAAAGGTATTTCTCTTTTAAAATAATTTTTTTAGACAAATAACTAGAAATCTAAGCCCTAAATCCATACTAATTTTTATAGAACATACATTTGGGAGTATATACAAAAATTTTCAAGTCTCTATCTTGAACAGAAAAAAAGCCTTAGGGATTAGAAAACACTTATACCATCAAAATTGAAAGTCTGAGAAAAACCCATTTAAAGTTTGTGAAATCATAAAACAAAAACATATAATGACCGTAAAGCTCTAATTTTTAATATGTTATTTTCCAATGTATATTCTTCATTAAAACACTATTTTAATTAAATATGACGGAGAAAAATAATATTTTTAATTCAAAATATATTTTTGCATAATATTGATAGCATTTGTTAAGACGTCAGTTTATTCAGCTTTATCTTAACCTAATATTTTCACAAAAGTTTTGAAACACAAAGCATTTATGTACAAAGTAATAATGATACTAACTTAAGCTAAAAATACTCATGTTTGCTCATAAAATGTAATTTTTTTCAGTTTTAAATTGGGGCAGTTTAGGAAGTCTTAGCTCTTGTCTTACGACTTTAAAATACTAAAATATAGTACTACAATATGTTTAGTATAATGTTGTTTGGTACATCAAGGAAATATTCAGTTATATGTGCAACATTTGAATTCAAAATACTTGTATTCGAAAGTCTAATTGCAGAAATCAGTTGCAGACTGATTTTTAGGTACATCATTTTCAGTAGTATTCCATCTCTTCGAAATCTTGTTTCTCACTGCAACCTGAGGACGCATTTGCCATGGCATTTTCTTTACAGGAAAAAATTAATGATAAAACTTTATGTTATATAACCTATTTTAAAAGCAAAAATTGGTCATGAAATCCATTTTAATTAATTAATTATGAGAACTCTCTCGCAAAAAACTCACAGCATAATCAATCAGAAATGATTTTACTAAAGAAAATTGGAATTAATAACCATTTAAAACTAAAAGTTCAAAAATATTTTTAATTGATTCAATTTAAGAGTGGAAAAATGCTTTAAAATGCAACGGAAACCAAACCATAGGTCAGAAAACTTCAAATATCTTAAAAACGAATTTGCTAACAGATCTGAAATTTCATGGCAAGCTTCTCAATGATATGGGCCACCAGAAAATGCAAAAAAAAATTTCGGTTAAAATGAAATTTTTAGGGTACTGTGTAGCACATTAAGATTGAATTAAGATTTAAATCAGATAATAAGTTAGATCCTGAATTAAAAGAAGGATCCAGTTTATTAGTCGACTAATCGCTTACGTGTTACTGTCGTGGTTCCACTTTCAGAGTTTTCATTGAGACATTCTCTTAATATTATTAGTTTAAATCGTGTCTGTTCTTAGCGTTGAAATAAATAGATTAGATCTGAATCATGTCGATTGTTTCTTCCTTCCCCCACACACACATCTAGGTGCTCGCGAGAGAGACACGGTCCTCTTACAACCTGATCTCAGGTCCACGAAATTCCTCATGGCAAGTGTCTAGATGTAAGCCAACCATACAGGTGACAGTACGATTTACCTCGGTTCCACCCCAATTTTGAGGGTCATGGGGGAGTGTTAGGGGCCTCCCACCTCTCTCCCACTAACCTCACGAGAGGACTTGCAGCTCGACGGCTATTTAAAATACCCCATGCCGCAAAGACACTATATACATTTACAAACATCCATGTCTTCTCCGGGATTCGAACCCAGGCCCTACGGTACAGCATTTAGCGTCGCTAACCACTATACCGGATGGGGGACAGTAGAAACTTTTAAATATATTCATGAACCTGTAATTGCTCTAACCGTGAGGAACATGTTCAATTTCCCCTATCCAAAATATTTTCTAAGCCGCATCCGATTGTCAGTAGCATTAACATTGGAGAAAAAGTGCGGATTAAATTCAAATGAATACGGTATGAAAGTTGGGAAAATAAAATTAAATATTTTTATATTTACCATTTATTTCTTGAGTAAACCTACAATATTTTGACTTGGAAATCTCAGAAAACAAGAATCTTAATACCTGAGAACCTAAAAAAGAAAAGGCTGGCATGAAATGGAATACGATAAATTATGATTTTAAAAAAATAGTTTCTGTAATTCAGAATCAACATTCAGATTTTGTCGAACAACTCAAAAAATTCTTATTAAAACATATCTCGTTCTTCTTCCAAAGCTCGATAACAGATTCTTAAAGATTCAGCAAATATTTTTTTTAAAACGAAAGGAGAAACCAAACAGAAGATTTCCAGTCTTCAGCATTTCTGACAAGAAATTAAATTTTCAAAAAGATATCTTCTTCATATTTTATGAATAACTCTTCAGACGTCTTGAAGTGTTTACCTTTATGAAAAAAAACACCGCAGATATAAAATCAGAGCGGTGGGAAAAGCTGAAATGACAGCAAAGTGGTTCCCTAAAATAATTATATTAATCCCCAGGCCTAGAATTTGGATATTTTTTCCCTCTGGGATTAAAAAAAAGAGAGAATCTAAGAGGTGCCCCTGAGACACTTAACGTTAATTGCTTCAGCGTTCGCAGTTGTGTGTCTATAAAATAGTTCGTACGATCTTCAAAAGATGTCGCTCTTCTTTTAAGAATAAGACGTTATTAATGCGTTTTTTCTTTCTCTCTCTTTCATACTGCCCCTAGTTGTAAAAGAAGATATTAAAAATTAAGTCTTGAGACTTTTTGAAAGAAAAATAGGAAGACATTCATTAAAACTAGTCGTAATTTCCATAAATTAAAGGAACATTCTTTTTTTTTTTAATAAAAGAAGAGAAAAATCAATTTCTCGAAGATTTATATAAGGATAATTTCGGGATTAATTAGATTACAGCGTGCATTTTTTTTTCATGATATTTATCGATAGTCTATATGTATTTTAAGATTTTTTAAGAGATTTTATTATCAAGTTTTTAAACTTTGTATTCTTGTTCAGTAAGAATTTGCGCAATTTTGCGATGCATAGCATTGGAGTATTGTTGGGAGGAAAATATTACTTGATTTTGATGATATTCACAATGTTAGCATACAATAAAATAAACGTTTTTCAAAACTATATTTTTTTTATAAAGTAAACTAGATAAAAAAATAATTTTTTAATCGTTAATTTATTAAACCATGAATAATTATGTTTCATGAAGACTTATTTTTAAGATAATCACGTTCCATTGTTCAAAATAGGCTAAATTTATGATGGTCACGTGATAAATGCAATCACGTGTTTAGTACATATATATATAATGTACTAAATAGTTTTAATCCTAAATAAGAATAAATAGAAGTATTGTAAAGTTGCCCCCCCTAGGGTGCCCTTCTCTTTGATTACCAGCATGAGCTAGAGGTGTAGGAATAAATGAAGAACTAGAAGTTTCCATGTTCTTAATATGGCTTTATTAAGAACTTAAACTTAAACGTCTAACAGATTAGATAATAATAATATATGTGAGAGTATCTACGATGACAAAACACACAATATAGATAATACTCGAAATAACTTAACCCTATCAATAACCAACACGCCTAAACTCAATTCCAATAATATCTCAGATCCTAATATTAAATAGTCAATCCTACCTTACCTTCGATCATCGATCCAATTTTAATAGAAGTTGCGTTTTTACTCGAGTGCAATGGTATGCACCTTGACCTAATGGCTCTATCTCCGGAATAACTTCTGTTGGCTGTCACTTCACAATTGTATCACGCTCTATCATAGCATTCCCCAAACTGCCACCTCACTTACTGTAACTTCTGATATTTTAATTTGAATGTTTTATTCAAGCTTCATTTCATGGGTTTTGGTTGGAAAAGAGTTGCCATTAATTCTGGCCCCAAAGAACCCAAAGGATATGTTAATGAAAAGACACGTGGGCCCATCACAGTATATATCCGACAATATAAAAAGAAGTAAGTAACCACAGCATACCTTAGGAACTAAGAAAGTAGGTTTAACAGTGACGGATTTAGGTTCGATGGCGCTCTATGCCCAAGTTAATTTGACACCTCTATATATATAATAATAATAATACGAATAGTAATAATGGATTTATGCGAAGTTTAAAAAATAATAAAGTTTTTGAGTAATCGGACAAAGGTATAATGTAATTCGGGAGAAGATGCCAGTTTGTAAATAGCACTTTTATGCGTCGATAGATGAGAATTAACTTGTACACATAATCAATCAAATATCGAAAAATAAAGTGTATTTTTTTCATTGTCTCATTGTTTAGCTATTTCTATTTTCAATGTACTAATTGAAAAATCCTTAAATGTGGCAACTTCCCCCGATTTGCCTTAATTATAAACATGGTGAAGTAATATTTTGTGTTATAATGATAAGCAAGCAAACGTCTATATTTAGACTTTTTAAGAAAATTTGTGAAAAATCTAAGCGTCAAAGATAAATACTACACTTAACAAAACAAAAAAAAAATTTCGTACCTATTTGTTAGATATTTTAAGTTTTACTTTTAATACGATTAAGTTTAGAAAAATAATTCTACCCTTTTAATACTGACATCTTGAGGTTGTCAAAGCAAGAAAAGAAGTGGGGTGGTGTGATATCGATATAAACTAGTAATAACCTAAGCCCTGACGATCGTTTTGGCGTGATGGCTAAGATACTCGTTTTCGGAACAGAAGGTGCTCAGATCGAATCTTCCTTCATTGGTGACCCTGGTCATGCAAAGAGAACCGCAGCAGTCGTAGCGCCATCTATCCACCACAAAAGCAACAAAGCATCAGACAATGACGCAATTAAGCGTTACACACGACGACGCAACCCACAAAGCCGTCGCACTCAAAGTGACGCAACTTCTCACCCCAAATATGGTATCGTTCGTTCGCCTATGCACCGAATCACTGGCATGGGGGTAGTGTGGCGTATGATATCGATATATAAACCAGTAATAGCCTACACGCGATGACGATCGTTTTGGCGTGATGGCTAAGATACTCGTTTTCGGAACAGAAGGTGTTTAGGTTGAATCTTCCTTCCGAAGCTTTAAAACTCGGTCTTACAGTTGATAAAAAGCAAAATCGATTTAAAATTTCTGCCGCCTCGAAAATTAAGGTACCTCTAAAAATTTGCCGCCTTAGGCCGGGGCCTCGTGGACCTAAGCCTAAATCCGTTCCTGAGGCTTTAAACAATGTTTTGAGGCCAGCCAACATTCACCTGTAATTTGCTTATACTATTGGATATAAGGAAAGAAAAATATAGCACTATGAATATGCCATTATTAAAAGATAAAATATAAGCACTAATGCTAATGCTGATGTCCCGGTTGCTTTGAATATTGCAACATAAATTTAGAAATAAAAAATCCAGTCAATGCAATTTCATTAAAATAATTAAAATAATATTAATTTACAATATTATTTTGAATTAAAAATTTTGTAGCAGTTCTATGCTATTTGATGAAATTTTTCAACTGGACCAAGTATCACGTTTCTAATACATTTTAATCCTTTAAACTTGCAGCACTACCTAAGAATTCAAAAAAAGCTATAATGTAAAATATGTACCTCTATTGAATTTTATTAAATCAATTAATGCTCTGTCGTCGTTTCTATTTATAGAAAGGTTTTATGCATGTAAAAAGCGATAAAGATTTAAACAAGTTAGTTTATCGAAATAACGGGAAAAGTTTCTTTAGAAAGTTGAGAATATTTAAATTGGATAAAAATAAGAGCTGTATCATTCAAAATAAATTAGGATCTACAAATAAACGCATCAATGCAGATATTAAAATCCTAACTTGAAACTCTTTAGATCTTTGATTTTTTTTATCTAGCTATCTCATTACTTGAAAGAATTTATAAAAGTTCTTTGAATAAGCTTCATATATATATATAAGATATTACGGAAAAGTTATTGCTGAAATTCAATTAATTTTATTTTTCTTTGTATGAAAACTTCCATGAATAAATCAAACATTTTTTCTACTTATCTAAGCTTATAAATCATTAAAATACGTCTTATTCTCCCATTCGCCGTCAAATTTTAAGTTCGTTAATGATAATATTAACTAGTTCTGTTAATGATAATTATTAACTATTATTCATTAAATTCAGCTATATTTCTCTGGGCAAAATATAAAAAACCAAATACTAATTTAGTCATAACAATTGAAAACTACTAGGAAACACAGGGCAATGTTGAATAAATTCATTCATTATAAGCTTTCTGAAATCATTCAATGTAATTCAGGTATCTGAACATGTTTAGAATATTTCCTTAAAAATTAGCATACTAAAACATTACAAACATTTTTTGAGAATGTGAATACCAATAGAAATTAATATTTAACACTACCAACCATTAAAATAAGTTATTTAAATTTTACAAAAATCACAATTATACGGGAAATTTTAGCAACTTCCTGAAAATTCTTTAAAACAAAGAGAAAAGCAACAAACTTATATCAGAATAAATGTATTACTAAAATAAACTACATACGTTTATCTAAGAAATGTACTTAAGTTTTAATGTTTTATTAAAATATAAAAATTTTAAAGCTGACTCATAGCTATCATAAAAATGTGGCGTATTTATAAGCCTATTGTTGAAGTAACAAATTTTGTGTAAAATAGTGTAAATAATTTGTATTTGGATGTGTGATGCCTTTATCTTACTCTAGATTAGATTTAATTGTAATATTCACAAGCAACGCCATCCCTTACGTTATAAGGGTGATTCAATTGGAATTTGGCGAAATCTTGATGATAGAGCCAAGTTGGCGTTATCTTTGGCGACCAAGTTGGCAATTTGGTGACCATTTTGGTGATTTGGCGATCGTGTTGGCGAGTTCGAGACCCTCTGGATACTTCTAGAAATTAGTAGAGAAATACACTAATTTCAAGACCTATGACACAAGCGGGTATTTCTCGAATTATCCGCGAGGGATATAAATAGATAAAGAGCTCACCGAAAGTCAGTCTGTCTGGTTTTGGCTAGCGATGCGTTATTATTGCTCTGATTGTTGAAGCGAATAGTGATTACTTCGGCTGTTGAAAGAGCGATTTCTTGTGAATAATCTTTTATATACGTGTATTTTAGACACCGATAATTGTGTCTGAGTACTGTTGAAGGTGTAAAGACCTTTTGAGATTTATTCTGCAAATATTGCTGCTGAATCCTAAATTTCAAGGATTGAATTTTCGACAATAAATTCTCATCTCTCTTGTTCTTTGCGAATGATTTGCGTAAAATCCTCGAACCCCGGATCTACGTAGCAATATTCATACAGTAGGAATTATTTTAGTACATTCGCTATAAAATATAAATATCAGGTTCAAAAAGTTTCATAGAAATATATTTATAACACTCACCAGGATAGGTTTTGAACAATTCTGGTAGATTAACCCTGTGGCGAAGCGGAGAAAATTACCCCCCTCCTCCTCCCTGCAAAATCAGGTTTTGGGCCCCAAAATGGATCTTACAGAGGGTACGTACTTGGAATTAGTCAGGTTTTGGGCCTCTGAAAAACAATCCAAATAATCAACAAATAGTTCTGAATGTGTATCCAAATTTAATTAATACTTTCACAAAAAAAAAGTGTTTTTGTTCCTTGAGTTATTCTTAATTTCAAAAGTCACTGGTCTGAATGCAAAAGCATTGCAAACAGTAGAACACAAATTTTAAGGATCTAAATTCCTGTGCATTCATCAAAGAAAAATAAACATTAATATACATTAATGCTATAACAGTGCTTCTCAAACTTTCAATATCTGTGGCCCAATATTCAGTCTCGCCCCCTCCATACAATAACAATGTATTGAATTCAACAATTCTATACTTTGAAGCAAAATCTGGAATACAACTTTAACGTCTTAAGTGCTACTGGCGTATATAAACGTCTCGCTCAGACATGGCATTAATTCCCCCTGACGTTACCAAAGTACGATCTTTTCTGTGCACTGCTATTCATAAAATTATTCTGAAGGCTTTGGAATGCAAAAAAATCTTGACAGTGTTTGCAAAGGATTTACTTGTTTCAGAGGATTTGTTTATGTATATGCCTTTTCTTGCCCCCTCCCCCAAAAATACATCACATACACGCGTCTACGTGGAAAAAGGAGACGTTGGAGAGCGAATCACGTATCTTTTAATCGGCACTTAAGGAATTTATTATGAACCGTACAAATTAGCATAAGTGTTAATTTTTGTATATAATTTTATACAGGAAGAGCCCGTGGGGTCACTGGTAATTATTAAGCTTATTCTTAAGGTATCCGACTACGTTCGGAACCGTGATTTTGCAAAAGCGTATAAATGGATAACATTTATGATATTTAGTGTCACTTAGATTACAAAACGTATATAAAACTGTTTTAAGGATAGTATTACAAAAAAAATTATTTAAGTACACTATTTTGACAAAAATGAACATAAAAATGAACCCATTTTCAAAATAGTCTCCTTTTTGAAAAATGCTTTTTATTATAATAAATATTTCTCCTGTATATAATTCAGTCCTCTGTACAGAGTCTCAACTAGAATTTTTGAAATATATAACTTAGAAGTGGTTTTATCCATGTTTTACAACAGAGGGAGAATTTTTTAAGAAAAAACGCGACAATTATTTCAATGGGTTTTTAACTCTGAAAATAATGTGACTTTCAAAAATCATAGTTGAGCCTCTGTGCAAAGGTTTGAAACTATGTACAGGCAAAATATTATTATAATAGAAGCCTTTTTTATAAAGGAGAACATTTTGAAAAAGGTTATTTAAGTTAATTTTTGCCGAAATAATTTAAATTAATTTTTTGTCAAATGTCCTTAAAACAATTTCATACATGTATTCTAATCTAAGTGACACTAAATATCATGAAAATTATCCATTTATGCGCTTTTTTTTAAATCATGATTCCGAACGTAGTCGGATACCTTAATTAGTATTGCTCAATTCATTATAAAATACATTCTGCTGTACTGATACATTTATAAGTGTATTATATCAGTGTAAATGTGTATTTATTTCTTATAATGTCAGAATGTATTTTGTTTGTTTTGTTTCAGCAAATTAATAATTTTTTAAGTAGTCTTTCGTATTCGACTTTTCAATATGCTCTGCCCCCCCCTCATAGAGTTATCACGCCCCCTAGGAGGGCGTGTCCCACAGTTTGAGAAACACTGTTCTAAAACCATAAAACATTAAAATGAGAATCAAATTCCTAACTAATTTACACTTGTCGACCAACTTTGGGTTTTATTTTTTAAATTCCTTTAGATCTCACTTAACAAGTTCAACAACCCATATTTTCATAGAAACAAATATTCTTTGATCGCAACAGCAAGCTTCAATTTTAATTTCCGAAACTCCAACACAACTATAATCAAGCTCATCATTCATTCAAGTATTGAAACGTATGACTATTCTTCACCCAAAAAGCAATTTCCCGCGCTTATACAAATCCTTCTAACTGTGGAGCCATTCTTACTTCTATTGTTCTACAGTTCACACACAAGCTCTACTTCTATGTTTATATCTCGCAAGCCCCGAAACTCATTAAAACCTATCAGGGATCTCATATGCATCGGCAAATTTTTCTTGGATTTTATTAACCGCCGCCGATTTTCCTTTAGAAGGAGCATGAACTGTGGCTCATGTTCGTGAAAGTGAAACCAAGGTTTAATTACCTTTTTAATTGCGTTCCGTATTAGCGATTAATTTGGCCATCGTTTTCAATTAAGAAATCGTAAAGAAGTAAGATCGGTTAAAATTGGGGAGCTAGAGTATTTTGCTATTTTTATGCGCTTGTTAAGGGAAAGTTATATTGAAAGAGCCGAGATTGCCGGCTTTTTTTATTTTTTTGTAAAAAGGTTTTTGTTATTAAGAGAGAAAGAAAGAAAAGGCTTAATTTAAAGTCGTACGTAAGTTCCGAAAATCAGAAAATCCAGGTAAAAATTTTCTGAAATTGTTTTTAGATGAAAAAAGTTTTCCAATTTATTTTACTTCAAGCTTTCGAATCCCTCTTTCGAAATTTTTAATTAATTTGAAGACATCTGTTCTTCAATATTTCAAACGTCAAAAAATTTTTTTAAATTGAAATTACAATTTAAGTTGTTTTTAAAAATAATGGGGGGAGGGGGTATTTAATACGGAAATAGTGCTGAATTTTTCTAAAAAAAAATGTGGATTATTAACCACAGTAACATTTAAAATAATGATATCTTGAAACATTTTAGGAAAAAATTGAACTTTCTACACCAAAGGTAGGCAGACTTTTTCAGGTTGCGGGCTACTTCTAATTTTTTCAAGGTGTTGCGGTTGATCTAGTTATTATAACTTAATAAAAAATATGAATTATATATATGTACTTACCAACATAACTATTGCTAAAAAAACTTACTTTTAAAACCACTTTTAAAGCAAAACCAAAAACACAAAACATAATAATATAACAAATATAATAAAATCAAATGATGCATTTATTAACAAACTAGGGAATTCGATTCTTAGCTTCATCTCGATACAGACAGCCGTCACAGAACCCCGTTTAAAGATGTGCAGCTCGGTGCGGTATCCTAATAAAATCCCTGCCCACACCTTAATGCTTCCGCCTCGGAATGCGGGATGTTTGGTGATGTTTTGGGGCTGATTGTATGTTCCTTGTTTACGCCATATCCTTATACGCTTGTCATCTGGCTCCAGAGCAATCTTGACTCATCAGTAAACATGACATTACCCCAGTCAGACACAGTCCAATTGCCATGTTCCCGGCACCACTTTAATCGTGCTGCTCTTGATTGGACGGATAGAGGAACACAAACTCGAGGTACCCAGGCATACAGTCCATTCATATGCAATCTTCGGCGTACAGTAGCTGCAGATATAGCCTTACCAATGGACGCTGTAACCATAGATGTCTTACTTGTGGAGGTCACTCTGTGATTCCGCTTGACTACAATAGCAATATATCGATCTTCCGTGGGGGTTGTAACCCTTGGGCGACCTCCTACGGGCTTTCGGACAACTGTCTGTGTGGTTGGAATTGTTTCCATAAACGTGAAATTACAGAATGATGAACGCCGAAGAAAAGAGCAACATCTGTGATCGACTGTCCTGCTTCAATGCGCCCCACAGCACGCCATGGCTCAGAATCTTCAATTCGTTTTCTGGAAGTCATAGAAACACGTATGTCTTGAAAACAAATTGTACTAAAATTTTAAACACCTTCTATCAGCACTTACAATCAACTTTTGTAACCCTTCATAAAGTTGGCTTCTTATAAGACTGCCCTTTTTGCATATTTCTTGACATGAAAGCACGATTGGCTGTTACCTAACATATTTGCATACTTTCATCTACCTCTGCGGCGAATTGCATCCTCTTCAATTCTGATTGGCTTCCGGAAATTAGCATTTTCCTCTTCGTGTTTAACTTTTGGAAGTGAGTGTATAATAATATCTAATATATATACTAAAATGAGCTTTTTGTAAAAAAAAAAACTCCAAAATTTATTTTTTACAAATTTTTTAAGTGAAAAAATGGGTAGAATTTCGCAATATTTGAAAAAATATTTCATAAATTATTAAAAAGTTCAAAATTAGCTAAAAGCTCATTTCAGTATAATGAGATAGGTATACTTTAATTGTGTGAAAAATTTCAAGCATGTACATATAACAGATTTTGAGAAAGGTGTATCGAAAGCAGCCAATTTAACATTGTCAGTAAATATAGAGAGAGAGATTTCAAACTCCCCTTAAAATTCTACCAGTCGATCGCGATCGACTTAAGGTTTACTCCTATTCTATATAAATTGAAACACGTATGATTATCTTTTATAAATTCATTTTCCTGCTGTTGCATTCCTTAAACAATATTTATCAACTAAATATCATTAATAACTAACCGTTACCCACCGCTTTGCCGGTATTTTATGACATTGCACTATTATACAATCTGGTGTTTTTAGGGTATTGTTATCTAAGTCCTAGCATTAAGTTTTCGATTGTATTGAAAAATGTTATTATCACCCTCGCCTCTTGTTTTAAAAAGGACAGGATTTAAGTTTCTAAAACAAAAGTATATTTCTTACTTACACTCTGTAAAACTCTCCTCGCAGTTGATTTCCTAGATCCACATTTTAGTGGATCTCTATTCAACAAAAGAAGCATGCCTGTAAAATTTTAAGCCTATAGATCTAATTGTTCAAAAACCGTATTTTTTTTTATCTATAATGGCTCATAAATTCTCTTGGAAATCGATTTCTGCAAAACACGCCTGCCATATTTCAATTTTGTACGTTTATTAGTTTAAAAAACAGCCTTTTTTTTATTTATTACGTCACCATAACTTCAGAAACCTCCCTTGGGTGTAAATTTCCGTAAACCCTGTTCTTAGCGAATCTTTATTCAATAAAAAAACCGATTGCCAAATTACAAATCTGCGGGTGTGATAATTTAAAAATGGGAGGTTC
Source organism: Trichonephila inaurata madagascariensis (assembly GCA_019973955.1). Lineage (NCBI taxonomy): Eukaryota > Metazoa > Arthropoda > Arachnida > Araneae > Nephilidae > Trichonephila > Trichonephila inaurata. The sequence goes on along the minus strand of BMAV01014233.1, from coordinate 189,538 downwards.
TTTGTTCTATAACACCTCCCTCAACTCACTTTGCATGGCGAGTTTCATCAAACCCGTTCTTTGTGGAACTCTACTCAACAAAAGGAACATTCAGCCAAATTTCAAGTCTGTTGTTCTAATAGTTCCGGAGATCTCGTGATAAATGAATGAGGGAGAAAGAGAACAAAAATTATTCTTCTCATTCACCCCCAATTTCATGAATAATATTTTAACACAAAATGCGTATAATCCTAAATACTAAATGCTAATGAAAAAGAATATAAATATATATGTATCAAGCATTTTTTTTTTTATTTTAATTGTATTTCAATCCATTTGACCTTAGTTTCAATTTTATTTTCTAATTTTAGAAATATTCCGTATTTTCGATTAGGTAACATAGAAAATCCTACAATGCAAAAAGGATATGTGAGAATCCCTTAATAAATTTAAGAACATGAGAAACTTATCCCTTAAAAAACGAGTCAAAAATAAATTAATCGTTATGTGAATCATTACCAATTTATTTATATTTCCCTATTAACTTAAATTCAAACTCTACAATATAATTAAACTTTAATTTCTCTAAGCCAGGTCTAGACAACAGATGACCCACCACATTAAATATTGAGATACACCGGGTGATTTTATATTTCTCATCTAGTGTGCGTGCGTGTGTGTGATTATCAGTGCATATACCTGCGTCAGTGTGCGTATGTGTCAGTGTGGGCTCGTGCGTGTGTGTATGTGTCAATGTGTGATCGTGCGTGTGTGACTGTCAGTGCGTGTATGTTTCAGTGCGTGTGTGTCAGTGTGTGTGTGTGCACGCGCGCGTTTATTTGAGCGTGCGTGTACAAAAAACATCAAACGAATTAAAATTTGCATGTGTCGTTATAATAAGCAAAAAAGGACGAGGAACTCCAGTATAATATTTGATACCCACAAATGCTAAATGCTACAGAATGAGTCAGATTTTCTGGTCTTACCATGAGGATTGGTATTTTTTAAGATGGATTTCATGATGGAGACATATGCTTTTAGATATAACACGAAAACTTAATCAGATAAATAAAGACATGCAAGGACAAGATAACTTAATAATCGATGCTTGTAACTTCATCAAAGCCTTAATAATAAATTCTCGTTATTTGACTGCCTATTTAGAATTATTAATGTTCAACCTTTTCCTCTGCTAAATCATTTTCCAGAATCCAGCCTAAAAATTTCTCGAAATACTCTGGTGAAATACAGAACTTTTAACTGCATTTGATAGTCATTTCTCGCAATTACCAAAATAGGATGAAAGGATTTAAATATTTTAATCCTCATTTCTTTTCATGTTGACGGGAATAGAGTTTCTGGAAATCTACAAATGGAAATTGAATAATAATAAAATAATGAAATAGAATAGACTTTTGAGTCCATGTTAAAAATGAATTTTTACAATTCATACATTACATCCGAGAAGTATGCATTCTAATTTAAGATATTTTGCGTAACGACACTCGTAAGTGCCTTGATATTCACATAAGCTAGTAAAACATTTTTTTTTCAGAGGTAAAATTTACGAAGAGTTCTTTTACGTGAAACGTTTCTTTACGTTTAACTAAAACATTTGAGAGCAAGGACTTAATGAAAAAACGCACACTTAGCATAAGGCTTTTAATAGAGAGATCTTTAATTTCGTTTATATCCACTTTTGCAAAACCAGTGGCAGCCATTTTTGCTCTCCAGGCGTGGGCCGAGTTCTTGTGCCATTAAAAATCCGACGTTTTAGAGAGACTGATGCGCGTTAAATCTGTTCAGCTCAAAGTCCTCACGTTAGTGTGATATGGAAAATTGAAGTGTGAGGCGCCCAATACTGGGGTTGGTTTAAAACAAACGTCCCCTTTTTAAAACGGGAAAAGTGGCGTGGCCCTTTTGATTTTGAATCATAGCGGGGCGGGTTTACCCCTGATTTCACACACCACACTTAACTTTCACAGCACACCAATTGAGGGTGTTTGAGCCTTGAGATATTTAAGGTATCCGACTATGTGTTCAGAACCATGATTTTAAAAAAGCGCATAAATGGATAACTTTCATGATATTTAGAGTCACTTAGATTAGAATACGATAAAAAGTTATAAGGACATTTTGACAAAAAAAAATTTTTTAAAACAAAATTTTGGCAAAAAAAACTTAGAAACCTTTTCAAAAAACTCCTTTATAAAATCTTCCCAAAAAAAAATATTTTTTTTTTTTTTTTTTTTTTTTTTGTGTGTGTGTGGGGTGTGTGTGTGTGTGTGTGGGGTGTGTGTGTGTGTGTGTGTGTGTGTGTGTGGGGGTGTGTGTGTGTGGGGTGTGTGTGTGTGTGTGGGGTGTGTGTGTGGGGTGTGTGTGTGTGTGTGTGTGTGTGTGTGTGTGTGTGTGTGTGTGTGTGTTGTGTGTGTGTGTGTGTGTGTGTGTGTGTGTGTGTGTGTGTGTGTGTGTGTGTGTGTGTGTGTGTGTGTGTGTGTTTATATAAAGTAGACTTCCAAAAGTCTGAACTAGGACTTTTTTTGAAAAATTACAGTATTTTCAGAGTTACCACCAATTGAAATTATTATCGAAGTTTTTCTAAAATTTTCCCTTTTGTTGTCTTAAAATATGGATAAACCCCTTTCTAAGTTATGTATTTCAAAAAAATTTTGCTGGTACATCAGGAAGATATTATTGGTGGTGATTTTAAGGTCGCACTGTTCAGCTACCAAATTTTTGGCACGGACCACGTAATTTTGAACCATGGTCAAGTGACGTGGACACACCGAGCTTTCCCCCCCCCCAACTACCACACCAACGGGAGGACGTTTCGCCTGACAGATTTTGGGGGCATCGCGCCCCCAAAGGGGGCTTATGGTTCTTGGCTGAACTCTTTCCAAAACCACCCCAAAACCGATACCATCGGCAAACCCCGGCCCGCGGTATTTATTATTATTTTATATATATTTTAAAAATTTAATTTAATTTTAATTTTTTTTTAAATTATTATATATATAAATATAATTTTAAAAATTATATTTTATAAATTATTAAAAATATATTTATTAAAAATTTTTTAAAAAAAATATTTTGGAAAATATTCTTTAAAAAAAATTTTATTAAATATTTCTTTTTTAAAAACAAAAAATTTTAAAATTTTATCTTTTCAATCATGTCCAAAATACCCCATTTTTAATGCTTTTGCTCCCTTTTAATGCGGTACAACGGTCCCCCCAAGGCTTTCTGGGAACTCATGACACGTCGGCCTCGACCGTTACCTTTACCACTAGGTACCGCATCCACGTAGTGTAGCTCGAAGAAACGTCATTAATAAGTTATCAATTGATCAATTATCTCTTTTTGTGTGCATAATTTGTGAACCATTGTTTATTTAAATATTATGTGTATTAATGATTATTTAATAATAGTTATTCAATTGTTTATTTAATTATTACTTAAATGTTCATTTAATACTTATATTATAGCTCAGTACAATACTCATTAAAATACTATGAGCGCTATAGAGGGCGCTTTACATTCTCATACACATATACTGAACAACTTATTTAAATGTTTATTTGGTATTTCATTTAATGTCTGTATATGTTTTATATATATATATATATAGCTATTTAAAGATTTATTTCAAATATTTATCTGAAATATATTTATTTCTAAAAAATTCAATATATACTTCTTTAATGATTTTTGTAATGTTTAATGTATTTTACACTAAAATTAAAATTTTATATGAAAAAATGGAAGTGATTTAAAATTTATCCTGAAACAAAACAAAGCGAAAATTTTGCTTCAATTGATAATTAATTTTTTTAGTTTTGTTTTTTTATATTAATTTAAAACAAGAGATATTAATTTCATACAGCGAAACAAAAACTAGATGCAAACGTCTTATGTTATAGATTAACTACACAAATCCTGCTAAAATAAAGAAAGAACTTATTCGTAAGAACAGCTTTTGAAATTTTGGACAAAAAAACACCTCTGCTAAAGCAAAATTCGTTTTTTTTTTTTAATCCTTCAGCTAACTGAAATTAATACATAGAGTATACAACACCAAAAAATATTTTACTTAAGCATAGAAATATTTTTTATTGCGTTTATTATTAAAATAGTATCATTACTTCATTTTTTTATATAAAAAATGGTTTTTCTCCTTAAGCCTAAATTTAATTAAATTCTGATATGTTAATTTATTTCGTCCTTGTATTGTTGAAAAATAAAACCTTATATTCCCCAATTTTTAAATACTTCCACGTGTATATTTTTTGTTTCTATTCATTTTTCGGAACTATTTTTGCGATACTCTTAATTTTTATTGAATCTTGCTCTACCTCATAATAATTAATTTGTGTTTTTTACTTTAAGATCTCAAAAATAATACATGACTCAATTTTTCTTTTAAAATAATATATCAAAGTAAAAATTCTTTACAGCAAGTACAGATATTATTACAACATTTTTGTAATCTTTTTTTTTAAACTTATAATATATTTCCTTAGTTTTCCTAAATCAATATGTTTCAAGGTTTTATAAAAATTGAAATTTATTATGAAGTATTTTTAAGGTATAGAAGGATGTGCGTGGGTGCGAGTAAGTGAGTGAGTATTAAGAAACCAAAAATTAATTTAAAGAATACTAATAAGATTAAAAATTCTAGCTTCAGTTGCATTTCAACACTTTACAAAAAATTCAATTAATTTTTCATGACTTAAGTTGTGTATGTAATTCAATCGAAATTTTAGAAGCACATCTGTGCGTGCGTGAGTGTGTGAGAGAGATAATTTTTATGTCAATATTTCATTGGTTTGAGATGCTATAGTCTTGTCAAAAGAAATATCCGTGCGGAAATCAAACCATTAATTTATGTTTTTTTAGACATTAGGAGAGATCGGGTTTTGTACAACCCTTCGCTACAATTGCCGGTGTGTAAAAGAAACCTTTTATGCATTCATATCGGGAAAAATACATTCACGTATTCTAGCGAATTGTTATGGATATTTTTAGATATTACATACGCGATTTTAGGGAAAAGTTTCAATCGCTCAATAAGTGTAATATTTGTAAGCTGTTAAGGTATCCGACTACGTTTGGAACCGTGATTTTAAAAAAGCGCATAAATGGATACTTTTCATGATATTTAGTGTCACTTAGATTAGAATACATGAATAAAATTGTTTTAAGAACGTTTTGACAAAAAGAATTATTTAAATACAATATTTCGGGAAAAAATTAACTTAGAATAACCTTTTTTTCAAAATGTACTCCTTTTGTGAAAAATGCTTCTATTATAATAATATTTTGCCTGTACCTCAGACCTCTGTACAGAGGCTCGACTATGGTTTTTGAAAAAATCACATTATTTTCAGAGTTACAACCCATTGAAATAATGATCGGCGTTTTTTTCTTAAAATGTCTCCCCTCTGTTGTAGTAAAACACAGATAAACCCACTTCTAAGTTATATATTTCAAAAATTTCTTGTTGATCCACTGTACAAAGGTCTGAGCTATATGCAGACAAATTATTATTATAATAGAAGCATTTTTCACATAAAAAGAATATTTTGAAAATGTGTCTTTCTATGTTCATTTTTTTTTTGTCAAAATATTATACTTAAATAATTTTTTATTGTAATACTATTCTTAAAACAATTTTATATACGTTTTAAAATCTAAGTGACACTAAATATCATAAATATTATCCATTTATACGCTTTTACAAAATCCCTGTTCCGAATGTAATCGAATACCTTAAGATATTTATTTTTCTCTATGGATCACGAGTAAATCTGTCTAAATAAGAAGTCTAAGACTTTGAACACGGAATTTGTCTCAAATAAGTCTGTCAAAATATTGGGTATAATATTTTTAACGTGAATATAATATTAGATTGGCGTTTCAAAATAGGGTATTCGTAATTATGATTTAGAGAAAAAATTTGTTACATTAACTTTTTTAATTAATAAATTAAATTTGTTGCATATATACTTGTCTTTCGAGTTCTGAAGAATAAGTCCTCTATAACAGCATTTCTCTAACTATGGGGTGTCCCCTGGAGGAGTGGGACGTGATGACCCTACGAGGTGGACGCGAGCATATCGAAAAGTCGAAAATAAAGTACTTAAAATAATTATCAATTTGCTGAAAGAAATCAAAACAAAATATATTCTGACATAATAAAAAATACACATTCACACTAATTTAATATGAGGTAATTCGGGGGAAGATGCCAGTTTGCTAATCGTACTTTTATACGTCGATAGATGGCAATTTTGAGCCACTTGTGTGGAGAATCTGGTCCGACATTGAGTGTGACTTGTGAATTTATCTGAATTAATGGTCCTTAATCAGCCTTATTTTTTGATCTTTTGAACATTTAAAGTGGTAAGTACAACTTTTCTAATATTCCGTTCCTCATATTTAAATTCAATAAACGTACTTGTTATTTTAAATAAGAAAATAATAATTATTATTATTATTAATTTATTGCAATTAATAATAATTATTGCAATTAATATTATCTTCCCCCACATATGGGGGAAGATACCACAATTAAATGAATTTCTTTAACATTAAATTCCTAATTTATTTTCATACTAAGAAGAGAATTCACCTGTACACATAACCAATTAAATATTGAAAAATAAAGTGCATTTTTTTTATGGTCCTGTCATTTTAATTTTCAATGTATTAATCGAAAAATCCTTAAATGTGGCAACTTCCCCCGAGTCACCTTATTTATAAATGTGTCAATACTGCACAAAGTATTTGATAGTTAATTTATCAATACTAAATTAAAAACATGTTTCATAATTACTCGTGATTCCCATGGACTTGCCATATACAAAATTTAATACTTACCTTGTGAAAATTTGTTCGGTTTATAATTAAAGTCACATATATATATTGTAGCTTTAGCTTCAAAGTACATCATTGTTGAATTCAATACATTGTTACTGTAAGAGGAAGGGGGGGTCGATGAAAATTATGACTGAAAACTGGGGCGCAAATATTGAATGTTTGAGCAGCACTGGTATATAATAACATTTGAATATAAATGCAACGTTTTACACAATTTATCAAATTATTGCAAATATTTCTAGTTTTGGTGATTTGATTTTAATGAAGTATTTTAGAGTTTTATAATGTTTATAAAGCATACATATAGTTTATAAAGTATATATAATTTTTAGTTTTTACTTTTAAGGTATCCAACTACGTTCGGAACCGTGATTTTGCAAAAGCATATAAATGGATAATATTTAGGATATTTAGTGTCACTTAGATTAGAAAATGTATATAAAATTGTTTTAAGAATAGAAGAACAATAAAAAATTATTTAAGTACACTATTTTGACAAAAAATGAACATAGAATGACCCATTTTCAAAATATTCTCCTTTTGTGAAAAATGATTCTATTGTATTAATATTTTGCCTGCATTCGGCTCAGACCACTGTACAGAGGCTCAACTAGAATTTTTGAAATATATAACTTAGAAGTGGGTTTATCCATGTTTTACTACAACAGAGGGAGAAATTTTAAGAAAAAAACGCCGATCATTATTTCAAATGGTGGTAACTCTGAAAATAATGTGAATACTTCAAAAATTATAGTTGAGCCTCTGTACAGAGGTCTGAGCTATATACAGGCAAAATATTATTATAATAGAAGCATTTTTCACAAAAGGAGAACATTTTGAATAAAGGTTATTCTAAGTTAATTTTTGCCGAAATATTGTATTTAAATAATTTTTTTGTCAAAATGTTCTTAAAACAGTTCTATATATGTGTTATATAATCTAAGTGACACTAAATATCATGAAAGTTATCCATTTATGCGCCTTTTTAAAATCACGGTTCCGAACGTAGTCGGATACTTAATGTTCCCTTGTACGGAGATCATTTATCAAATAACCTTTACTGATTATTTATTAACTCCACACTTCAAAACAACACGAGGGTTTAATAGCGTTTGACCTAACAACTTCAGCCACGATTAATAAGGAGGAGGATAACTGGAGCTTGCACGCCACTCTCCAAACTTCCCTACCATGCCAAATTGAGTACTTTTATCAGAGGCATATTTAACATGCATCAATTCGTTGGTCTTTAGTACCACCAGAACTCAACAGAAATAACGTGGCTATGAGATCAGGACTATTCTGCTACCATTCACTGCTCCTCGAAAATGCTTGAAGTTATTCAAAGATTATTAGTGATGTTCATGGTGTCCCAAGATTATTGGAACAAATTTTTAGGGGGTAGGGGATATCACAAGGCCCAGTGGCCGAGTGATGGCGTATCGCGCTTCCAAACCACAGGTTCGAGGTTCTACCCTCGGGTTGGGAAAGGTCAACTCAGCCTTTCATCCCTTCAGTGGGTCGATAAATGAGTACCAAGCTTGCTAGGGGACTAAGAACTTCGCTTCAGGCTGACCACCTGATCGGGACATCAGCTCATGCACCTCAGCGCCCAATGGTCACGTATACTGAGATGGGCACAGTAGGTCTTGGCCCTCCTTGACTGTTGCGCCACTGAGTTTAGCTTAGGGGACATCACAAGGATTCAGATTTGCATTGCAACCCATGGTCGGAAACCTCTTCGTTCGGTGCTAGATGGCGTTGTTCACAAGAGCATTGGACGAAAGAGGCTTGCATTACCACAGTCATTTGGGCTGTTTTCACCCGCAGAGGAGAATGGAACGTTTTAAGACATGCATCACATTTTGTGAATATGGATCTATTCCGAGGTAATAGGCTTAGTGAACGTGGACCATGAGGGACTCGAACTTCCAGCATAGAACAAAATATGCTGGATACTCGTTTGAAGAATCCGAGTACCAGAATATGAGCCATCGCTGCGGTTGTAGAAGGATCTCAGAGTAGAGTTCATCATGTTTTGCAACTTTCAACGCGTTTTACCATGACCCTCATACCCTCTTCAAAGACAGTGGCGTAATGTACACCACCGCAACTACCGCATTGTGGGGGCAGCATTCCAAGGAGGCCCAAAGCCTATGGTTTTGCAATTCTTTGTAAGATCCTTGAAGTTCAAAACCCGACTTTGCGGGGAACCTAATATTCTCTGTTACGCCACTGGATTAAACCATCAAAAAGTACATTCGCAAAAAAGAAGCATCAGGAAATGTAAAATTACAAGAAAAAAATATTAAGAGCATAAGTAAATAAATTTGTCTCATTCTTCACATTTAATTTTGTTTTAAAATTAGCATTATTCCATTTTCATTTGAAGAAAAAAACCCAATTAGAAGAGCTTCTCTTCCGGTTACAATTTCATGTTCACCAGTGGCGTAACGTACACCCTCGAGGGGAGAGCAGGATTCTAGGGCCAAAACCTCATGTTATATAATGGTTTTACAATCCTATGTAAGATTCAGCTTGGGCCCAAAGTCTGACTTTGCAGGAGGGCCCAAATATTCTCCGTTACGCCACTGTCAAAGTGCACCGTCACAAATTATGACGATAATTAGAAAACATTTGGCGGTCCAGTGCAACTCTGTGAGTACTTTTTCCAGAACAATTTTTCTGCTGCTCGCTCATTTCCTTCTGCCAATCCGTAAATCAGGTGCATGTCTGCCAGCTGGGTGTTCGCAAAACTGTTCCATACTTCTCTGCGGGCGATGACAGCTCAAATCACTACGGTAATGCAGGTCTGTTTTCTCCAATGCTCTTGTGAACAACGCCACCTAGCACTGAACGAAAACGTTTCCGAACATAGGTTGTTATGCAAATCTGAATCTTTGTGATCTCCCTACTTCACCTTTAAATTTGTTCCAATAATCCTGGGACACCTTGTTTCGAGCAATTATATGAAATTGTTTATTTTAATGTAAATTTAATAAAGGAAAACTTAACGGGAAAAAATTTTCTCTTAATGCTGTCAAAAAATCTTTATTGATATAACGATATAATTTTACTTTTCTTCAAAGTTAGATCTCAAAAATTTTCTGAATAAATATTGTTATAAATTATAAAACGATAAAAAATGTATGCGTAATTTTGTCTTCATCAGAGAAAAAAATAAAAGTACTGCAAAGGATAATCCAATTAAAAACTGGCAGCTTCTCAAGAAAGCTGCTTATTTTATTTTCACGTAACTTCATTTCAGAAATATATTAGCATATATTTATGAAAATAGCCTATACTTGAAGAAGTACAATTTTTTTTATTCTCTTTATTAGAACAATTTTACGTAACTATAAAAAAAATTTTAAAGAAAGCATTTATTCCAGCCGAAAACATCTTTTCGAATGTTTAAATATGTTTTAATTCAATTTGAATACAATTATTAGAATTTTTTTTTGTAAACCATTGTGAAAAACACCTAAAAACCCTACATTTACCAGCTTCGTTAAATTTTGAAACGCAACATTCTAACGCTTAGGTTCAAGATATTCAGAAATTTTTAAATACTTGTTTGCTATTATTGGGTAGTCTTGCTATAATTTTTTACAATGGCAAAACTAACGAAATTTGGAACATTACACTTTAATATAAGAAGTTTTGCATTTAATATAAAATATTTTCGTTATTAATCATTTTATATTAAATTAAAATTTGATTAATCGATTTAGTTATTATGTTATTAATTGATTGTAATACCATACACGCGGGATTTCGCTATGCATTATCTTACCTTATACGTAAACAAGAATCCCCAAAATGGCTTAGTAAAGGGTTATTAAAATTTAAGATTAAAGTTTAAAAATTTGTAAAATTGTATTTGTAAATTTGTAATGAAATCTTTGAAACATAAATTATCTTTTGTTAAGCTGAAAATAAAATATGTAAAAATTTTAATCTTGTAAAAACAGTATTCTATTGCCAATTCTGCAACTTGACTTTGAGTGTTGCTTTAGAAGGCGATATTTGTCAAAAATCAACTCAAATCAAATTACAGAAAAAAAAATGCCTGAAAATCGAACTACATTCTCTTGAAATCCGAGTTCGCCTCCTAATTTCTTCCATGTACGTTTATTTAATTTTCTAACTCTTAATTTGTAATTCGACATTTTTTTTTCTTTGTTTTATTTGTTGTTTCTTCCGTAGGCCCTGTGTGATACTTATAGCGCACAATTTATCTGTTTTCAAAAAAACGAATTGCCCAATTTTCGTAACCATGAAAGGAAAACTAAAATAAATGCTTTCTTAGCTTTTAAATGCTTTGAAAAGATGAAAAATTTAAAACAAAGCCCGATCTATAAAATGTATCCATTAAAAAAATCTAAAATGTATCCTTAAAAAGAAATTTAGAAAAAGCTTGTAAGATTTGCAAATAGCTGTGTGGTATTAAATATCAGGTTAATTTCAAAACCTTAAATTTTGTTGAATTAGTTAATTTAAACAGTTTTATTGGTGATCTTTTTCCTGCCGAAACTTCCAAATTGATCAAATGAATATTAAATTTACTATTAAAATCGATTAAGAGGGTTCAATACTTAAAATTCGAGGACATTTTTTGTCAGGTTTTTATGAATTTTAAGAAAAAATTATTATTATTTACTTCAGCACATTCAGATTTATTTCAAACTTAATTGAAAAATACTCTGTATTTTTTTTTTGTCTTTGTCGTTTATTATGTCTTTAAATTGCGATTGAAAATGACAATAGACAATGTGTTTTCGGTTTCAAGCATAAAATGAAGAATGAATCATAGGGTGTTTTTAAAACTAAAATATTAAAAGGGAAAAATTTAAATTGTGCTGTGAAATTTATTTTGAGAACTATTTGAACTATTGCTTGTTCTATTAAAATATATTAATAATACCAGTCGATGCATGATTTATTGTTATACAATGAGCGACATTGCTTTAATTTTTAATGAAACCCTGGTAAGAAAATTAAATCATTAGGAATAGTTTTACTATTAGATCTTATTTGGGCATCAAAATGTTTAATTTTGTGAAAAATGGTAAAAATTTGACATGAAAATCAGTTGAAAACACTTTACCTTAAAACATGATTTAAATTACATAGAAATTGTCTATTTAAATAATATTTATTACTAATGATACATAATTTCGGATTTTAAAGACGAAAACATATTTTTCATAATATTGGAGAAATTTTTGTCATTTTCCGTGCTCTCAATCTTTTTAGTTCAAGAAAAACCCAATACATAAACCTCTTATATTAAGAATAAAGAATTTTAATAAAAAAATAAATAAAGTATGCGATAAAAAACTCTTGTCTCTCTTAAAAATTCCCTTATTTATTTAACCCATCAAAACTGTCTGGAAATTTTATCGCTACTTCAAAAACTTTTAAACAGGCTCTTTGACATTCCAATCCGTTATCTTATACGTAATGTACCACCTTAGCTGACATGTATCCTCCCTGCAGCATATTAATCAAAGCCACTATTTACCTCTTCAATTAGAAGTAAGAATGGCTTCTGTTTTCCGTCTAGCAAGGCATAGTTATTGTTACTTTAATGTCTTCTTAAATGAACGTCGAAGGAGAAACTCATAAAGTTGCCGACAGTGTACACAATTTGTGATGGAACAGAGCATTCTGCAACATTCTTGGGCCTGTGCTTGCACGTTTAATTAAATAGAACGACCCCTTTGAAAGACACATAAATAGCGCTGACTGCTTGCTCCCCTATTTGCGCAAAACCTGCGCGCATTATTGTTCCTGAATTTGCTCAATCTTTCTCTCGTGGAATTGGAGTTTTAAATATAATTACTCTGGAAACTTCTTTTCTGTAGAATAATGTCATCTTTCGAAAATGTATTGCCTAAAATGTGTCGAAGAGATATGTCGTTTCAATTAAGAGAAATTCCAGTTAACTTATGAATTTGCTTGTTCGAATTGTGTTGATAGCGCGATACAATTAATGAGTTATGAAGTTTTCACTAGTAAAGAATTATTACTACTTTGTTTTATTCTAAGTTTTGGGGAAAATCTCTTAAGATATCCGACTACGTTCGGAACCATGATTTTAAAAAAACGCATAAATGTATAATTTTCATGGTATTTAGTGTCACTTAGATTAGAATGCATTTATAAAATTGTTTTAAGGACATTATGACAAAAAGAAATTATTTAAATACAATATTTTGGCAAAAAAATTAACTTAAAATAACCTTTTTTCCAAATGTTCTCCTTTTGTAAAAAATGCTTCTATTGTATTAATATTTTGCCTGTATACAGCTCAGACCTCTGTACAGAGGCTCAACTATGAGTTTTGAAAAATTCAAATTATTGTTAGAGTTACAACCATTTGAAATAATGATCGGCGTTTTTTTCTTAAAATTTCTCCCTTCTGTTTTCGTAAAACATGGATAAACCGACTTCCGAGTTATGCATTTCAAAAATTCTAGTTGAGCCTCTGTACAGAGGTCTGAGCTGAATACAGGCAAAATATTAATACAATAGAAGCATTTTTTACAAAAGGAGAACATTTGGAAAAAAGGTTATTCTAAGTTAATTTTTGCCAAAATATTGTACTTAAATCATTTTTTATTGTAATACTTTTTCTTAAAACAATTTTATATACATTTTCTAATCTAAGTGACACTAAATATCATAAATATTATCCATTTACACGCTTTTGCAAAATCACGGTTCCGAACGTAGTCGGATACCTTAAGTAAACTGCCTTGGCATGTAGTAAATTCAAAAGCAACTATACGTTTGATAAACAGTTAAGCATTAAGAGATATACATTAAAAAAAAAGAGTATCAAAAATACATAAATTAGTTACTCTATTTCCGTTAAGCAATTTCTAGTTAGTTTTAAATTCAATAAAAAAACTATATTAGTAAAATTAAATGTAGTAAATAATTAGACATGTTAAAAAAAACTACAAGCGTGTTCTGCAATTTAACCACTTCAGGACGGGGCGATTTTCTACGAGACGCTTGCTAAGGACGAGGTGAATGCACAAGGAGTTGCACTTCACAGGACGGGTCGTTTTCGTCGCTAAGCCTAACTTATAAGAAAAAAAGGCATAAATAATAAAATATCAGTCTTAACGTCGTTATTTTTTGAAACCCCTTTAAATTACTACATAAGTTGCCTGTTACATTAAAACTAGAATGTAATAACGTTTTTCCTTTAATTTATATGAAATTTTATAAAAAAAATATCACTTACATTGGGAAATAAATTTTGCAAGTGCTATTCAATTCTTTCCAAAATTTTCATTGACGAAACATATTAATAAACTTTCAAATTAATAAAAAAATTATGACAAAGATTATTTACAAAAAGAAATAGCAAAATTAAAATGAAGACTGAGTGTGGAAAATCTCGAAGCATGGAGAAATGCTAAGTCTTACATTGTATCATTTGCAAGCATAAAATATTTGTTATGTTGTTGTTTTTATTTACACGCGGTTTGTGACTATACACTTTGGCTTTTTTCACCCTTTTTGTTCATATTAAGGTTAGAAAAATGCTTTCAGAACAATCAAATAATAATCTGAAATCAAGGTTTTTGAAATAAGAAAAGTACGTGAAATATATCCGAAAAAACAAAAACTTAACAGAACTGGTAAAACCTAAAACACTCCACATTGTTGAAAAAAAGAAAAAAAAAAAAGAATTGCGAGTTATTAGAAACGCGAATGTTTTATATCAAGTGGAAATTTTACGAGCTTTTGTTTACTTTTGATAACCCCCCGCCACAGCTGATGAGCAAAATACCAAATTCAGGCAAAATATAAACGGACTGAAGGTCAAGTTACTCTAGCTATGTTCAGTTTCAATATAATGGACATAGGGTGCCATCTAGTGGTCATTAAAAACGTTCCAGCTGAAAAATCATATTTGCACCGCCCGGCCATGAGGTGCGTCGAAGGGGTTAACTAGGCGATCTTCTCATTAGCGGTTTCCACATCGATTTTTTTTCAAAATTTTGTTTCTCTCATTTTTTCGTAGAACTTTAGATTGAAAGTTGACCTCATTTCGGAATAATTTATTCTAAAAGCTTAAAAGAAAGTGGCAGAGACGTTGCTGTTGTTCAACCAATAATCTTATTTTCACTTTATCAAATGCCTAGTACAGGGTGGTCAACCCAAATGATCTTGCGGGTACTTCAGAAAAACATTATAGTCCCACAAGCCTCTTATAAAAATATATATCTTTATTTCAGATTTGGACTCATTACAAAGATTTATTGAAGTGAAAATTTAACAAGTAATATAAAAAATTTTAATTCCTACTTATGTACTCCTACTTAAATTTGTAATTAATTTTTTAAAAAAAAATGTTAAATATAATAGGTAAGAATTTATCTTAAAGCCAGTGTAAAAGGAATGCTGACGTCTAACTAGCATAGGATTATACAGCTTAAGTTAAGTCTTCATCTCAAATTCAACAAAAGCTTTTTTATCCAATTGTGCTGCCATCTAGAGGAATAATATCGATTGAAATATATCTCTTAAAGTATAATTAATTAATTAAATTTAAGTAACAAATTAATATTTGAAAAAACTGTATTAACATCAAGTATCATCCATTGCAAGTTTTAAAAAATGTATTTGAACTTGAGTGGAAGAATAAAAAGTATTTTATCAACGCTTGAAAATTTGAACGATATATAGGGAGAGTGTGAACTAATAGTGTAGGAATTTAAAAAGGAATAATTTTTTTTACTATTTCCATTATTTTTCATGACATAGACGTTGTTATTGTTATTGGCTTGTCCATGATGTACAGATGGATAAAAAAAACTTTAGTTAATTTAATAATAATAATAATGCAACGATAGAATATGCCTATCTCTAGGAACAAGCAGCACGACAAAAGTACAGAAGTAAAGCGTGACGCTGCAGGGAGTCACAACAATGCAATACTGCTCACCTTCTAAGTATGTATAAGAGCATAAGCAACGTAAAAAAATTGAAGCAGCTATGGGATACACTTATAACAAAACACTACACAAGAAAAAAAAATATTGCACAAAATAATCCTATTTTGTAAAGTTGTAACGAATCTCGAGGGCTGCAAAATTATTCAATGATGGCCGCGGATTGGCCGCCTTTGGTCTAGTAGGTGATGTGCAGATTAAAGAGTCTGGTATTAATAGTTATATAGTAATTCAAAGATTACCCAAGTAATTTGAGAAATGAAGAAACTTTCCGCATTTGAATGTATCATGATAGTTAATGTGCAGATTAACTGATTTCTGCACTAAAGCCATAACATGTGCCAACCATATGTCTTATTGTATCGTATATCTTAAATCTTTACTAAGTCCTTACATGATTTTTCTTTCAAAAGGACAAAAGAGCTCATTTTGGACTCTTAAATCTATATGGAATTTTAAAAATAAGTGTAATGAAAATTTTCGAGGAGTTTATTTTTTACTTAGCATATTTGATTCAATTTTGACAAAATTTTGCCATTAAATTTACAAAGAAATATAAATTTGGGTGGAGGGAATGCAATTTTTAAGGGTTTTCCTTGTTCACTAAACGAGAGGCAGATTTCTGGAATTTAAAAAGAAAATTATGAAATACAAGATGCTTTTATCATTCCTTTTCTAACTAACTATTCAAACTAAAAGGCTTCGTGAACAGTTTTGAGTTCATTCCTAGTCCTTTCGAGTTTTGTGTGCATTTTAAAGTTATTTTAGAGCACTAATATTAAATATAAATGAGAAATGCTTTTATTTTTAAATTCTTTAATGTTTTGTAAAGCAGATGTTTTTAAAAATTTTAATATTTTTTTTCTTAAAAATTAAGTATTCTGAATAGTACTTAGTTAATAGTCTTAATATTTTATTATTCTGAGAGTTTTATTTGATTGTTTGTTTTTCTTTGGTTGGCCCAAAAAAAAAAAATTTTAACTTTAAAAAAAAAAAACCTTTTCTTAATTAATAATTAAATGTTTACCAAATTTTTTTATTTGGAAAAGGATTTAAAATGTTTTTAATTTTAAATTATCTTTTTTAACTTAAATTTTTTTTTTAAAAGATCAAATAAAATATTTTTTTTTTTAAAATTTCATTAAATTGAATAAAAAAAAAAAAATTTTTTTAAAAAAATTTTCAAAAATAAAATTTGGTTTAAAAATTTAAAAAAACATTTTTTTAAAAAAGAAATAAAGGCAATTTTAAAAACCATTTTCCCTTTTTTGGAAAAAATTTTCTTTTAAATAATAATATTTTTTTTAATTTTTATTTTTAAAAATTTCAAAAATTTTTTAAAAATTTCTAAAAAATTGAGAAATCTTTTTAAAAAAAAGGTGGGTTTTTTAAAAAATTTTCTCCTTTGGAAAATCAAAAATAAATAAATATTTTTTTTTAAAATTTTAAATTTCAAAAATTTTTAATTTTCTTTATTTGTCATATAAAAATTTTTTAAAAATTTAACCCCGTAACAAAATAATTTTTAAAAATTTATATTTTTAAAAACCCAAATTACTTATTTTTATAAAATAAAAAATTTTAAAACCCGTAAAAAAAAAATTAAAATTTATTTATCCCTAATCCCCAACCTTAAAATTTTTAAAGGCGTAAAATATTTCCGGGGTTTTGGGTTTTTCCTTTTTTTAAAAAAAGGGAGTTTAAAGGGGGATTTTAAAGGAGGGGGAAAAGTTTAAATACAAATTTTTCGAAAAAAAATTTTAAACCAAAATTCCTTTTTGGGGGGGTTTTTTAAAAACTGTTTTTATAATAATTTTTTTGCCTGTATATACCCTCAGTTTTTGTACAAAAAGCTCAACTGTGATTTTTAAAAAATTACATTATGTTCAAGTTAAAACCCCATTGAAATAATTATCGGCGTTTTTTTTTTAAAATTTTCCCCTTTGTCGTAAAACATGGAAAAAACCCACTTCTGGTTTATATTTTTTCCATTCTAGGTTGACCCTCCCCCCCAGAGGTCTGGGGGCCTATTTTCGGAAAAATATTATTAAAATGGAAGCTTTTTTCAAAAAAAGGAGAAATTTTTAAAAATTTTTTTCCTTTTTGTTTTTTTGTCAAAATTTTGGGAAATTTTTAAATTTTTTATTGAAAAATTTATTTTTAAAACAATTTTATATACATTTTCAAACCCAAGTGTTTTTTTAAATATCATAAATATTATCCATTTATATGCTTTTGCAAAATCACCGTTCCGAACGTAGTCGGATACCTTAAAAATACATCAGTAATCTAAGCTTACGTACTAAAAGTTTTAATCTTTTTTTTGCGCATGCTGATGGTAAACATGTACTTTTATTTACTTTTTCCCCTTTGGTATTCGGTTTTGTTAAAACAATTCTTAATTTCCCTTTTTAAAATTTTGGTTTCGGCCCAAAATAAAAAGAATAAGGCATTGTAGAAGCAATATAAGCGCGTTGTATCTCTTCAAAAACACCCTCAGTTTTCATTTAAGAATTATTCTCTTCATTTCAAAACTTGCACTCAAAGTCTTAAACACTTAATGACTCAGCCTACTGTGAACATCTAAGCCAGATCTGTGGCACTCTTCAAAACTGTTTACTCAATTGACTTAACCTCATTAAAAAAGGGAATTTTTGTTTTTTTTTTCCCCTCTTCATCTAATTTTTTAAAAATTTTGCATTTAAGTATTTCTTTAAATTTTATTTTTTATAATATTTCCCTGTTAAACTTTCACTAATCCTTTAAAGTCATATTTCACGAAAGAATTAATTCAACTGAAAGAAATTATTTTTTGTTTTTTGTAATTTTTTATGAACCCTTTTTTGGGTTTTATTCATCTTTCCCAAATTTAAAGGGTTTTTTGTAAATTTTGATTATGGAGTGTATAAATAATTAAAAAAGGTGTGTGTGTGTGTGCGGGGGTGTGTGTGTGTGTGTGTGTGTGTGTGTGTGTGTGTGTGTGTGTGTGTGTGTGTGTGTGTGTGTGTGTGTGTGTGTGTGTGTGTGTGTGTGTGTGTGTGTGGGGGTGGGGGTGTGTGTGTGTGTGTGTGTGTGTGTGTGTGTGTGTGTGTGTGTGTGTGTGTGTGTGTTTTGTGTGTGTGTGTTTTGTGTGTGTGTGTGTGTGTGTGTGTGTGTGTGTGTGTGTGTGTTTTGTGTGTGTGTGTGTTTTGTGTGTTTTGTGTGTGTGTGTGTGTGTGTGTGTGTGTGTGTGTGTGTGTGTGTGTGTGTGGTGTGTGTGTGTGTGTGTGTGTGTGTTTTGTGTGTTGTGTGTGTGTGTGTAAAACATCGGGGGGGAAAGGGGGGGGAACCGGGTTTACTGGTTATCCACATCAACTGTTAAAACTGATATTAGGTTTGGAAAAAAGAATTAAATTTATGTTGTTGTCAAGGGGGACTTTTTCACTAAAAAAAATTTTTTTGCTTATTTTTTTTTTTGGTCCATTCAGTTGTGAGTTACAGAGTGTTTTAAAAAAGGAAGTCAACAAAAAGAAAATTCGGTACATTTTACAGTTTTTTTTTTTTTTAAAGGGGGAAAATCAAGCCAGGCGGCTGGGAAAATTTTAATTTGGGGTTTTGGGTTTCCGATACTGTAAAAAGCTAATTACGTGCAATTTTGGTTTTGCCCATTTCGTTAGGCATTTTGGATTTTACTCCAACCCCTCATCGAAAAAAGTCGGGGTAAAAATCCCCAGAAATAATGGAAGTTGACCGGCATGTTAGTAGTCATGCATCTTAGAAGCCAAGGGGTTTTACCATAAAACAAAATTTTAAGTCATTTGAGCAAAGTTGGGTTCAAAAGAAGCTCCCCTGTTTGGGTTCCACACCAATTAACACCAAAAAAAATGATGGATCGAATTTCCATCTGCGAAGCCCCCAAACGGGGTGAAAACGACCCATTTCTTAAACGGATGGTGACTGGGGATTTAGAAATGGGCCCGCGTAAAAAATTTGTGTGAAAACTATTGTATGGTCAAAAAGGGGGTGAAGCAGCTCAAAACGATAACCAAACCAGGACTAACACCCCTGAAGGGTTTTTACTGTGTATTTGGTTTTGGGGCTAAAGGGGAAAAATTTATTATGAGTTGCTTCCTTTGGGGCCAATCACTAAATTCAGATATCTACTGTCAACAACTGGACCGTTTTGGGAAATAATGACTGACCAGAAACGGCCAGGGAAATTTGGGCCCAAAAAAGAGGCGTTGTGGGTTTCCCTCAGGACAACGCCACGCCACATCATTTGTAGTGACTCACCAGAAAACCCGGGGGCTTTTGGAAAAATTTTAATGCATACACCATATAGTCCGGACCTGGCACCAAACGATTACAACCTTTTTCTCGCATTGCAAAACTTCCAGAGTGATAAGAAATTAGGATCAAGAGACGATTGTGAAAATTGATTATTAGAGTTTTTCGCCAATAAAGGCCAAGACTTCTATGAGATTGGCAATATGAAGCTACCTTTAAAATGGCAACAAATTATACAACAAAACGGTACATATTTGACCCAAATCGGACAATCCAAAACATGTTAAATAAAGTTTAGAATTTCGTACAAAAATAATGGACCTAATATTAGAATTTTCTATACAATATAAAAACAATAAACTAATATTTTTTATATTTTTTTTATTATTTCTATATATATATATCGATACATTAAGCTTAAATCTTTTCCAATATTAGTTTATTTTGTACAATTTTTTCTTGAGCTTTTATGCGTTCATTTTCAACTAAAAAGGTATGTTAAGGTATTATAAAGCAAGCTTAACCCAGCTTTACTGTCCTAAATCGTCAACAGCCTTAGAAAACATAATAGTTTTTCATTTTGTTCAATTGACTTGTTATATGTATTTTGGCGTGTTTTTCTTGGTTTTCGGTTTCAGAATTTTCTCTGCTGTATAGATTATTCAATCTGGCCATTATTTCTTATATTTATCATTATTATTATGTGATTATGTTATTAATTAATTATTATTAATTAATTAATTTAATTTAATTAATTAATTAAACATTAATTATTATTATTATTATCATTATTATTATGATTATGTATGCATGTGTTTTATGATTTAAATTCATTATAAGATATTTATTTAAGAAGGAGAATTTTGAAGCAGCATGGTTAGTGTCTTACGAGTATCTAGCATTAAAACTGAATGATAAGCCTTATCCAATTTGTGCTTCATAAACATTATCTCTAAGATAAGGAAGACATATCAACAGAGCTTTAAAACAGTAACTGCTAGATTCGTCACTACAGATTTAAAATTGGAGATCCCTTATCTAAGCAAAAATACAAAAGAACTTCAAACTGCATGATTAATGTTTTATCCACACATTACAACTATATAATTAATTTTTTAAAATAATCTTAATCCAATTTGTTTAATAAAAATTGCTCCTTCATAAATATTTTGAAAAGGAGACATATCAACAGAGTCTTAAAATACCGCCGGTTGGATTATAATCTCTACAAATTTCTAATTGTAGATCACCTTATCTAAGCAAAAATGCAAATCGAGATTTTTAAACTCCCAGAAACCTCGTACCAGTTTGATCCTAATTTCATTTTAGAGAGACCTAATCTGATTTCTTCTATAAAAATTCCTGGTTAAATATAGTGCTTGACTTGGTTTCCCTTTTTTAAACTTTTTTTTTCTTTGTCCTTCTTTAATAGTAGCTGCTCCGTCTGTTTTGTTCGTGGTTAAATTGAATTCTGTTCCTTTTTATAGACGAGCCTTCGATTCGATCATTACCAAGCAGAAAAGTTATCCAAACAAAACTAAATTATTCCTCTTGTGTTGGAGGTCTTTAAGAAAACAAAGTAAACACAACCCTCTCAAACCGTCCTGATTTGAGAAAACAGACGTACAAATGTAATTACACTACAGACGCCAAGGTGTTTTAATTCTTTAGTCTTGCCTTAATTATCGTTTGCTTCGAACCCCTGCGAATACCCCCTTCCTTTTCTACTTTCCTATCATATGCCCTCCACCTCTTCTCCTCAACCCCGTCTGTTCACTCATGCGTTGGAGTGGGTTAGCTCTCAAGTTTCTTCCCGAGATTCGAGGCACGTTGCTAAGCAACAGGTCTCGTGGTAACCATGACAACGAATTGAGAGAGAAGATTCATTGAAGAAGAAAAGTAGTATCTACCCAATATAGAGACGTGTAAATTTCAACTTTGGCTGGAAATAGATTGCAGCTACTTTTTCACACTTCTCTTCATCGTTATTTATGAATATTTTTTTTTCTTTTTAATTTTTAGCTTAAGAGTGGTTCGTTACTCCGTCGAACAAAAGAAAAATTCCAAAATTTGAGCAATTTATTCGAAAATCTTATTCTTCGGAGGTATCGTTAATGGATTGAAAAGTCGACGTAAAGATCGTTAGTTGAATTTTTATTTGAGTGTATTCAAGTGTGAATTTCTGTCTCACATAATGAACTCATCAAGCTGAATAAGTGCCTCAAAGATGGCGGATCTATTGTGATTTATCTAGTAAAGAAAATTCTTGAATGGTTTTGAATAAGAGTTTATCCGTTCTTTATTTCTCCGTGTTCTTCTTTTTATTTTATTTTATTTATTTATTTTGAAAAATCTTTAAATTATCTGAAGTTGTTTTAATCAATAATTTCACAAGAATATAAGACTCGAAAGTCATTAAGTAATTAATTAACTGTAAGCGAGATTTGCTAGTTAAATAAAAAAATCTAGGCCATTAAGGTATTCGACTAGGTTGAAAAGTTGTTTTTTAAGTGTTAGGTGTTAGGACCATTAGAATAAAAAAGAAATTCAAGTATTAAGGAAGAAGAAGAATTAACATATAAAACTGGACAAGCTTAGGCTACTTTTTCTAATATGTACTTCATTTAACTTATAAAAATATTTTTTTAAATGTGTTTTTTGAAGAATGAAATTGTCACGAGATAATTTGAGCACAAAAAATGGGATATCTCCAAAACAATCCAATACAGTTCAATGAAATTTGTAAAACTTTTACAATATACCCTTTAAAGTGTAAGAAATCACAGGTTTTAAGATAGTCTCATTTAAAATATTTTACAGCCATTTTTAGTTTAGAGCTTAAAGCAATTATGAAAAATCATTGACGTCATATTTAAATGCTTATAAAATAAGTATTTCTTAAAATATTCCTTACCCTGTCCTTTGGGACACTTCAGATGAGTCCAAATTATGTCAATGAAATTAAAATTACATTAGGTCCAACGTATTTTTATTTATGCTGTTTTTCTTAATGTTGAAAATTTTGAAAAAATTTTTATAAAAATAGCATATTTTTTTTAAAACCAGGGATGTGATGTATGGTATTCATTTAAAAATTATGACTCTTTAAACATTATGTTCTTTAAGAAAAGAAAATTCTTCTGAAAATCAGTTTCTGAAAAATTGGTCTCCGAATTTAGTCGGATGCGTTAAAAATGCATCTAAGCAAAAAGTTCGAAAAATGTAAATATACTGCACTTCAGATAAAAGCTTGTGTACTTTGAACAATACCGTTATCAGTCATAATATTATTTCCTTTTTATTAAAAAATTGGTTCACTTTACAGAGGTAAA
Organism: Trichonephila inaurata madagascariensis; assembly: GCA_019973955.1. Lineage (NCBI taxonomy): Eukaryota > Metazoa > Arthropoda > Arachnida > Araneae > Nephilidae > Trichonephila > Trichonephila inaurata. The sequence goes on along the minus strand of BMAV01014233.1, from coordinate 166,104 downwards.
ACATTAATTTTTGCTTCATATAGCCGTTCAATGCTATTTTAGAAACATTTGATCGAAAAATCTGCAAAAGATTTATGTTAAAGATTAAGTTTAAATACATTTCAAATATCATAAACTATTTCTTTCCTGGGTTTTATTTTAATTATTTATTTTGTCGATTCGTTTGATGGTTCGATTTTTTTTTAATTAAATCAATAAAACGAGTGAAAAAGAGTTTATTAGAGTAAAAACATATAATTTTCAAAAATTAAAATAATAATTTATTTTTACCTTATTAAAAAGGTAACATCAGCATAATTTGCTAAAATATTATATAAATAAAACTCTAATATCTATAAAAGTGATATGTTATATTTATAAAATTCATTCGAAGGTAAATTCAACAGAACATAGATTTTGAATTATTTCGTCTTTTCTTAGAATATTCTAAAAAGCAATTCCTCTTTTTAGTTAAATGTAAAATTTAATCAAGGTTTCTTAAACAATAAACATCTTAGTTCGTATTAAAAAGAAATGTCCCAAAATAAAAATGCTATGAATCTTGTAGACTGTTTTTCCTTCTTGTCTTTATTTTTCACTGACACAAAAACACACACATTGTTCTATTAAATCTCTAAATCCATTTATTAATTTGCAATTCTTAAAGAAAAACATATAGGAAAAAAGAACTGTGTGTGAATATTTGATGCGAGAATTAATTGAATATGTTCAAGGAACTCGTTCTTCCATATACTCTTTCAAATAAAATAAAACAACCAACATCAGTTCGACGACCTTCTAGAAAGAAAACGTTTTTCTTGGAATTCTCTATGTTAGTTAGCAGCGCCATCTGTTGGTGATACGTGAAAACTCGAAAAGATATTAATTAATTGACGTCATTTTAAACGTGATATGAATAATATTAAGAGACTACTAGTTCGTACTAAAATACTTTTAAAATTGTATACTAAATGTATTAAATGTTTGAATTAACTTTATAATTAAATATCCGTGTTGTTTCAAAAAGAACAGTTGTAAATTAAAAGAAATTATATATATATAAAATTATTTTTATGCAAAAACAATACAACCTTAATTTATACTTAAATTAAATAATACTACGCTTATTTCATTTAAAAACATTATCTTTTTTTAAATATTGATATCATGGTCCTTTATTGTTGTAATACATAGAACAATCAGAGAAAAAAATTCTCTGACTAGTTATAAATGACAAATATTTATTTAAAAAATTCTCACATTTCCTCTTGAATATTAAAGACTACAGACATTTTTTTTTGGGGAGATTAACTGTAAGTGTAAGCAAAAAAAAATCTTAGTATCAAAATTTTCAAAATAAAAATATTTTGAAGGAAAATTGTGCATTTGTGAATAGAATCTCATTTGCAAAAAAACATATATTTCCATAGAAAAATATGAAGATATATGTTTTCTTGAAGTTAGTGTCGTAGCTAGTAATGAGTGGGCCCCATATCAAAACTACTTTCTTACAAACGAACGCCTTCCAAGTGGTACCGTAGTTATACACATGTTGGGGACCCTGCAGCTTGGGGCCCCGGATCATTGATACAATGGTAGCTACGCCCCCTGAAATATTAAAAAAATCATTGCATATTAACCCTTTAAGACCTATCTAGAATGATCGTGCGGGTTGAAATTCTTATCCTTTTAAGACACGGAATATTTTTAACTTTAAATTTTTCCGGTTGTTAACACTATGATGACCCCAATGACACTGGAAAAAATAATGAAAAATGTTTGCTATTCCTCTGGAACGTGGAATGCTCCAGCATAAATTTACTGCCAGGGTCTTAAAGGGGTAAAGTGTCACTAATGGAATCTTGGAATTCAAGTTCACTTTCAAATAATTTACTTTTTTCCCAGAAAGATTTTTATTGTTGTGTGTTTTCAGTTTCAATAAGTATTATTTTTTATTAAATTTCAATTGAATTACTTTAATTTTTAATATTTTTTTTAATTTTGGAATAATTAAAGGTTTTTTAATAAGTGTTAATACGATAGCTAATGTTTTAATTAAAATTTCAATGTAAGGAATTTCAGTAAACTTATCTTACTATAAATACAAAAACAAAAATAGCTAAAATCTCTTATATTTTACTAGAATACTTTAAACTTTCTTAAAAACAGGGTGATTAAATTTTTAAAATTGAAGTATCAGTAAAATAGATGACGTTAAAATGGTAAGATTTTCTTTGTAATTTAGTTTTTTTTCAGGTTGAAACAAAATCATTTACTCATAATTGTATTTTTACAGTTTAAAGATGAATAAAACTGGTTAATAATGATGAAATAAAAAATTATTTTCGTTCAATATTTTAGTAAGTAAAACGGTTCCAAAAACCAATATACTGACCCACTATTCAATCACCCTTTTCATCGCCCCCCCTCCATACAATAACAATGAAAGAATTCAATAATATACTATACTTTGACACTAAAACCAATGACTTTAACCCTTATTTTCCCGACATAAATAATCGTCGGGTCGGTTAAAATTTTAAATTTTTTCTGAACTTATATATACGTTTTTCGAATAGATTTTTTTCTGTACAGTGCTATCAAAAAATTATTCCGGTTTGGAATGCAATAAAAGGACTTGAAGTATTTGCAAGGATTTTTATTTTTTCCCTTTTTCCCCCCTCAAAAACCCCCATAAAAAATATGCCGTCTACATGGAAAACGGTGCATTGGTGGGGCAATGCGTAACTTTTTCGGCAGTTAAGGGAAATTTAAATTTTAAACCGCTAAATTATCCGATAAGTGTTAATAAAACCCCCCTGGGGTCACTGATAATTATCAAATTGCTCTTAACTTGTATTGTTAAATTAATAATAAAATTTTAAGTTTTAAATTTATAAGTGTTTTTAAAAATATTTATGTTATATTTTATTATATCAGAAAGTATTTTGTTTGTTTTTTTAGTAAATTAATTTTTAAATAATCTTTTCTTTTTTCGTTTCAATATGCTCGCGCCCCCCCGTAGGTTATCCGCCCCCCCCAAAGGGGGCGCCCCGTTTGGAAAACTAAATAAATATCTGAATGAAAAAAAATGTTTTCAAATCGATGTTGACATGAAAACATGACTCAAAAGCAAAATTCACCAATTAAAGGAAGTCTTCTAAATATAGAAGCTTATTCTCACCAACCATTTATCTCTTTCCTTCAACGAATTATTTTTTTAAAAGGCGTTGGTACTTTTCAAAAGCGTAATGCTAGGTTCATAGAGACCAAACTGCACAAAAACTGTTCCAAAAACGTGAAAGTTCATCCATGCACTTAATTTGACCTCCGCAAAGTCCTAACCTCAAAATTATTGAGATTATGTGAGATGTGTAATTTTAAAGGTATAAAGGCATTGGTATGATTTGTAGGATTTGCAATCCCGTGTCAGGGCTGCGGTAGCCCAGTGGTCAAGGTGTCGGATCATGGCAGGCATGTCATGAGTTCGAGCCCAGTACCACTAAAGACCCGCCGTGTAAGGCAGCGATGCACGTTAAATCTGTCGAGAGCTCAAACGTCCTCCCGTTGGTGTGGTGTGATAGTTAGGAGAGGGAGTGCCAGCTCAGGTGTCGTCCACGTCATTTGACCAGGGTTCAAATCTACGTGATCTGTATCCAAAAGCCCTCGTGTAGCTGAACAGTGGAACGTTAATATTCACTCACTCCCGTAATCCCGTGTCCTATTTTCAATTCCGAGATTGATCCCGGAATCAGGGTTGAACTATTTATACAAGATACTTTAGAACCACCGACTGATTTCCTGATAAATAACAATGGTGATATTATTAAAATAAGCCCAGTGGCTTAGTACATCGCTCCGAGGTTCAAGCTCCTGACTGGGTAAGGTTGACTCAGCCTTTCATCCCTTCAATGGGTTGATAAATGAGAACCAAGCTTGCTTGGGAACTAAACACTGGGGCTTTAGGTCAAACTGACCACCTGACTGGAACATTTGCTCATGCACCTTGGCGCACAAGATTACAAAAATTGAGATGGGTATATTAGGTCTTGGCCCTCTTTGGGCTATTGCGTCACTGAGTTTAGTTTATCTTATTAGCAAGGTAAAAATACTTGATGCCACCTTTCATGGATTGAGCAGAACTTTCTGCCCCGGTGATTGAAAGTTATGGAGAAGACCACTGTAAACCTAACTTAGCATATGGAAAACAACTGAACTATGAGTGAGCAAAAACTGTAGGAGTATAACCAGATTGATTATGTAAAGGAATCAAGCAGCATCTAGTTAAAGTTACAACTGATGGAACAGGAGGTAACTAATGTGTAAACAACCAGTAATTCAAGAATAACATCACATCAAACAAATATTTCAAGTTCAGTGGTAAAGAAAATACTACACATAAGAATTTGAAAATTTATTCTTTTCAAATCTCTTCCTCTCAACAAGTTTTTTTGGGGGAAAGGAAAATGCCAAACTTTTTCTCTGAGATTTTAAGCATGAATGCAAGTGAATAAAACATGGCTGTGTCAGATTTTCTAAGTTATGAAATTCTTATTTGCATGGTGATATAAATACTTATAACTTCCTTGTTTAGACTGATGCAAATCCACTCGTATGTCTACAGTATACTTTTGTGTACACTATATACTTTTGTTGAAGCCCAATGGCTGAGTAGTAGCGTACCACGCTTCCACACCACAAGGGTTCGGGGCTTAAAACCTGGGCTGGGCAAGGTAGATTCAGCGTTTCATCCCTTCAGTGTCTCGATAAATTAATACCAAGCTTGCTTGGAAATTTAACACCGGGGTTTCACGTCAGTTTGACCACCTGACCGGAACATCTGCTGATGCACCTCAGGGCCCAAGGTCCCGTATACTGAGTTGGTCACAGTTGGCCTTGGTTTTCTTGGGTTGTTGTGCAAATGATGCAAAGTTGTTCCAAATAAAAGTTGCTTGGATCTCTAGCCAATGGGGTTCTTCGACGCCCGACGTCATAAACAAGATGGTGGCTTCGATTTCGTCAAACACATCAGATATAGCGTATAATTTTTAAATAGAATCAATAAAAGCGCTAGAAATAAAAGAAATAATTTTGGATGTTTGTTTGCTGAAGCAGAAAAATCGGCGAGTAATTTTTCAATGTGGAAAATAGAGCGCGGCTGACGTCAGAGCATGTCGTTTTGCTTACGGCAACCGTTTACCCTCAGATAGGACGAAAAATTGGTCAAAAAAAATTGCACCATAAATGTACGTGTGGTATGGGCTTAAGAGTAAGAATTTTTCACGGTAACGCGTTGCACGTGCAAATGTTTGTCAGTGCATCACGTGATTCCGATCTGGCACCACTTGTCTTCGAATTTTGTCCATTGTAAACTCAATATTAAATTCTAGTACTCAGATTTAAAAATTGTTCCGTTAGATTATTTTTTTCAATACATCAACCAGAACGAAAAAATTATTGCACAAATAAATTCTAAATATGTATTTTAAAAAAAATATATTTATATAAATTTTCTGAGCATTAAATTCTTATAAAATTTTGAAGGAAAAAAATCTCAAAGTATAATCTAGACAAAAATTAAATCCCAGAATTGTTATTTTAATCCCGGGGTGCAAACCCTAATTATTTCTTCATTAATTGAAGACCTCGAAGAAAAACTGATACGATTGTTCCCAAGACTATGTGTCTAGACCAGTGTTTCTCAAACTGTGGAGCACCTCCCTAGGGGGGCGTAATAATCCTACCAAGGGGGCGAGAGTATATCGAAAAGTAAAAGTTATTCGAAAATAAAAGATTATTTTTAAAAAATTTATTTTACTGAAATAAATCACAGAACAAAATACATTCTAAGATAATAAAAAATATACATTTACAATTATATAACATACGGCACTTACTATTATTGCAACCGTATTGGCAACATCATATGTAACGAAGCGTATGGTTGCCAATTCAGGACGTAGACACATATGAAATCGGAGTAGCCAACTTGGCGATTTATCTTGAACGTTGGCATTGTCACGATGGTACATAAATACCTAATGTACTCATAAATGTATCAGTACTGTGCACAATGTATTTAATCATTAATTCATCAATACTAAGTTAAGAACAGGTTTAATAATTACTAGTGACCTCATGGGCTTGTCATATACAAAATTTAATACTTATCTTGATAATTTGTACTGTTTATAATAAAAGTCGTACTGTAGCCTTACGTCAAAGTACATTATCATTGAATTCAATACATTGTTAATGTGTGGAGGGAGGCGCAAGGAAAATTATGATTGAAAATTGGGTCGCACATGTTGAAAATTTGAGAAGCACTGGTCTAGACGTCATGTAATTCAATAAAATTATTGCCAAGGTTAATGCGAACTGTGATTGGTCCAAAAGGTGGCCTGATAAATATCAGACTGGAAGAGAGGAAGCGGGCAGTGTTTATTAAAATTATAATGTTGGACCACAGTTTATGGCAATAAAAATAACTGATTTTTGAGATCAAAATACACTATTTCATTCCAAATTTATTGCACAAGGTTTGATAGATATTAAGGTATCGCGACTACTTTCGGAACCGTGATTTTGCAAAAGCACATAAATGGATAATTTTCATGATATTTAGTGTCACTTAAATTAGAATACATGTATAAAATTGTTTTAAGGACATTTTGACAAAAAAATTATTTAAATACAATATTTCGGCAAAAAATTAACTTAGAATAACCTTTTTTCAAAATTTTTTCCCTTTTTTGTGAAAAATGTTTCCCTATTATAATAATTTTTTGCCTGTATATACTCAGACCTCTGTACAGAGGCTCCACTAGAATTTTAAAATATATAACTAGAAGTGGGTTTATCCATGTTGTACGACAACAGAGGGAGAAATTTTAAGAAAAAAACGACAACAATTATTTCCAATGGGTTGTAACTTGAAAATAATGTGAATTTTTTAAAAATCAATAGTTGAGCCCTGTACAGAGGTCTGAGCCATATACAGGCAAAATATTATTATAATAAACATTTTTCACAAAAAGGAGAACATTTTGAAAAAGGTTATTCTAAGTTAATTTTTGCCAAATATTGTATTTAAATATCTTTTTGTCAAATGTCCTTAAAACCATTTTATACATGTATTCTAATCTAAGTGATACTAAATATCATGAAAATTATCCATTTATGCGCTTTTTTAAAATCACGATTCTGAACGTATTCGGATACCTTAAGTCACTAAAGAAACCACAAGATAACTTTTGTACTACACAAATTAATTAATATTCAAAGACATCTTGAATACTATAAAAATAGTAATTTTCGAATGTGATTTTTTTAACGCATCCCATATATTACGTTTGTTTAATCATCATCATATATAGCAAGACAGTCCCTCGTGGTCAGTGCCTTCCTTTGAAGATTCCTTCGTAATGACCTCTTGTTTACTTTTGTCCTCCATGTTTTCTTGTTTATAATCTCAAAGTTTGATTCCACTGAGTCTGTCCATCTCAGCCTTGGTCTTCCACCCTTCCGAGAGAGAATCCCAGTGACTTTGAACTGCAGTACCTTTTCGACGACATTATCATCTGGCATTCGAATTACAAAGGCCTTCCAATTCATTCTATTTATTTTTATGTATTTAATGATCTCGGTTTGCTTATAAATTCTTTTAAATTCAAAATCGTCCCTTTTTCCACTACGCGTTTACACCCCCAAGTTTACTTCAAGTATTTTCTCTAAAAAGATATTGATTTTTTTCCCAATTTTTGTTTTTAAATCTCAGATGCATGCGTCAGAATTGATCCAATAAGAGTTTTGCGAATCAGAAATTTTGTGTTTCACATTTGTATAATATAGTGTTAAAATCACGTACACCGACTAAGTGTTACCCCTGAAAATATTTATAGAGGTATTTCAGTGGTCGGAAGAATAAAACATTGATAGAGGTAATTTATTTCAATAAATATTGTATTGATTTTTTTAATACTGGTTTTTTCCATTTTTTAAGAACCCAAACTTTGAGTTTTTGACAGAAAAAATGATACAGTATTAAAATAAATTCATACAGATAGAGCGCAAAAATCCTTTTATCAAGTAGAAGTGGTCTCCAACCAGTGGTCCTCAGACCATTAATGGTCTTCAGAAAAATTGTGACATTATTTTTATATTCTTATGAAGATTCAAATTTAAAATTAAGAGAAAAAACTACTTAAATAGGGAAATTACATTCTTTTTTTAAAAAAATTTAAACCCCTACGAGCAAAAAATTTCCCTTTCCTTCAAGTATAGAACATATACAAGAAATAATGGATTGAATTAAAGGGAGAAATCTACTCAAAAATATGCCCTTTTTAATTAAATTAAAATACTACTTTTTTGGGTTTTTTCCCAAACAAAAAAACCCTCAAACTTACATTTTATTCGTTAATATTACACAGATGCTTGCGCATATAGATAACTTTTAATATATTCCTTATCTTAAACAACAAAAATAGTATTTATTAAAGTGAAATAGTTTTATCACACATGCACAATCAAATGAAAATATTTACTTCATGTTAGAGGTCTAACATATTTTTTCTATGTTTACGCTATTGTGTATATTTTTCAAAATTTCCTGTTCAAAAATGAAAGCACTCTGAAAGCTTTGAACCATCAAGTTTATGTAAGGACATATAGTTATTTTTGTACTCCATCCAATTTCTTGTGTTTTCTCACGATGTGAAAATAAAATCGAAAATAATATACTAAATCCACACGCAGTAAGATTAATAAAGAAAGTAATACTCGTATTATGAATATTGCTTAAAATAAAATCAGAAATTCGTTTCTCCAATCAATTGATTCGAATTTCATAAAAATTAAGATTTTACTTCTTAAGAAAGAAAAATTCATCGCATCAAGTTTAAGGGGATTTTAAATCTCTCGAAGTCTTTCCGAAATAATAAAAATATTCAGTTCTGTCTTTGCACGAAATAATTGATTGCTCGCTTCGTGGAAGAAGAAAAATTAATCTTCTAAAGGAATAACAAAATGCAAGGTGACAAAGTGTGGATGTGCTTTGCTGTGTTCTCTTCCAAGTAATGAATTGCCACTTTCTTCTAAAATAGAATTCAATCGACAAATTATTGTTTTCTGTACCATGCTAGTTGCAATTTGTTTCCAAGAAGCTTTCAAATTTACGTAGAATTCTAGGAAAGTGCGTCAGGAATGAAATTATTTTTAGAATGGAAAGTAGGTTTCGAAAACAAGTTTCTCGTTAAGATTTTAACGGGGAATTGATAACAAGCTAAAGAAAGAGAGTATTATTTAAAATCGTATATGTAGTTGAAACTATGGTGTTCTCTTAACAATTTTATAACAAGAATGCAGAACAAATTGAATGTATTGAATATATTCGTATACAAATAAAAAAAATGATTGAAAATGAAATGAGATTTCGATTATACTATAAGCAGACATTATACAGGGTGTATTACTTCAGAGTTTTTACAAACTTTTAGGACAGATAAAGTTAACTAACACGTTGGGAAATCACATAGGAATACATGATCGGAAACACTTTCCTGGGGCTGTAGTGACCACAAACCACAAGAAAGACAGGATACGAATCAGAGGAAAAAATATGTTTGTTATTCTAAATACAGAAAAAATTCTTGGTAGTCTTTGATTAGTGTACCCGATATGTGGTGCTACATAAACCAAAGCATCGGATAACGTGTGCACACGAAGTTTTTGTTGTCGCGCTCGTCATGAAGCTTCATTTCACCTGCCGACAGAATGGTAGTAGGAGGGAAGGTTACACGAAAGTTGAGCTCGTTGATATGCATATGGCATTCAGAGCAATGGACGAGCCGCACAGCCACTGTACATCCAATGATACTCCATTAAGCAAACTCCCATCCACGCTTTCTTTACACGCTTGCACCAGAGATTGTCTGACAGCGGATTCTTCGTAGTGGACTCATAGGAACGTGAACGAAGAGTAAGAATGCCAAACAACGCTTTTGGTGTATTTCAGGGCACCAATACGTGGGCTATCGCCAGTCAAATCAGGACTGTCAAGCGGATCCTGCATACTAACGAAATGCAATCCTTAATTTAACTTAACAACAGCCCATGAGGGCCAGGGCCTTCTGTGCCCAACTCAGTATACGCGACTTTGGGCTCTGAGGTGCATGAGCAGATGTTCCAGTCTGACGCGAAAACCCCCAGTGTTAAGTTACCAAAAAAGCTTAGTACTCATTTATCGACTCACTGTAGGTTTGAAAGGCTGAATCAACCTTGCCCAGCCCGGAGTTTGAACCTCGGACCTGTGGTGTTGAAGCACGATGCACTAACCACTCAGCTACTGGGCTTAAAATGCACCCCTATTGTCCCTTTCATGTTCGTTTTCTTAATTTTTTTGCTTTACTAAAGATAATAAATATGTTGTTTCTTCTTATTCGTGTCCTGTCTATCTTTGCGTTTTGTTTCGTCACCTCGCCAGGAAAGCGTTTCCGACCTGTATTCCTATGTGATTTCCCATCATTTTGGTTTACTCTATCTCTCCTGAAAGTTTGCGACCTCTTTAGCTGTTGGGAGGACGATGACCTGACGAGGGGTGTGGGCAAATAAATTCTGAGATTTGGAGAACCGTGATAAGGCGGAAGAAACCTGCACGATAAAAATTTCTCTCTCGTCCACCCAAAGTTGTTGTAGGGAATACCAGCCACTTCTCACCAGAACGTCTGGCTCATGCATGATGGTGTACCAGCCACTGCTCACTAGAACGTGTGGCTCATGCACGATGGTGTACCAACCACTGCTCTCCAGAACGTCTGGCTCATGCACGATGGTATACCAGCCACTGCTCACCAGAACGTCTGGCTCATGCAGGATGGTGTACCAGCCACTGCTCTCCAGAACGTCTGGCTCATGCACGATAGGGTATACCAGCCACTACTCACCAGAACGTGTGGCGCATGCACGAGAGTGTGCCAGCCACTTCTCACCAAAAAGTGTGGCTCATGCTCAATGGTGTACCAGCACAGTTTTCGATTGCGGTGCGTATTTGTCCTGGGACGTAGATTGATCGTGATGGTCCTGTTGCTTGATCTCTACGCTCCCCAGACCTCAATCCCTTGGACTTCTTTTTGGAACATCTTGAAATCGTTTGTGTATGAGACGCCGGTGGCTACAGTGGAGAATCTTATGGCATGAATCGTTGTCGCTTCAGCTGACATCTCCAGCACACCAGATTTGTTTGAACGCGTCCGAAAATCTTTTGTCAGTCGATGTCGGCAGCGCTATGACCTACGCGGAGGCAACTTCCAACAATTCCTTTGACAATCACATGTCGTTGCATTTCAGACGTTGAGCTGTGATGTATGGTTCATATTGTAAACATATTGTTTTATGAATAAATTTCTTATCTCTTACTGCCCCTTTTCATTCCATTCGACATCACACCTTTCATAACTGTTTATGAAATTACTCTGACTAAACGTGATTTGCGACCCCACGTCCTACGATGATTTGTCATCCCCGTGCTCTCAACTATCACCCCTCTGAATTTGTCTGTCGAATTCGGCCACCCTATGTACCAGAAGTATCTTTTTCAGTTTTTTCATCCTAAACAAATCTTTCTTTTCTCTCTTTAATTCAGTGCTTCTCAAAATTTCAATATTCGCGACCCAACATTAAATCGTTTTTTTATGCCCCCCCATAAAATAACAATGTATTTAATTCAATAATACTATATTTTAAAAATAGATGGACTTTAACCACTTAAGTACACAGGCTAATTAAACTTTTCCCTTGGCCCAAAGGTTAATTTCTGACGTATAAAAACGTCTTTCAAGTACGATTTTTTTATGCGTCTGCTATCCATAAAAAAATTTCCCAAAGGTTTTGGAATGAAAAAGGTTTTGGGCAATGTTTCTGGAAGGATTTTTTTTTCAGATATTTTTGCTTCTTTATTTCTCTCCTCAATACATCACATGCGCGCACTTAAGTGGAAAACGGTTGGCTTTGGGGAAGCAAACCCAAACTTTTAATGGGTTTTAAAGGTTTTTTATTAAAAATTATCATGATAAGTGTTAATTTTGTCTAAAATTTTTATATGACCCCCCCATAGGGTCACTATAGTATTTAAACTTGTTCTAACAAAATTTTGAAAAATTAATTTAAAAATACATTGTAGTATTGATATATTTATAATTTTATTTTATCAGTGTAAATGTTATTTTTTTTTTATTATGTCAGAATGTATTTTTTTTTTTATTTTCAGTAAATGAAAATTTTTTTTATAAAAAATCTTTTGATTTCGACTTTCAAAGTCCCCCCCCCTCTTAGAGTTGTAAGGGAGGGCACCCTTTTAAAAACCTGCTTTAATTTATTTCGTTTAAAACGGTTTTAAAATTTTCATCTGGTTTTATTTTAATCTTTTAACTTTAAAAAACTATATTGTTAGCTTTAAAGATGGACCAAAATAAAATTGGTTTATAGCCATTCTTGATGACCATGTCTTGCCGGTTCCGCGTGTGGGGGGGATTATCAAAATGATAGACATAATTTTAATACAATTTTTTATTAAGGTAACTTATAATACTTAAGTTCTAATTTGACACTTATTAATTAGAGTGAGAGTCGGCCCAAATTAAATCACGTATTTGTCAGATAAATTAGTTCTCTACCCAATTATCCTAAATAATCCTGTTATCTTTATTTTATATCTATATTCCTTTTTCCAGTCTGGCCCCCTTGACCAGAGAATATAATCTATAACTTTATATTTAAAATTTTTGATCCCAAATAGCTAATTTTGACTGCCTATTCGGTCCGAAATTTCCCCTAAGTTTTTGTCACGCTATTGATCAGAATGATTCCACACTACAATTTTGAGTTAACGCTATTATCTTCTATTGCTATATCTATGTTTCCCGCCTATCCTTTTATAGTATATCCTTTACATATTCGATCCGTTTCTCTTCTTGGTTTTGGGGTTTTGGAAAGGTTTTCCCATTAATCTGGCCGTCAAAGAAAAAGGGTTATGTTAATCAAAAAGACGCGAGAACGTCAAAACCCCCCCAAGAAAAAAAACTGATTTATTAAGGTTCTCAATGCCCTTAATAAATTCGTGTCAAAATCTCTATTTCTAAATTTTCTTCGCTTTCTGAGTTTTATTTAATTTTAACAAATCTTCATTTTAACTTTTATTTTCCAATATCTATCTTGACTTTAATTTTCATTGAAATTTTTTTTAAAATTTTTAATTTTTATAATTTCCAATATCTATCTTATTTAATTTTCATTGCAATTTAATTTTAAAATTTTTAAACAAAATTTCCAAAATTTATCTTGATTTTAAATTTTCATTACTCATCTTAAATTTTAATATTCAATTTAATTTTAAACTCTTGACAATAAATTTTACTCCAATTAGGCCAACATTAATAATTACTGTTTAATTTGTGCCCCTCTCATTTTTAAAATTCGTTCAAAATATTTATACACTTAAAACTACCATTCTGGGTGCGCAGCCAATCAAACACTTCATATGGATTTACTTTCCCCCTTTCAAGTGGAAACACTTTGAAGTTCAAGATTTTCGGGGTCAGTCCCCCTAAAAAAACTATTTGATATCTATTTCCATAATTTAAATAAATTTTTTAAAAAAAATTATTTTATACCCAAATAAATTTTTTATCCCCATCCCCATCGGTTTTTCCCAAAACCCCAATGACCCCCACCCTTTTATTATTATTGTTAGTGCCTTACTACCCCGCTTTTCCCCTAACCAGATCCCTCAAATACGTAACAATACAACAACATATATATATACACATATTATAAATTAAAAACTTTTTTCAATAAACCATTATAACAAATAACCAAAGGAATTTTCGCATCTCACGAAGTCATACATCAAGTAAAAAAATGTGGAAAAAATGTTTTCTTAAAAAAAATTTTAAAAGTAAAAAGTTCCAAAATTAAATGAAACTATTGTAGTGTTTGAGGGCAAACGCAGCCCCAAATTTTCTTTGAATAATTCTTCCGCCCCACTTGTTAAGACTAAAAAATGAAACAATACAACCTATTTTTATATTCGGCCCACCACATTCAACGTGAGGGTATCCTCTTCACCTTGTTTTTTCTGGAATTTCGTTGTAAGGCTTTAATCTCCTTCTTCCTTTCCTTCCTTTCCCCAATTGTGTTCTTGGCTGGTTGTGGTTCTTCTGTTCTCCGTCGGGCCTTGGGGTTTTCTTCTTTTAAAATGGAACTTCAGTTGATTCTCCCCCGCTCTTTTTATCTCGGGAAATAGTACTAGATGACATTTGTCTTTTTTAAATTTTTATTATTACTCCCCCTTTCTTTGCCACTTCCTTTTTTCCCCTTTCCCCCGAATACCTGATTTTTTATTTCCTTGGTTATATTTAAACCTTTTTTTTTTTTATTTTCATTCCCTACTGAACTAGGTGTGACCTGCCCAGTGATTTTTTTTTTATGGGTCCTCTCTGTTTTTTTTGTATTGATTTGATTGGTTACCAACCCCTTTTGCCTCTAACCACGTTTCACCGCAGTTTTTTTCTTTCCCATATTGTGACCTTTTTAACCTTTGGGTGTATTTTCCAAGCGTTCCTGACTTATCTTATACTATTTGGGATACCTGTTCCTAATTCGACCTCGCCATTTCCTATGACGATATATTCTTTTTGATCTACGTTAACGTTAATCTTTTCCCGATTTAATTACAATATTTTTAAAAGTTCTAACTTCTAGGACTCTAAAAGGTCCCAAATTTTTTTTAAATTTAGCACATACTTTGTTAGCAGCTGAACTTACAGGGTGTGTTTTTTAAAAAACCAATCATTTACCTTTTTTTTTTATGTCCTTTCTACGTCTATTATAATATTTTTCCCACCTTTCCTGTTTAATTTTCGTACTTAGTCTAGTTTTTTAAAAAGTTTTTCTGTATATTTGAATTTTAAATTTAGAGCTTTCGATATCATAACTTGTTTTGAAATGGTGTAATCAATTTTCGACCTAAAATAACTCACCCTTTTTCCCGTTGTTTCATTCCCCGGGTCCCGAATAGCGTAAGCAAACTCACGTAAAAATTTGATCCCAAGTATCATGTTGATATTAACGTAATTTGCAATCATTTGCACTATATCTCGTTTAAATTTTTCCCAGTCCGATTTGCTTGTGGTCGATATGAAACAGTCTTCAACCTTATCCCTAATCTTTCCTTAAGTGCTCAAAATCTCGGATATAAGGGGGACCATTACTTATTAATTTTATTGGGCCCCATAACGCGATATAAAGAAAAAAAAAATACCCCTTTATACGAGATATTTTTTAAGAGGTATTTTTTCGCCCATTTGCTGAAATGATCGGTTATTACTAAAATATAGCGGTTCGTCTTATTCTCGATATGGATAGGGGCCTAATAAATTAACGTCACTATCCATTCGGATAATTGATATAATTGGTTTAACCGACCAGCTGGAAACGCTTTTTTATAGTTATTAACTTGGCACATATGGCATGTAGAGACATATTGATCAAAAAATTTTCTCGTGGGGAAATAACAAACGCCCGGGGAAATGATACGTTTTAAATCTGCCGACGTGCCCCTTATTGGCTTGTCATGAAATTCTCTCATTATTTCATTCCTTAAATTTTTGGAATGTATCCCGCTTTTCACCTAATGACGTTGCGTGTTTCGCATAAAATCAATCCTTCAATTAAACGGAAATCGTGGGACCAATTCTCACATATCGTTGCATTAACCGAGTTATCTTCCGGGTTTTCTAAATATCTATATATATGACCTAATTTGGGTCATTTTTTTGTTTCTATTAATTGTTTCGCAGTAATACCAAATCTTTGATTTGGGACAATTAATTTTATCACCCCTTATACTATTAATTGGATTCCTTGATAGAATGTCAGCCCCTGCATTTTGAGTTCCCCGGGCTTTTTCCCATTCTATATTGAATTCTGCAACTTTAGTGCCCCTCTAATCATCCTACTCGATAAATTTTTGCCATGTGTTGGCGTGTTAATGCGGCGTGATCTGTTTTATTTTGGTAATACTCAAATATGTTCTAAATTTGTTCAATGCCCATACTACTGTGACATTTCTTTTTGGTTACTGTGTAATTCCCTTGCGTTGTTCATGTACGTGACGCAAATACGACTGGTCTGTTTTTTTGGTTTAGTACTGCTCCCAAACCAATCGAACTGGCATCTGTAAATAATCGTGGGTTCCCGAAAGTTTGGAATTTTAAAAACGGGGCTTTTTTACCGCCTCCTTGACCTCTTCGAATGCCTTTTGTGCTTCATTGGACCCGCAAATTTTTTAAAATTTTTGTTTAAGATTATAAAGTGGCTCCAAAAAATCCGCATAATTTTTAATAAATTTCGCGTACCACTGGGACATACCAAAAAATTAGATACCTCTTTTTTAGTTACGGGGTGGGTTTTATCTCGTATAGCTCTAACCTTTGTCTCATCCGTTTTTAAATTTCCCTTTTTTACTAAAATTTTAAACCTAAATATTTCAATTCATCGCACCCGAATTTACATTTTTTCCCTTATTTAATGTCAATCCCGCATCCTTTTAAAAACGAAAAAAATTCCCTTTAAAAGTTCAACATGGTGAGTGAATGATGGAGACGCGATGATAACGTCGTCCATGTAAACACTCACAAACTTCCCCCATCACCGGTTTTAGGATTATGTCAATTGCTTTTTTTAAAATGGGGGCTGCTCTGATAAACCGAATGGCACCGCTTGAAAACTTTTTTGCCACTTTTACTACAAATGCGGTCTTAACTATATCGCTGGGGTTTACTGCCATTTGAAAGTCCCCCTTTTTGATCAAAAAGATGACATTATTGTTGTATATGGTATGTTCGTTAATAAATCATCTATTAACGGTAAAGGGTATCGCGGATACTTTGTGATCGAATTTAATTTTTTATAGTCTACTGCAAAACTATATGCTTCCGGGTTATCCGGGGGTAACCCATTATTTTCTTGCATAAAACAACGGTGACCCTATGGGGACTGAATTGGAACAATCGTTTCCCTTTTAACATTTTTTTGTATGTGAAAATCTTTTTTTTGCTTAGTTTCTATACTTATAAGGCCTTGAAGCTCTTTGGGTTATCTCACGTGTCAATTTCATTATAAACGAGTAAGACCTGGTTTTCGAAAAAACCCAAAACTACTAAACAATTTTGTAGTTTTTTTTTTCTACTTCCCCCAAATTTTTTTTTAGATAAATCTATCTCAACTTTTTTCCCCTTTAATTGGCTCAACCACCTTATTTTTTGAGAATCTGGGAAATTTTTAACGATTTTGATTAAAAACTAATACTATTCTTACGCACTTTAAATCTATCCCCGAATACATGGGTATTTAAATCTTTAACACATGAAATACCAATTTCTTTCCCAATTGCCGATCTTAATTTTCAACACAATCCCCCCGTTTTGGCATTTCGCACCCCGTGCTGTTATTACCTGGGGTCGCGATTTTTTTTTTTGTTTATAAAAAAATATTTTCTATATACTTTTTCCGATATAAAAAATTTATCTGCTCCGGTGTCCCCCTGGCCAAAAAAGTGTTATTTTAATATAGGTACGTGTGGAAGTTCTACAGGTGCTATACATATTGGAGAAAGTCTAATTGTCTCTTTGTCGACACCTCTTGAGGTTGATCATTAACCTTTACAATATTTAATCGTCCCCTTTGCGTCCTATCGCCTCATTGAATTTTCAAACCCTTATTTCTAGGTCCCCCCTATTAAAATTATCATTTTGCCCCATTTCGAAATGGTAACCCCTTTGCTGAATCTTTGATCAATTTTTTAAACCTATTCCCCTCGAACCCCCTATTATTTTGGGTTTTTCTAAAACTCATTTCTGTTTTTTTCTCCTTTTTTCCGAATTCCCCCAGTTTCTACCATTAGCCAAATTAGGCTCCCATGGGATTTTGACCCCGTCTTTCTACATTATGGTTCTGATAACCCCCTTTTTAATTTGAAAAATATTTTCTTCGAATTTAGCCAGGACTTTAAAAAATTGTATCGTATTTTGTGGATTTCTAACTTCCCCGTAGTCCCGTACCTTTTGGGTTTAGTCGAACTAAAAAAATGATCCCCTAAGTCTGCTTGGGACATTCCCAATGCTAAACTTCTCTCTATTTTAATAATTATATACAAAATCAGTCCCTCCTGATTTCTTCCCTGTTGTGATAAAACTCCGACTGTAGTTCTTTTTTTTTTTGATCGCGGGGAAAAACCTTTGCTAATTCAGCTTTTTAGCTGCGCAAAACCTTTGGGTGTTTTTGCACCAACAACAAAATATCGAATACCAACAGGCCCCCTTCCCCCGAGATGACTTTTGGCAAGACAGATTACTTGGGATTTCAAATAACTGAATATTATTGTCGATGCACTCAATGAACTCTGCAACATTCTCCGACCCGAAAAGTACATTTCAGGTAAATTGTATTTCCACCTACATTACCTAACCCAGAATTAAATACTTGGGCCATTGAGAAAACCATTCTTTGATGACCATGTCTTGCCGGTTCCGCGTAAGCTAGAGGTGTGGGGTTATCAAAATGATGAGACATAACTTTAAAACAACTTTTATTTAAAAGTAACTTATTACTTAAGTTCTAATTTGACACTTATTAATTAGAGTGAGAGTCAGCCCAAATTAAATCACGTATTTAAGTCAGATCACGCAATTAGATTCTCTATCTCAATTATCCCAAATAATCCTGTTATCTAATTTCTTATATCTAATTTACCTTTTTTAGTCTGGTCCCCTTTACCTAGAAATTTCTAACTTTATATTTGAAGATTCTTGATCCCAATGCAGCTAATTCTTGACTGCCTATTCTTGGTCCCAAGATTTCACACTAACTTTGTCACGCTATTGATCAAATGATTCCACACTACAATCTCTGAGCCCGCTACGCTATCTATCTATGCTATTTATATCTATGTTTGCCGCGCACCATAGTATATCATTTACATATTCGATCCCTTTTTCTTCTTGGTATTGGGGTTTGGGGTTTTGCCATTAATGTTCAAAGAACATAGGAGAGTTAATCAGAAAGACGCGAGAGACGTCACAAAATGAGTTCAAACTAATTCAATAAATACTATATTATTTAAATAAATTGGAAGAATATAAATGGAATTGTGATCACGAAATCTTATTTCTTATGAAGTTGAATTATTTAATAGCTCTCACAGAGAAATCCATATCTCTGCCTCTGATTTCTCCATTACTGCTTTGATCTGATATCAAATGGATTTTTATATTTTTTTACTTAAATAATATCATGCACCTTTTTCCGTTTTTTTTATTGTAACTATAGCTAGTTAAATCATAATTATCTAATACTTTAGATGTATTATTTAAGATTTTCTGAATGCATCTGCTCTCTCTCTCTATTTCCTTTTACGACTGATAACAAGGAATGTTCAACAAGGATAAGGCAATGGAATGTTTGTTTTTTTTGTTCCTATTCATATTATAAAAAATGTAATTAAATAAAATAAAGATAGAAAAGATTGCCATGCTCTGAAAATGGCATACAATATTTAAAATCCAATTACAGGAAGTTAGAATTTAATACATCTGCTGTTAAATTTAAACATATGTATAATATATTCTGCATTTGATATATATAATTCATACTAGAGAAGGAAGAGGAATTATTGCTCATAAAAAAGGAACGAGAAAATTGGAATTTAATGAAATGCAAGATTTCTTTCGATATCAAAGAAATATGTGAAAAAATACTTCAATTGCAGGATGAAATTGTTGTACGCTAGAAGTCCTTCTTTTGGAAATGTCTCATAGTTAAGTTAAAAAGAGAATTGGCTAAAAATTAAATTCTCAAAAGTTCTCTGAAATTAATATCTTATATTTTTTATATTCAGCCCACATTCGAAAGAAAATTCACAATAGCTTTTTAAAAAAAAATTATTTTAAATAATTTAAAAATATTATTATAAGGAATGCTCTTGAATCTTTTGAATTAAAATTAAAACAGCATTTTAAGCATTATTAATTATTTAAGGCATCCGACTACATTCAGAACCGTGGCTTTGCAGAAGCCTACAAACACAAATATTTTTTAATATTTAATGTCACTAAGATTAGAAAATTATTTTTTGAATATTATTACAATAGAATATTATTTAAAAGCAACATTTTGGCAAAAAAGAACATAGAATTACTTATTTTTAAAACATTCTCCTTTTATGAAAAATGCTTCTATAATAATAATATTTTACCTATATATAGCTTAGACCTCTGTACAGAGCCTGAACAAGGATTTTAAAAATATATAAATTGGAAGTGGATTTATCCTTATTTTAATACATCACAGAATGAACAAATTTTAGCAAAACACCAACTCTTTTTGAATTTGAAGTAACTCTGAAAGCAATGGGAATTTTTCAAAAATTAAAGTTCAGGTTCTCTGGAGATGTCTTAGCTATATATAGGCAAAAAAGTATTATTATAGAAGCATTTTTCATAAAAGGAGAATATTTTGAAACTAGATAATTCTAAGTTCATTTTTTGCCAAAAACTGCATTTAAATAATTTTTTATTATAATAATATTCTGAATACAATTTTATTCGTGTATTCTAATCTAAATGGCACAAAATAATAATAATAAAATATTCTTTTGTAGGCTTTTGCAAAACCACGGTCCCGAACGTAATCGGATACCTTTAACATAATAATTAATCCTGTGATAGTTGGTGAATAGTGATATTAACACTAATTTAACGGAATCATTAAATATTAATATATTTCTAAAATAGATTAAATAAATAACATGACTGTATGGTTTATAACAAAATTATTAACTATTTTTTTAAAAATAAAAACTCTTTTTGAAGTTATACTTCTTTTAGGGCGTTAGAGAAATAGGATGAGGGTAAATTTTTACAATACGCGCGCACACCGTCACGGATGCGAAAATCTTTTGTCTAGAAATATACAGAAAGGGACAAATCATTCCCGCCTTTGAAATTCTCAGAAAAATATTTCCCTTCACTTCCCCGAAGAAGGGGACACCCCGATTCGAACAGGAGACCTCACGATCTGCAGTCGAATGCTGCACCACTGAGCTATACCTCTGCGTCAGCGAACCTTTGCTTTGCGTTCCGTAGGAACGGATACGAAAATGCTTTGTCTAGAAATATGCAGAATGGGACAGATCATTCCCACCTTCGACCCCCTCCCCATATTATTGGTCTTATTGTACCTGTGCGGGAGTGTTTAAATTTATTTAAATCGTGATTATCTCAGGTTTGGCTGGTCCGATTGACTAAAGGTTAGTATCGTTCAACTCTGCTTGTGACCGCCTTTCGTCCTTGGCTTGATAAAGATTTTTAGAAAGATTTTAATCTTGTTACGCCAAAGAAGTATAATTTCTTACCTGCGTACATAAGTACACACGCACACTTTTTTTTACAAAACATTGTCCCTGTAAGTTTATTCTCAATTGTACTTATAATGCCTTACTTTTTACAATTTACAAGGGTTGCCCAAAAGAAAATTGAACTTGTGTGTTTTAGTCAGAATTATAGCAGCGTCACCAAACAGAGATGCAAAAAGCGGTAGGTGAAAAAGATCAGGTGAATATGGTAGGTGGTGTAGAGTTTCGTAGCCCAACGCGTACAATTTCTGACGAGTGATGACTGAAACCTGTGCCTTTGAGAAGAATTGAGCATTTCCTAATGACCATTTTCGGTGTTTTATGTGCAAGTTTCTAGTACATTCCGTCGATTTCATTACAATACTTATCCGCTGTGATGGTTTCACGTGGTTTTTAACAGTTGAGGGGATCAAACCGGCTGAGGTCCACCGAATAATCACCATAACTTTCTTTTGGTGGAGTTTTGGTTTCGGGCAATGTTATGGAGATTAGTCAGCATCCAGCAAGTGCGCTGAACGTCATCAATTGCCTTACAGAGTCCGTTTTTGTCACACGTCACAATTCGATTGAGAAATGAATCGTTTTGGTTGCGAAAAAGTGCAGAAGTCGTTTCAAATGCGAAATCGGGTTTCGGGCCCCACCGGATCTTACAAAGGATTGCAAAACCATAGAGTAACATAGGCTTCCCCTGATGTGGAAGTAGCGGGGGTGTACGTTACACCACTGCTCCTAGTTACAATCAGTAGAATACTTAGATACTGTCAGTCAATCTTGAATGTTTCGGTATACATTTACTAACTGCTAATTCTTAGATGGTCACATTTACTAACTGCTAATTCTTAGATGGTCACCCCAACATGTCTTGGCGGCCGACCTCGGTCGACTTAATGCCCACCCCGGCTCTAACAGCTCGAAAGACTGAATTTTGCTCGAATGACTTCATTGTCCACAACTGTCTCCGGTATCCCCGGTCTTCATTTGTGAGGCCACGTCACCAGAGGCGAACTCTGCGTACCAACGTCGAATTGTACGTTTGTTTTCTTAGCTGTCTCCAAATGCGGCATGGATGTTTCGGGCAGCTGCTGCAGCGATATGACCACTCTTAGATTCATAGAAAAATGAAATCTCAAGAATTCATCCTATGATGCAACGCATAAAATTGTAAAAAAATTACAATACTTTTCATTAAAACATGTCAAATGAGATAGAGCAAGGTTTTAGCTTTAAAATGAAAGATTCTGAAAGTTTTTCAGCTTTAAAATAATTTTGTGTCCGGGCTAAAAGTATCCAAAAGTTATGGCTTGTTTACGGAACTACCCATTAGAATGTAATAAACTGTTCATCCGTAGATTGGAAAGCCCTTCGAGATTCTTAAGGTCTTGTCCGATCGGCCGCACGTGCACGCACTATTCGGCAATCGCAGACGATAAATTTGTTACACTGCCTTCATTAGTAAAAATTTGGAAGCCACAGTAAAAGGTGCAGTGCGTCCTCTGGTTAACGGAATTTAAATCAGTCACGCGTGTACAGCGACGTGTTCGAACAGAATGAAATGTCGTTACTGGCTTGCCTAATAGACTTATTAGTACTCCTACGAAATGAATCACGCTCACGATCAACAATGTCTTCTATAACGAAAACTTAACGATACTTGCCAGTTTAA
Organism: Trichonephila inaurata madagascariensis; assembly: GCA_019973955.1. Lineage (NCBI taxonomy): Eukaryota > Metazoa > Arthropoda > Arachnida > Araneae > Nephilidae > Trichonephila > Trichonephila inaurata. The sequence continues at coordinate 142,996 of BMAV01014233.1, read as the reverse complement.
GATACAAAAGTTTTCGTCTCCTTTAAAGTTCTTTCCCATTGGTAGATAGATTTTTATGTCGGATGATTGACATTCCATTCTGTTCGAACATGTCACTGTACACGCGTAATATTTAAATTCCTTAACCATACACTGCCCCTTTTTGCTGGGTTCCCATCCTACAATGGAAATTTAAAGTTTACGGCTGCGATCCAAATTTCCCAATGCGGCCGATCCCCAAAAAAATCTCGGGGGGTTTTCCCAATCCAGAGAACTTTTACCGTTTGGGATTCCCGTAATAAACCCGCCCCGCATTTATAGAATATAACAAAAAGTCTTATTGGGAAAAAAATCTCAAACTGGGGGAAATCGGTTTTTCCCCTATGTTTCAATCAAATAATTTTCTATTTCATATTTTTCGGGGGCCCCCCTGGTGCTCTTCTCCTTGATTATAAACTTAGAGGTGTAGTAAAACCAAAGCTAGAAGCTGCCATGATCTTTTTGCTTTAATTGAATGATCTTAAAACTTAAGCACCTAACAGTTTGGGATAATAATAATATAGGGGAAAGAATCTACTTACTAAACACAAATATATATATTACCAAAATAACATAACCCGGACCACTACAAAAAAACCGCCAAACTCAATTATAATTCTATCACAGATCCGAATATTAAATAGTCCTCCCCCTTAATGTCGAATGGGTAGCGATCAATTTGATTCTAGTTGCAGCTGCGTTTCACCAGGTGCATTGGTATGCCCCTTTGCCCTAAGGGCTTTTTGTCACGGAATTTCCTTTGTTGGCTGCCCTTCACAATCAATTGAATCACGGACTATCATAACTTTCCCCCAAATTGCCAAAACCCCCTCTAATTTTGATATTTAAAGCCCTAATTTGCATCTTTCCTTCCTTTCCCCTTTTTGGGTTTGGTTGGAAAAGAGTTGCCATTAATTTGGCTCCAAAAGAACCCAAAGGACCTGTTAATGAAAATACGCGTAGCCCGTCACAACCAAAAGTCCAGCTTTTATATAATGCCTGGATTTTATAGAATGCTGCGTCTCATATTTTTTCGGGTAAAAGCAAGCGAGACATCAGATAATGCTTAAAAGCAAACGGCTCTAAACGAGAAGGCTTTGTGATGAGAGATAAACATTACTCAGGAGATTTTCTAAAATAATGAATAATTAAAGACCTCTCTGCGTCTGTTAAATTCATCCCAACGTTGCGTTCTTAGTCTATATGATTGCCATTCCACTAAGGAAATTTGTAACCCCTTTCCAACTGGAGACGCTTTATACAGGATATGATTCTACTGAATGGTTCATCATGTAAGGTACACAGTCCCTCCAAATCAATTTACACTGACCTTCTCCACCGCCTTCCTTTCACACATTTCAATCATACGATTAATAAACCCCCGGAATCTTTTCCCCAAAAAGAATAATTGAATTCCCCTTTTTTGCTCGGGGCCCGAGGGGGGCTCTTACAAAGCGTTTCAAAACTAAAATACAAATTTGGAGAGAGTTTCTGTTGCCAAAAAGGCAATGAGATTGTGTTTGGAGATGGTGTTGACTAATTCATTCTAACTTATCATTCTTTATTTGATTTAATTAAAATCATATTGGGCCAGTTATAAACGCGTCTCTCTTTTATTGAAGAATATTCTATTTTAGGGGAGAGGGGGCTTTTCTTTGTTAGGGTATGATTGAGATTCGTGTAAACAAATAAATTAGTGTTAAATGGAATCTTATTTGATTAAAATAAGACAGTTCTACAAAGAGAAATGTATTTCTCTCTATGTATAAAAAAAGTTTTTCGGAATGCTGTAATAAATTTATTTATACCTAATGTATAGTTAGTAAAAAGGGGTCGTAAAAAGTTGAATTTAAATGAAGAGGAGACAGTTTTGCCGAGGGGTCATCCCCTCGGCCCCCACACAAACCTTCCAGCGCTTTCTCAAAAATTCTGCTTACCTCATAGATCGGGATGTTATAGATTTCTCCAGTTATTTCCAGAAGCATTCATATGATCACCAAGTCTGATGCCAAAACTGATACCAACTTGGCTGTATCGCCAATATTTCGCCAAGTTTCCATTGAAATGTCATTATAATGTAAGGGACTGCGTTCCTTGCAAATATTACAATTTTAAAATTCGGAGAGAAAAACTTAAAAATTTGGGTTTTTTTTTTTTTTCTTACAATATATTGAAAAAAATTTACATAATACATGTAAACTACAGTTTTACAATTCGAGTAATGAGATGAAAATTGATATATTTTTGTACAATGGAGTTTGGAGATCAGTTCAGTTAAAATAAAAATTATTAGCTACTAGCTGGTTTACCCGTTCTTCCCACGGGTGAATTGAAAATTAACATTTTAGATTGGGCGATAAGGTTTTTTTTTTACGTGTTTCAAATTAAACAAAAAGCTTTTGCATATCTCAGTGGAAAAAAAAAACAGGTTTTTTAAAATTTTTAAGTTTGTGATTAAAGCTAAAAAAAAAGGATTTTTTAATTTATAACTCAACCTCTTTGTGGATCGATTTAAGAAAACCCTTCCCTAAGCTGATCCTCTGAAAAAAAGAAACATTTTACAAATTTTGTGAAGAAAAAAAAAATAGTATCAATAATTTATATCTAAGGGTAATACATTAATATTACTTTCTTTTTAATTTTATGTTTCGTACCCCCAGCCCCGCCCGTCTAGTTCGCTTGTGGAAACTTTTCGTTAAATCTAGCTCCTTTTTAGTTCAGCTAATTAAGTTTTGGGGAAAAATTTGACTTACGTTTTGGGCATAATTTTTGTAGGTGTTTTTTCTACACTTAAAAAAATACAGTACGGCAGTTATTTTTTTTATATTTAAAAAGATAAAACCCGCTTATTAAAAAGGTTATAATTAACTACTAACCACAAAGTTGCAAATTTGTCCAAATGATGTAGTGGGAAAAACAAAGTTTTCACTTTATATACCACAGAAGGATAAAAATATTTATTTATTTTGATATAAAGGGTCAATTTGTTACTACCAAACGTCATTAGAGGGCAATTATTAATTTTTATTGTACTCGTTTTATGGTGGGGCCAATAGAGATGTATTTATTTTAATAAAAGGATAATTTTGTTACAACCAAACGTGCATTACAACGTCTTATAAATTTTTTATTATATTTATGGTTCGTTATTTTGGCAATAATGGCATCAAAAAAAGAAAAAAATGCTGTAACGGGCTTTTTGATGGCAGAATTATTTATACCCTAACTTTACTCAAAAAAATACAAATAAAACAATTATCGTTATATTTTGGACACTTCCACAAATTTTAGAAATACCGTGTTATTCTGTTTATAAGCTATATTATTGAAAAGTTTTTAAATCCATTCAGTTTTTTTTTATGAAAGACGACCAAACATCCTCCTTTTCCCGTTTTATAATGTATTTTGGGGTTTTTTGTCAATTTTTTTATTAAAAGGTGACGACACTTTTTAAACCGTGATTCAAAAAAGCTTTGAAATAATTTTTTTGATATCTATTGTCGTTGAATTGGAATACATGTAATTAAACCCGAAATTTTCCCAAAAAATTAATTCTTCAGATGGCTTTTTATGGTGTGGTGTCTAGGGTTTTAGGGTGTGTTGTTAATTTTGAAAAAAATAGACAACATGTTCAAGAAAGAAACTAGTTGAAAACTAAATAATTTATTAAAAATTATAGGGGGGTATTTAAAGGGGAATATTTCAAAAGAATAATTTGATGCATTTTTTTGGAAGAATTGGGTTAGGATCACATTACTTTAAGGGGGGGCAATTGTTAAATAGAATTCATTATGGTGTATTAAACTTACCGCCTGGCGCGGACGAATGTGAACCGTTATGGTACTATTTAAAATTTACCGCCTGGGCCCGGGCGAATGATAGAACTGTTATGGTACTATTAAATTTACCGCCTGGCGCGGGCGAATGATAGAACTCGTTATGGACTATTAAGTTTTCCGCCTGGCGCGGGCGAATGTAAACTGTTTGGACAAAGATTTACCGCCTGGCGCGGAAAAGGGGCGCTGACGCGCGAAACACGACTTTCTCGACGAATGTTGTGGGCCCCTGGCAAAAAGGGTTTATGTCGGCGTTTTTAAAAAAAGGGCGCTAGATGGGGTGGGTGTGGGAAAACGTTTTTTATTAGGGTTGCCGACCTCGGTAAATGTGATATGATCTAACTTCTTACAAATGGAATATCCTACATACATGTAAAATAGTTTTAAGAATATTATTAGAAGTATACATATGTTTTTTTTTGTGGGGTATTGTGGAAAAAAAAAAATTGTTGTTTAGCTTCGGTTTTTAATGGATAAAATGTGACAACAAATGAATAAATTGTTTAACTTCATATTTCTGTATGAGTACAGTTTGAAAACAAATGAACTCAATTGTTGAATTTTATCTTTTTGCAGGAGTACAGTGTGCAGATGACCCTTCGAGAGCAATGGAGGGACGAGCGAATGCAGTTTGACGACCAAAATGGCCAGGTCCGTTACTTAACCCTAACGGATCCGGACAAGATATGGAAGCCAGATTTGTTTTTCTCGAATGAAAAGGAGGGTCACTTTCACAATATCATCATGCCCAATGTTCTCCTCCGCATCTACCCCAATGGAGATGTTCTATACAGTATAAGGTACTTTTTATGAAAAAATTTTATAGCCTTTGTTTCAGTTTTTTTCAGCACGTTTCAAGCCTTTGTTTTAAAAAAGACTCTTTTTGAACTTTTTTAATGGCAGTACGTTTATCCTTTACGCCAATGCTTCTCAAACTGTGAGGCGCGACCCTCTGGGGGGCTTGATAACTGTACAAGGGGGGCGCGAGCATTTTGAAAAGTCGAAAACAAATGATTATTTTTTTTAAAAAAATTGTTGATTTACTGAAAGTAAACAAAGTACATTATTACAAAATAAAATTAACATTTGCACTGATACAATACACTTATAAATGTATCAGTACTTCACAATATATTTTATAATTAATTTAACAATACTAAGTTAATAACAAATTTAATAATCACCAGTGACCCCATGGACTTGTCATATATAAGAAATTATATACAAAAATTAACACTTGCCCTGATAATTTTTTTTGTACGGCTTATAATTAACCCCTTAACTGCCGATTAAAAGTTTCGCGATTCGCTCTCCAATGCCACCGTTTTCCACGTAGGAGAGCGTATATGATGTATGGAGAGGGAGAAATAAATAAGGAAATCCTATGAAATAAGAAAATCCTTCGCAATCACTGTCAAGGTCCATTTATTGCATTCCAAAGCCTTTGGGATAATTTTATGGATAAGAGTGCACAGAAAAGAATGTACTTCGTAAAGACGTATATATACGGCTGGGCAATTAATGCTGTCTCAGTGAAACGTTTATGTACGCCGGTGGCACTTAAGAAAATGTCGCACAGCAGCTTTAATGTCAAAGTATAGTATTATTGAATTCAGTACATTGCTATTTGTATGCAGGAGGGGGAGGCGCGATGAAAATTATGGTTGAACATTGGGTCGCAAATATTGAAAGTTTGAGAAGCACTGCTTAACACCCTTCCCACTTGATAGTCGATTTCTGCAAAACCCATTCTTAGCAGATCTTTAATCGACAAAAAAGAAACATGACTCCATTCCTACAGGTCTCATTGTTCAAGAATGGGAATTTTTTTATCTGTAACTTTCCCGCAAACTTCTCTTATGATTTGATTTTCTCAAATCAAGTTCCTAGCAGGTCTCCTCTCAAAAAGGGAAACATGCTTGCCAGATTTGAAGTCTGTTGGTAGAATTGTTCAAAAAAGGGAAATGGCTTTAAAAGAACTTATTTTCACCACAGAATTGTCATGATCATACGACATATATATATATATACGTATAACTTTGCAAATCCGAAAACTACTGCTCATATATGCCGAAATAACGCGAGAATTAGCAAAATAGAAGAATAAAACCCGCATTTGATAAGCCGAAACATCATGTTGAATTCATTGAATTTATAAGGCACTACAGTCAATAAAAAATGATCAAGAAAATTAATTGAAACAATAGTTGCGAAATTATCCTTAAGTTAATTACGATGTAGTTTGTCTCCCTTAAAAGAAAAAACAGAAACTCTCTTTTGGGGAAAATTGGGGCAAAAAATTGTTAAGTACTTTTTTGATTTTTGTATTTAATAAATGTTTTTTCAGTATAAGTTATCATTCTTTTTCCGTAAAATTCCAAATTTCTTTTAAACATATTTTGTGTGAAACCCTCTTGGGTTGTTTGGGGTTTGGGTTTAGAGATAATCAGCCATGACTAGTTCAAATTCCACTTCATTATTTTACTAACTTAAGCAACTCTGGGTAGGAAATGCACAACTCGATTAATTATAAGAGCAATCACATGGCTAAAAGGATACTTAATATATGAGTAGAATTGAATTCACTTACTCTTAGAACACACTTTTATCTTCTACAATATAACTCACCGTAATTCTCTTATTTGTTGTATGACCTACGGTCGTTTTCATTATCTTGTAATTTACTCGTCAATTAGCAATAATTGATTATCCAGAAACTACTCGTCGACTAACTCTTGACTAGCTTTGCGTACCTAAAAGTCAATGCTTAAATAGAACCACTCATTTGCATAAGTCAAGTCTTCTTCTTCGGGAGAAAATTTTCAATAGAACAACAGTTAAAAAGAAATAAATTTACCCCGAGAGGATTAGTTACCGGTTCGCGGATAGAACTGTTATAGTTGTAAAATATATAAATACCGATTATTCAAATTTTTAACAGTCAGTGTTTTAAATTAGTCACTAGTCAGTTAAAGTGTCAAATTTACTTGAAACTTTATAGTTATCGCTTTTATGAAGAAAAAAGAAAAATGTCGGTTTTTCCCCTGTTTACATCCCCCCCTTAATTTTTTTATAAACTCAAATTCAGAAATGGATACTGATTTAAAAATTTCGACAAATTTCCCTTAAATATTTAGGGGGCTGGGTACCCCAGTGGTTAAGGTATGGGACCGGGCGGCATGTCATGAGTTCGACCCCAATACCCCCAAAACCCGCCGTGTAGGGCAGCGATGCATTTAAATCTGTCGAGACTGAAATGTCCCTCGTTGGTGTGGTGGTAGTTAGGAGAGGGGGTGCCAGCTCAGGTGTCGTCCATCACTTGACCATGGTTCAAAAATACGTGGTCCGTCGCCAAAGCCCTCGTGTAGCTGAACAGTGGACGTTAATATTAACTCAAACTCAAACTCCAAATATTTATCATAAATATTACTTACAGAACACTTTTTCAAAATTAAATTTGTTTTCTTTAATAAAAATGTTTGAAAGGAGGAACAAACTTATTTAGTTTTTTCATTGTGTACTTAAGAAAATACTTAAAATGATTTAGATATCTTGAATATGATAAAGAAATAATTTGAGGCCTTCAGAATTTTCATTTTCGTTGATGCCAACACTCGAATGATACTTTCGTATTCGATGTGTGTGTACGATTTCATTTAACTTTACTTCTTCGAGAAGTGGTACAAAGGAAAGAAATATTGCTCAATAGATGGAACTTTCTGTTCTCTTCTGTTCCAAAATGAACAACGAATTCTCCAAAAATAGAAATCACGTTCTCAATAGAACTTGAGCCGACTGAAATACGTACATTTTAAACAAGTAATATAAACATCGGAAATAAATTCCTTTCAAAAAGAACACATTTTTCAATTTCAGCCCTTCCTTTTCAGGAAGAACCAATAAACGGTTTTGAAATAAATCTTTTTTTTTTATTCCTATTTCTCAAATGAATACCTGTCGAGCAAAACAACTTCTAAAAAGTCATAAAGGTTTTTCTTCCTATGCTTTTCTTCTTTTCAACAAAATATTTTGCAGAATTTCAGAGGATTCTTTTGATACACTCGAAAATTTTATATATAACAAAAAGAAAAGAAATAAAAGTTGTTTGGCAAAATATTCTCAGGTACTATTTCTTTTTAAAGGTCCATGGTAAAATACCTCAGGATAAACAATAATGTAACCTTTTTTTTCTACGAGTCACATTTGAGAAAATACAGTGAATTCTCAAGAGATATCTATAAAAATATAAAAGGATATATAAAGAGATAGATATAGATACAGATATACAATAACATCCAAATGTTACGATACAAACTAATTTATGTCTAGTTTGAAAGTGAATAAACTTAAAAATAAGATATTTGGAAGAAATGTAGATTTAGCAGTTTCTTATTGAATAATACGCAAAAATTGCATAAGTATAGCACAGACATGATTTACTCCGGTACTTCTCAAACTTTCAGTATTTGCCACCTAATATTAAATCATAGTTTTCATCGCCCCCCCCCTATACAAATAACAATTGACTTCAAATTTTTATACTTGCCCAAAAGCTACAATACAACTGTAACCTCTTAAGTGCCACTGGCGTATATATACGTCTCGTTCAACTGGTGCGTTAAATGCCCTGGACGTATATATACGTCTTTCCGAAATACGATCCTTTCTGTGCATTGCTATCCATAAACTAATTCCGAAAGCTTTGGAATGCAATCAAAGGACCTTGACAGTGATCGAATAATTTACTTATATCAGAGGATTTCCTTATTTTTTATATTCCTTTCTTCCCCACCTCCAATACATCACATACGCGCGCTTACGTGGAAAACGGAGACATTGGGAAGTGAATCACGTAACTTTTAATCGACAGTGAATGGATTATTTATTAATCGTACAAATTAATTACCAAGATAAATGTTAATTTTTGTATATAATTTTATATGTGACAAGCCCATGGGGTCACTGGTAACTGTTAAAAATTTGTTCTTAATATTGTTAAATTAACTATAAAATACATTGTACAGTAATGATACATTTAAAAGTGTATTATATCAGTGTAAATGTTAATTTTATTTTTTATTATGTCAGAATGTATTTTGTTTACTTTCAGTAAATTAATAATTTTTTTTAAATCTTTTGTTTTCGACTTTTCAATATGTTTGCACTCTCCCCCCTCCCGTGGAGTTCACACACACATACACCCCTAGGGGACGCGCCACACAGTTTGAGAAATGCTGATTTACTACAAAGAAAACACTCTTAACAGAAAGATCTATTCTTAGAAAAATCACTTCAATCTATAACTTAAAAAATATTACCAATTAAACTTCTGAAACACATCCTCCTTCGAAATAAGACCTTTGAGTAACAACACATTTTTGCCATGACTTGTTAAGGTCATTGAAACATTTCTGGAATAAATTTTTAGCCATGTCCTTCAATTCAGCCTGCGATGCACTTTTAACTTCATCAGCAGATTGGTTTTCGTCCAACATACGGTGAATGATGTGTTGATATACTCTTTGCATGTTAAGATCCTTAGTCAGTATCCATTGACGTGTGGCCGAGGATATCTCATCTTATTCTGCTATTCTTTGAAGTCTGTTCTTACGTACTGCCGTGCAGCAGACATCTTTTCGAGGTTTTTATCGGTGCACGAAGTCTGCGAACGTCCAGAGCGTTTGTCGTCTTTGTCACTTTCCCTGCCTTCTCTGAAATGTCGATGCCCGTCAAAAGCTTACGTTCGCGATAATATATCACAGCCTTACACATGCTTTAAAATTTCGAAAGTCTCCTTAGGACTTTTTCCCAAACGAACACAAAAATTAGTATCCATTATCCACTCAACAAACGCAATTTCTTTCGATCACCAACGACTAAATCCATCCACCTACAAAATACGATGCTGCGGAGACTGAACGGCCCCGTAGTTAGGAACAAATTTTTTTTAGAAAAGGGGAAGTACGCAGTAACATAGAAATGTTATTGTAATTTCTGTACTGCAAAAATTTTCCACGTTATACGCTCAGTCGGAAACTTTTGAATCCTACTAGTACTTTGAGACAAATCTAAAAGAGTCTTGGAGATTATTTGACAAGATAATTACAAAAGCCTTTAGAATGGTTTTCCAGCACGTATAAAATCGACTCAGGGTAGCACCTTTAAGTAGGACCCTTTAGTAAGGACCTTTCCAACATTTGAAAGCCATTAAACCCTGTTACAATGTATTAGAACTCTGTGTGCGTTTTTTTGTGTTAGTGAATACATTTTTGGAGTTTTTACTAAGGGAATCGTGTCAGAACTATTTGATACGGATAAATTGGGTCCTTTCTTTCATTTTATATTATTTCAGAAGTTGTAGTTCATTAGTGTAATGTTACGCTTACCCTATAACAGAGATGGCGAACCAGTGGCACGCGGGCAATAAATGGCACGCGAAACAATATTTTAGGCATTCCATCATTCAAAATGGGTTGCATTTTATTTCAAAATAACAAAGTTCACTATGAAGTATTAATAACAAACGTGGCCGGGAGCACACTTGTTTATTATTGTCCTGCCTTAGTTACGATGAGTTGCTTATGATGCAAAATTTGTCTACTCGTAGCATAATCAATTTCGTGGAAACTACTGTATTTTAAAGTTTATTTATGTTATATTTACGATTTTTAACTGTTATTTAACATAGATAGTTCAACAAAAGAACAAATAGCGCAAAATAGTAAGTGTAACAAAGATCTAGAAATATGGCATTATTAGTAAAGGCAACGCGGTGTGCGTTTTATGTTCTGGAACAGTGGTAAGGAAAGCATCGTTTGTAAAACGACATTTTGAAACAAATCACAAATTATCTTGTCAAAAAAGTGAACCATAGCAAAAATAATTAATGGATTAGAAACCATTTGGCAGATGACCAATTCATCATGCATTCTACTATAAAAGCAACATCTTTTTATGTTAGTATTAGTTATTTATCATTCAATCTGCAGCAACAGAAGTTACATTAATGTTAGTTTAATTTGAATTACACGTATAACTAAAACATTTACAACTATACAGTACAAAAGGTATTTTTTCATAGTAAATAACGAGTTGAGTTGTGAGTTTCAGTTGTTAACATTTAGTTTTATTATTTTACCATTAATCACAAGTCAAAATTATTTGACGGCACGTCTATACCTCTTTAAACACTTCTTTAGAAAAAATAGCCCGTTGATTCACAAAGGTTTGCCACCCCTGCCCTATAATATATATAAATTTTGACTTTAAAGCAAAAAAAACATTTTTTTAGCATTTATTTTCATATTCTTTGAACACATACAGCTCAAATTAAATCATGTTTAAATAGTGTAATTTGCGATTCTGACTAATCTTCTGGGTAATATACTTTTAATGACCTTATGCGATTATAAAACCTCTTTCTGTAAAGGAACCGAGATTTTTTAAAGTCAAGTGAAGATGGAAGGTGGTAATGGGGATTGTTGTCACGTGGAGACTAAAAAGTTAGTTTCAAAGGCAAATAGTTGAATCGCCGTAAAAAGAATGCGACAGTACGTTTAAGGACTAGTATTGTTGTTAAGGATCGTCCATCGATAAGTTAAGATATAGGTTCTATATATTTAGATTGATATTTAAGCTGAGGCGCTTCCATAGCTCAGGTCTAATTCAAATAGTGGTCAAAAAGATATATGTACATAGTAAAGTGTACATTTTTTGAAAATATCTCATCATTTGGTGAACACTGACACTTCAGCGAGTGAGAGTTCGTGACAACAGTAAACCATATTGAGAGAAAAGAAAAGAAAAATAGTTATGCGGGGCGGGGGGGGAAACTTCCTTTTTTAAACACTTTGCAGGGATGCTCGTAGGGAGGAGAGAAGCGTGGGAGGGTTCAGTGGAAGGGGTGGAGTGGAATATTTGTGTTTCTTCCCATTTCAGTCTCAAACATGTTGTGATAGAGGCAGCAGTGCGCTTTTGCCGTGGAGGCGTATTTCTCGAACAGTTGGTCGGTGGTTGCAGTGCAACGTGCCTTTCGTCACTTCGATATTCCTCCACGAAGTCGTGTTCCTTTTTATCAGAAATGTGTTTTAATGGGGATGGATGCCTTCCGAGCAACGGGGAATGTCTCCAAAGAAAGGAAAGGACCTTTGAAGGACGTTAAAACACCTGAAAATGTGGAGCGAGTTCGTGTGTCAATTCAGAATGGTATGTGGCAATGATCTAACAATTCTTCTTACCCACCCTCCAAGAAAAGGATCTTGACAACGTGTGGTTACAAGATGGGGCCTCAACCCACACCTTCAAGGTTTTCATGGGTGTTTTAAAACAACAGCTTCCCCAATAACTGATCTCCTGCAAGTAAACTGCCTACGTATACCACTGGAACATCTCCCCTGATTGCTTTCTGTGAGCCTTTCCAATTACTTCTAGTTTAACAAAGATCACTCCAAGACCCTGGAAGTCTCAAAGAACAACATCCGAGCCGAAATTGACAATATCCTGTTCGATACGTTTGAAAAGGTGGCTCAAAGTTTTCGAAATCGACTACATCAATGTATTGATAAAGGTGGGCGCATTTAACAGACGTGTTTAAAACTGTGTAAATTCAAAAATCCAGTGTTGTGTGGTTGGCGGAAAATAACAATAAAGTCGAAAGGAACATGTAGTGGATTTTATGGCATTTTCAAAAAAGGAAGTTCCACGCCCCACCCTGTATATTGTTATAAAGATAACAATAAAATTTTTAAAAAATGACGAGTAATAAAGACTGTCAGACTGAATTGTAAAGCACACTAAAATGCAAAACTGGAGACAAAAAAAAAAGTCGCAAACATTTTTTAGTTAATTTTACTGTCCTTTCATTTCAACATTTTACAATACAACGCTTCCGTTCAATTTTGAAAAACACAGAAATGCGTTAAACGTTTTACTATGTTTCTGAAAAAGGCTTTAAAAATTTTGTACTTATCTCTGTTCTTATACATTACTAAGGAGATAAAAAAAACATATATATATCCCATCTAATCCTACCGGTACATAGAAAAGTTTATAAGAATACTAAATTTCATTCTTTATTTTGAATTTTTTTTTTTTATTACATCTACATATGGTTTTTCAAAAGAGGAAATTCCAGAAAATAAAACTTTTAATTTAATATTCCGGGAAGGGTAAAAAAGAAGGGGTTTTTTTATTGACACTAATTCCTTCTAACAACTGTGATGTTTAATACCTGACACTTTATTTAATACTCAGATATGCAAATAAGTGTTTTCTCCTCTTCAAGAATATAGTTTGGAGAACATTTTCACAAACAAGTAATTAATCATGTTTATGACATTTAAGTGCTTCCCTTTCTTGAGATGCAGAGCACTAGCGAAGAATTTTAGAACTTTGTTGATTCTTTAAGTAGAATAACTTGTTATCTTCTTTTACTTGACATTGAGAAAAGAGTGACAGTATGGAGCTTCTTTTTAAATAGATTAGTAACATATTTATTCAACAATTTTAGAAACTAAAAGTTCTAGAAAAAAAATTTCCTAAAAATTATCATAAATATTTAAAGTAAAATATATTTTAAGCACTTTTGTTAAAAAATATAAACTCTCTAATGCTTTTTACATAAATTTAATCGATCCACGTTGCGACATGGTCGATCTTCGTTGACCATATCGTGGGGTTTCAGCGTAAGTTAGAGGTGTGGGATTCTCAAAATGATGAGACATTTTAGAATTCTTAATATGACTTTCAGTAGATTTGCTTAAGTACTTATATATCGAACAAACATATTAAGTGAGTAAACCAAAACACAGCCTTAATTAACACAGATCAGCGCAATTAAGATCACTTATCAATATAATTTATACTATATCCGCCTACTCTCACAATCTTAATAATATATTCGCATTCAGAATATAATCTTCCTATAGCGGTTTCTACGCAACACGTCAATCCACTTCAGATGTTTCTCTAAGTTGTGGCGTACAATGGTATATTACTTGGATGAATGGCGATATTTTCGTGGTCTGGTAAGCCGTCACTTTACACTTCTATCTTCTCTCTGAACTGAACTTTCTCTAAATTGCCATCGCGCTCACTAAAACTTCGGTCCTTTTAAAGGTTATCTTATTTGCATCTATCCTTCGTTTCACTTGCCTTATTTACAGGTTGGAAAAGATTTGCCATTAATCGTGGCCGTCAAAGAACACAGAGGTTATTTAGAGAAAGGACGCGTGAGATGTCACAACGTCTTCGGATATCTTAACTAAAAACATATTTTCCTGTGCGCTTTATTCTATAGCAGGGGTGGACAGACTTTTCCATGTTACGGGCTACTTCTAATATTTTTAAGGCCGTCTTCGGTAAAAGTACGAGAGCCTGAACTAAACGCGGAACACTTTTTCAGACAGAAAAATGCCTCAGTTTTCAAGCAAATTTGTAACATTCTAACTCATACATCTGTTAACAATCTAGCTTTTCTAAAATTTCAAAATATTCCATGAATACTTTTTTTTTTCATTTTAACGCGTGATGGGGTAGCTCATTTAACATTACGATATAGGAGATAAAACGCGAAACACATTTTATGCCAGAAAAAATGGCTCAACTCGGTCAAAAATGTGAGGTATGATAAAATATGCTGCTCTTTAAGGGATGGTGGAGATGGAATATAATATTAATTTTTCATTCATTTTATAATCTGAAAAAAAGTATCTAATTCGGGTCCTATTCTTTAACATTAACCGAAGACTGCCTTTTAGGTGTGGCCATTCTGAATAAAAATTGAATGTTGCTTTCCTTAAGACTTGTTTTCAATGTTGTACAAATCTTTTCAAAAGTTATTAATTACCACTAGACTCTACAGCGTGGACGTATTCAGTGCATCGAGCAGAGAACAGACTTGAACCAATGAATATGTGAAACCGACGTATGTACTTGATTTATTCACTGCAGAGTCCCGCTACATCGCTGGACATGACATCAACACAAAACCCCAATTCAGTAGACGCGGGGGGATGGTGTCTCAATAGCCAATCCCGAGTCTATCGCGGGAAGAGCTGATCCTCAACATTTATTCTCTTCTTCAGTCGGCGTGTGGGTAAAAATTCATTTCTACGACTGGCATCGCAGTTGTCGCTTTTTTCTCCCCTGCAGCGGCGTGAATGCGTTAAGCTTCATCGTGCGCAGTAGAAGACTGCCACTAAAACTAGCAACAATTATAGAAGAATAGGATTTCATCACAGAACTTATGTGTTATGTATGCAGAGCAATATATATAAATACACTAAGGGCTACAGAATAAACTAAACTCAGTAGCGCAACAGCCCATGAGGGCCAAGGCCTACTGTACCTATCTCAGTATACGTGACCTTAGACGCTGAGGTGCATGAGCAGATGTCGCGATCAGGTGGTCATTCTGACGCGAAAACCCCGAGTGTTTAGTCCCCAAGCTAGCTTGATACTCATTTATCAAACCACTGAAGGGATGAAAGGCTAAGTTGACCTTGCCCAGTCCGAGGATATAACCCCGGATCTGGGGTGTGGAAACTCGATACGCTACCACTCGGCCACTGGACTTAAAGGTTACAGAATATTTTATTAAAAAAGGGGAGAAGAGTTAGATTTTTTTAATAAATGTATAAAACAGTTAACAGATACCGAGTAGAAGAACACTTTATTTGTATGCTAATATAACTCATTTTAAAAAAAAGATTTAGATGTTTCTAGAATGCCTCTAATTTGGAACATTTATTAGCCATTAATTAGATACAAAAGTTGATTACAAATATCTTTATTTTAGTTTGAAATAAAAATTTGATGCACAAAAAAAAACTAACAATACGCAACAAATGAATGTGAATTATTTGATTAAATCAATATTTATCTTTAAAAAAACTAAACATATAATGCGCTTCCAAATAAGGATAACACAATGCCCACAGCTAATATCATTTAAACTCAATACACTTATATGAGCCTGAAAATAGATCAGAAAATGTTTTAAATGATTTGGAAGATTATATGGTACAAAAAATCATAAAACGGGATTTATTGCCCAGAAAACGTGTAAGTGTATTATTTGTTTGATAAATTGCTGATATATTTCTCCTTTTTTATAGGATATCTCTTGTTTTGTCATGCCCTATGGATTTAAAGTACTATCCACTAGACAAGCAAACATGCTCTATTACTATGGTCAGCTGTAAGTTCTGATTTTATTTATTTTCTCCTTCAGGGCAAAGTGATTTTTTTCTTTTTATATTTTAATTTATATTATTATAAGAAATATGCGTTTTAATGGCGTCCCTGATAGTGTATCACAATTAACATTGGAAAAATGCAATGTGATTCGATAAAAAAAATTTGAATAATTTTATGTGAATTACAGTTTTTTATGTCAATTGTAATGCCTCAATTAGAATATTCTATATCAATTTTAAGGCTTCAGAAATTTTTAATATGGTTCATTTATACATTTTACAGTTTATTTCTAAAAACCTTATCCGAAATAAATATGGTATATTTGGTTACGTATAATTCATTATTAGGATTTAGTAAATACACCTCCATTTCAAAATATCAGAATAATGCAAACAAAGCATAAATAAGATTCGCATTTATTTCAGTAAAAATGATTATTTGAAAATTTTGCAGAGTACAACCGTATCTTATATATACATATTGCAAAGGAGCGTAACAAAAATAAATATGCTATTGAAACATGCCATGTATATTATTTTCACTGCAACCAAACTCTTCCTGTGGGAAAATTGAGTTTTACAGTCAAAAGTTAACTTCTTAACTTAAAAAATGGTAACTAAAATTAGGTAACAGAACTATCAAACTGGCCACTTAATTACCCTTTGCGATAAATAATATTGCCAAGGAGCCATCGAGAAGGCTATGGGATCAACCCTTCTGGAAATTTCCATGAGGCTACAAAAAGGACCTTTGAGACAAAGGTCAAGTCAGTCGAGATCAAAATCTGCTTGTGCATTGACTGCTATAAGACAGAGAAACTTGATCTGCCTGCTAGTGGAACCGTTCTAGAGAGCTATTTCTGGAACTCTGTAAAGCTTGTTTGTAACGAGTGCATTTTACACTATTGTAAACATTAGGTTGTAATATTTCTTTTTCGAAATTGATTTTATAATATTTCGGTTATTCTATTTAAATGCAAATTTTCACTGGCTCCTGCTTTTTCTTAACTGGCCCTGTTTGTAATATGTCATATTAATGGAATGATTAAAAATGAACTCATCTATTTTGTCATGTTGCTCGACAAGTAAGTGTTTACAAAATAAATTGTCTGAAAGTAATAATTTTTACTAATTAAATAACTCAAAAATATGTACTTCAGTAAAAGTAAAATGACGATTAATTTTAAAACTGTCAATTATCAATGTTTTAGTAAAATGTATGTTCATCTCTTTCTTTTCATTGCATTTATTCAACTATGTAGTCAATTACCTCACACCTATAACTGGATTACCTCCCACACAAACTACAGCTTATCTTTCTTAATGAAATTAGTTACAAGTTTTCATGATTAAGAAATTTGATTTATGTTTCCTCAAAACTTATAACAATCATATTTATCATTTGTCTCAAATTAAATAAAGCCCTTCGTAAGAAAGATTTTAATCTTCCAAATAGCATTTTAGCCAGTTTCTAATTTATCACAAATGCTTACAAAACAAAATGAAGAAAATCCTAATTGGTATTAGAAGGATTTCTTAATTTATATCCTTAGTGAACAACACATACAAACACTGGCCAATGAATTAGAAACCCTTGAGATTTGCATTTTAATGCGGGCTAGGGATAAAGTGTGCAATTTTTACACGTGCTTTACACGTGATTAGAATGCTAGTATAAGTAAGGTGTAAGATTGCTTTTCACTATAAATAAATAAAATGGGGAAAACGACAAAGCTTTCAGCATTTGACTTATTGTTGATGCCCTTTTAGAAAGGGCCTTGATTTCGAAGACAGCAAATCTCACTGGGTTCTCAAAAGCAGCCATATAAAAGGTTTTCGAAAGTTGGAATCAGAGTCCACAGTCCTTAACTGCTGTTCGATCAGTTTTCCAAGAGCATGTCGTCTCCAACAATTTGTACGGCAGAACAAGGACTCTATTGCGGTTCCACTGACACAAGTCGTCAAGCAAGGCTCTTCCCAACAGATTTCAGCTCGAAACATTAGCAGAGAATTTCAGAAGATAGTAATGCATAGTCGAGTGCCTGTGAGAAAATCGCTCATTTCTGCCCGAAATGCAAAAATTCGTTTGCATTGGTGTCGGGAAAGAAAACACTGGGTATTTGAGGATTGGAAATGGATAATGTAGGCGGATGAGAATAACGTTTCATTTGCATTTGCCGTGATGAAAGATGTCGAATTGGGGGAGAACCCCACAAAGGCATAAATCCATCTTGCCTTACTCGCACTGTGCTAAGGTCTGGTGGGAGTATCATTATATGGGGCATGTTCTGCTGGAATGGAAGTAGTGCTTTGGTGTCCCTCGAGGGTAAACAAACTACCATGAGATACCTAAATGCATTTTCAACCAAGTGTACTCTGCAATGTTACGTTTTTACCCTGATGGCGACGGATACTTCACGGACGATAATGCAACTATATATCGTGCCCAGAGTGTTCAAAATTGGTTCACCGAGCATCAGTATGACTCCTAACACCTTCCCTGGCTATCGCATATCCTGGATCTTAACTCCATAGGAAATGTTTGGTACTTGGTGAATTGCACATACAACTGCACTCTCCTCTTCCATCTAAATAACAAGATCTGAAAAGCTGCATGCGAATGCATGGTATTCTCTGAACAGAAATGCTCACCAGAAACATGTAGACTCTATGCCAAGCGAAGCAGAGCAGTTATCCATGCAAAAGGAGGTCCAATAAAATGTTGATCTTAGATTTCTTATTATTGGCCAGAGTGTGTACTAACAATCTTATATGCATATAAGCCATCTGTGAATTTCGATCTTATATTTTGTGGTAAAAGTGCCCGTTACACCAGAAAATTAAATATACTCCAGAATGCACGGTACATAGAACTATCCCATCACGGTTTCAATTTCATTCAAAGAAAAAGAAATATATATTTCCATATGTTGATGAAATATTTTATAAGCAACATAAACAGAAAAGTAATAAATATTCAAAAATCACTGATATCTAAGTAGATAATGAACTGACAGGTATTCCCTAGAATATGGTGAAAATCAATGAAAAATTTGCAGCCTGAATTATTCTCACATGCTCAATCTATATCCTGGTTATCCTATTCCTTCACAATATGGATGAGTCCTCTCTTGTTTTCTCTGATGGGGAGAATCGAACTTTAGTACGTCTCTCCATTGCGTGTTCGATAAGGCCGAAGTTTGGGGAGTGAACTCACAATCGATATCATAAATATCTTCGGTCTAGCGAGAAGTGTCTCCACCGCATCTGGATGATGAATAGTTGTCCGATGACATCAATAGAATAGAAAGTGTTTGCCTACTTGGAAAAACCGAATGGGATGTGAAAGAACTTGATTACACAAAAACGTTTTATTGTTTCTCGTACTGTAGTAACTCATTTATTGCGCATTAATGATTATTAACTTAGCTTCTGTAAATGTTTTTAGCTATTTAACGTTATTAATATTTCTTAAAATATTAATCTTTCGATTTGTTTTTAATATTCAGTTCTGTTATTTTTTATAATTTACTATTAGCTCATATTCTCTATATATTTATTTATTTATCTTGGTGGAATTTTCAATCGTTAATAAAATACATTTTAAAGAGCTCAGTTGGGCTGAAATTTTATATACATGATTATTTTGGATGACTATACAGTAATTTAATTGTAATTAATAAAAATTAATTGATTAAAACTAATTATTTAAATAATTACAAATACAGCCCCGATGGCATCATTTTTGGCGACTTAGTGACCCTTTTGGAGACGTGTCAAAACTTGAAAAGGTTTTTTTTCTCACGTTTTAAAGCATTCAGTTGTACTGAAATTATATACACACGATAGTTTTGGATGACAATACGATACTTTAATGATAATTAATAAGAATTATTTACCACTTAATGTTGTGATTCTGTCCTATGTGTATATACATATTATATTAATTGTAACTATTTAATAGAAAGTAGCTAAAATAAAATTTTTCTTTATTGATCTAAGTAGGAATTGACTTACAAAAATTTTTTATAGTACTTGTTAACTAGTTAGCGTTATTAATATTTCTTAAAATATTAATCTTTCTATGTGTTATTAATATTCAGATCTGTTATTTTTTTTCTACTGCAGTTTTCATGTATGTACTGTTTATATTCATGTATTACGTATTTATGTTCGAATTGTATCGATAGTAATCTTCATAAGCAAAAATTATTTTGTATTCAGATTTTAGAAACATGTTAAAAACATAATTGTATATTAGGGTGAATCATGGTATTATGAAAGGAAAAAAATATTTTTAATCATAATCTACCTACGAAAAAAAGATGTTCTATAACAAGAAGATTAGATGAAAAATAATTCACACAAAAAATAATTTTATATTTAATATTGCTAGAAAGGAGATGAATTTTCAAAAAATCGAAAGAGGTTTAATTTTGGATTCAAAATAATTATTTTTAAAAAGTATAATTAATTAAAAGGGATGCTTATTGGTTAATGAGTACTGTGGGAGTAATGAGTAAAACACAATGTACAGTGCAACATTCCATAACCCCAGCTCTTTTTACCAGCACCGTCAGTCCGATCCAGGATTTTTACCGCCTTCCACTTTATCGGGCACTACAATTTCGACAACAGCTTAAAGAAAAATACATGTAGATACACCCAAGTAGGTGATGACAACTAATTCGGTATTTTATAGCAAGAAGTATTACTTCAGTGGTTATATAAAACAATCAATCGAATCAACAAGTTTACAAAGTATCATTTATTCATACATTACTGTGAAAATATGCAATGGTTTATGGGGAAGACATATTTAAATTTTGGTACTGTATATAGCTGTAATAGCGGAGTGGTTGTTTGCCAAAGTATTTTCTTCACTCATTAATCAATAACATTAGTTTTCTGATCATTTCAAAAGCATAAACACTTTGTAAATATGGAAATTGCAGTGATAAAATGAAGTTGAATGTTAAGATAATTCGGAACTATTTATAATTGAAATTCTTGCGATGTAAAAAAGAAAGTTTCCATAATTTTCAAATTTGTCACCAAGAGGGCGAAAAATGTAGCTACGCGGGTAAAAAAGGTGGAATACTTTCCACTCGAATTGTTGTTGGGTAAAATTTTTGGAAATCCAATCCAAAACTACTAACATATTTTACTGTATCTTGGTGCAATATCTATGCTAGTCATTCATTCTGCACCATTTTTTGTTTGGAAAATGACTGAGAAGAAAAATTCGTATACGGCACGTGATCGTCGACCTATGTTTCATGTCCTGAAAAAAAAAACTCACTGCATGATAATGAAATGCAATAAAACGCCTCAATGAGAACATGAAAATTTTACAAACTATTTATAAACTCGGATTCTGATCCTGACTTTGAAGGATGTACGTGAATGTTGTTCTTCTTTAAGAATAAAATCTGTATACAAAACAGTCCAACGGTTAAAAGATTAATATTTCTCGCGTATGACTGAAAGAAAATGTTAAAAAACTATTTTTCAGAGATTAACGTATCCATCGAAATATGTGGTATTTTATCATACATATATATTTGCCGCGAAAAAAAATTTTACATTTTGATTAGAGGTGATTAAGTGGTCGAGGTCAATAAAAGGTCAAAATAAATAAGGCTTGTTCCTGATCACATCATTTATTTGAGTATGTTTCTAGTACTGTGCCAAAATACAGGAGAGGGAATTATTTGAATATGAAGTTTTTATATACAGGGGAAGAACAAGGGAAAACGCATTTTAAAAAGTACAGTCACGTGTTTAGGCGAAGGAAATAAAAAGTTATTTATAGAAATGACATCATTGCTTAGGGAATATTAATCCAGGCTAGAAAAGAGCATGAAAACAATTAATGATCTTATATTTCTTGGAATCGCCTATAAATCTGTCAAAAATTCAAGGTGTAAAGAATCAGTAATAAATATACCAGCATAATGTTTTTAATGCTTTAGGAAAAGATAAATTGAGACACGTTTCTAAATAGGGTTTTACGATTTATGAATTAGATGTTATAAATAAAGGAAATTCGAATTATGAATGTATATCAATTAAAGTTATTATATATGTAAGGATAATTAAATTAGATTAAAAATTAAATTCCCTATCTAGAACTTCACTTTTATTTTCTCCTCACCTCGTCAAGTATCAAACTAATCACCCATTTATTTCTTCCGAACATATGGCCTAGCCAATAAACATGTCTAATTCCAGATCGTTATATTTAATAGCCCTATATGTCAGCATTAACTTTCAAGAGCACTCATGAACGCCGCGATCGGTGTTTTAAGTGCTTAACCCATTTAAGATTTTCGGTGGCGTTCTTTTTTCTCTCTCTGCCTCTTGCGTCAGAAGAGATGTACTCATTCTAGAATAAAGACCTTTTTTAAAACTAAGTTTGTTTCTGACTCCAAAAAACATGTCATATGTATATATCAAACTAATTTAACCCCACTCATCGGTCCTAAGTCAGAGGTTGCCCTTGGATATTTTATAAATTTTCATCTTATAAATTTTTAATTTTATTTGAAAATGTTGGAATTTTATTATTTTTTATATTCGTCATTGATATTTTGAAATGGGGATTTAGTATTCTAGGATTCATAGAATCTTAATTTTTTGTTTAATTGCGGAATTGTGATTGTTGTATATATATAGGATAAAATACCACGTATTTCAATGAATACTTATAAAATATCATACAGAATATGAAAAGAAAACTTTGAACATTTATCAATTTTCCCAAATCAAATTTACTCTATCAGATAAAGAAAAGAAAAACTTATTGTTCCCTTCTCTTGAATATTTTTGTCATTATTTGTGTGACCTTTTACTCCCACCCTCTAAAAAGAACATTTGTTTCATCCCCAACCCTTCTTCACGCACCATTTTTTTTCAGGAGTTGCAGCAGCTTCAGCTGTTTGATTTTGAGATTCCGAACATTCCTGGGGGATTTTTCTCTTTTAGCAATACAATTAGTTTCACTCTTTTCTAAGCATGGTATTCTTGTTTTTTACAGATGGCTATACAACTGAAGATCTCGTCTTTCTGTGGAAAAAAGATGAACCAGTTCAATTAGTGAAAACTTTACATCTTCCACGATTTACATTAGAAGCTTTCCTCACAGATTACTGTGCCAGCAGAACCAATACAGGTATTAATAACTTGTTTGTCGTTTGGTAAGCCTTGTCTTTAATAGGAGGTAAATCATGACTTAATATCCCTTCTCAATCACAAGTTCGATACTCGATTATTCTCAAGATTATAGTGTTGATTTATGAGACTGGTGTTAAGTATGTATTAAATTATTGTGTGTTACAAGTACACTACGTTAATGAATAGGATGTATACTAGATTAACTTTAATATAATTTTTGTCATTTGATTGGAATTCAAAATGTAAAATTTTTAAAAATTACATGAAAAATATTAATTGGGGTTATAGTGATAATGTTTCCTAATGTAAAATAGGGTATATTATTTAATCAGAGGATAGTAGTGAAAGTGGTACATAAATAAAAATTAAATTTGAGCAGTTGTTATAAGCAATGATAATGTAGTAGAATCTATATGACAATCCTTCCTTCCTTGGTGACTCGACTGCCCAGGGTGGGCCTTGACCTTCTCAAGAAGTCTTTTCCAGGTCACGCTTCTTCCTGCTAGAGTTCTCCAATTCTTAGTTTTCAAACCTAAGAGATCTTTTTCTAGGTTATCAATCCATGTAAGATTTGGCCTGCCTTTTCTCTGTGTGCCAATCGTTGCACATTGAAGACTTTTCAGTCGTGCTGTCTTCAACCATTCTGACAACGTGACCTGCCCATTTAATTCGTAGTATTTTGATGAAGTTAGCGATGTCAGATGCTTTATATAATTGATAGAGCTCTAAATTTGATCTTCGCCGTGTTCTATTTTTCTGAATTCCTCCAAAAATAAATCTTAAAATCTTCCTTTCGTAGATACTTATCATGTTTTCATCTGCTCGAGACATGGACCAAGTTTCACATGCATAAGTTAATACTGATCTTAAAAGACTTTTATACAACAAAACCTTTGTTTTTCTTTTGATTAAATTCAATTTCCAATATTTTCGTGTTCCATTAAGACATATATTAGCCATAGTAATTCTCTTTTGGATTTCAGTAATACAATCGTTTCTTATTGTTAATTCCCGAACCTAAATAAGTGAAACTGTCAATAACTTCACTATATGACAATATTAACATAAATATAACAATATAACTTTTACTAAAATCTGTTGTTAAGGCTATCATTTAAATTTCATGAAAATTTTCTATTATTTATCTCCTATATATATAAAAAAAAGTTTTTCTTGATGTTGTAATAAATTTTTTACGTACTATCGCAACAATGCCAACGTTCAAGGTAACTCGCCAAGTTGGGGCAACCCCGATTTGCCATATGTCGTACGCTCTGAATTAGCTCCCCGGTGCTGCATTTCATTTTACGTCGCCAATACGGTTGCGATGGTACATTATTGAAAGCTCTCGCAGAAAAATATCGTAACTGGAATCATTGCGTGTGAAGAAAGGCGTCATCTCATAAAAAATTTATTAACAATCAATGGAACTTAACGCTCAACTTTCCAGAAAGCTGCAGGTTTAACAAAATACTGAGGACTTATCAATTAAGTGTTAGACGATGCAGCTTCAGTGGTGAATTTGAAGAAAAGCGCTAAGAACGAAATTTGCAAAAAAAGAACAAATAAATAAAACAACATAATACATATGCAAATTACGGTTTTACAGTTTCAGCAATGAGTATGAACTGTTGTATAATTTGTACAATGGGTATTGGTCCACCTTTAGGCGTACAGGAAGTTTCCACCCCTCCTTAGTTTTTTAAAAAAAGGTTTACTACCCTTCTGAACAATACAAATAAAATTTTACCATATTTATATTTTTTCAAATATAAGTTTTTTGAGTTAATAAATTTCAAATATAGAATCATTTTATAAAAAAATATCGTTCTTCGCAAAAAACATGTTTAATGGTAACTCTTTAGTTTTATAATATGTATATATGTTAGAGTATGTGTATTGTATATGTTAGTATATGTGTAATGTATCTGTGTGTATGCAAAATATGTAGTGTTATTTAACACGAAATGCTTGTTATTCATTTTCCACTAATCTTAATATTGAAGCAAAAGTATTTTTAAAAAGCTAATATCTCTAACATTTTAACTATACCGTTAAACAAATTTTAACATTTTGATAAAATTCCAATTTTTTAACGTCCTCAGATGCCTTCAACATAAATGATGATAACAAATTAACAATCATCATTAATATAAGTCCCCATGTATACTCCCCTAAATGATAAACAACACTTAACACAAAACAAGACCTGTTACAGCGCACTTAACAATCATGGTCACGTTCACAAATTTTATTAAGTTTAAATCCCCCGGTATTAGACACCAAGTAATAGATAGGGTGAAATATTCCCTTTAATCTTCCTCCGGTTCTAAGATAAAACTGTCTGCACTACTTACTGCTAATCCCTATCCATTAGATTGCTGCTAATGGCTACGGAAGATTCTAATGCGTTTTCTGGATCCCTCTAGATGAGTTGAAAATCCTTTATTGACAGTGGAATTTCAATAGCTATAAACTCACGGGAGAAATTTGAGTTTTAAAAAGCTACCTGAAATCCAGACTTCTGGATGATAGTAATGTGAGATGTTATTTGAAATGGAGTTTTGGGTTATTTCAAACAGTTAAAGCTGTCTTCGATTAATGTTAAAGAATAGGACCAGAATTTGGAGCATTTTTTCAGATATAAAAGAAATGAAACTTTAATATGATATTCTGACTTCACTATCCTTTAGAGAGCAGAATTTTTTATCATACTTCCCGTTTTTAACCGAGTTTATTCATTTTTTCTGGTATAAAATGTGTTTCGCGTTTTTTCTCCTGTACCGTAATGTTAAATGGGCTATGCCTTCACGTATTAAAACAAAAAAGTAAGTATTCATGGAATATTTTGGCATTTTTAAAAACACTATATTGAAACACTAGAATTTTTGAAATGTATAACTTAGAAGTGGGTTTATCCATATTTTACGACAACAGAGGGGAGCAATTTTAAGGAAAAAAAAACCAATAATTATTTCAATGGATTGTAACTATAAATTAACGTGCATTTTTCAAAAATCATAGCTGAGCCTCTGTACAGAGGTCTGAGCTATATACAGGCAAAATATATTATAATAGAAGCATTTTTCACAAAAGGAGAACATTTTGAAAAAAGATTATTTTAAGTTAATTTTTTGCCAAAATATTGTATTTAAATAATTTTTTTTTGTCAAAATCTCATTAAAACAATTTTATCCATGCATTCTAATCTGAGTGACACTAATAATCATGAAAATTATCCATTTACGCGCTTTTTTAAAATCACGGTTCCGAACGTAGTCGGATACTTTAAAGCTATTTCTTTGATTGGATGTATAAGGATGGAGATATTTTTGTTCAGATTTGCAAAAATAGCTGTTGAACTATTTGAATCTATCCGAATGGCCTTATTCAGAACTCTTTTGAGAATCTATGAAAATCCATAATTAATTATTTAACGATTTTTAAATCTGTGCACATTTTAGAATTTACCGATGCTATATTCGGTGATTCTCTACCAGACCGACAAACTTTCAGGGTGTGTAGGGATGACAGAAAGGACTCGAAATCACATAGGAATGCAGTGTCGCAAATGCCGTATTTGCAAACTGGGGTGCAAAGAAGAAGAGAAAAAGAACAGGAACAGCAATACATTCATGGGGCAAAAAACATTTTATGAAACGGTTGTTCTACAACAAGTGTTTCAAATTATGACCAGAAGTCGCCTGACAAGTCTGAACTGAATTCGTGATATTCTGGAAGATTCCTCAAGGCAGTCTTGCGGTAGATGGCGCTGAAAGGAAGGTTTCGTGATCACCCATCCTGCCGGAAGTTGTCATTTGCGATCTGTTTCCGAGGAAGTAGGATGAACTCGTATACAAAGGAGGAACTGCCAACATGCTGATAGTGCATGGAGATGCGGATTGTAACGGGCACGCCGCTTGGCAATTGTATCGGGAATTTTACCCCAACAGGCGGGTTCCACATCACAGGACCTTCACAAGTGTGATCAGAAGGTTACGTGAGACTGGTTCTTTAACGAGTTAATTGGTTCTTTTGGGTGTACGAGACACTCGTTCCTTCAGTTAAAGCAGTGCTTTCAATAGTTGCGACCCAATATTCAATCATAATTTCCATCGCCCCCATACAATATATTGAATTCAATAATACTATACCTTGACGCTGAAGCTACAATACGACTTTAACCTCCAAAGTGCCACCGGAGTATATAAACGTCTCACTCAGCCAAAGCGTTTAATGTCCCGGACTAGTATATACGTCTTTCCGAACTACGATCTTTGTGCACTGCTATCCATAAAATTATTCCGAAGGCTTTGGAAGTAATAAAAGGACCTTGACAGTGTTTTCGAAGGATTTACTTATTTCAGAGAAGTTTTTATTGATTTATTCCTTGTTAGAATATATTTTGCTTGTTTACTTTCAGTTAATTAATAATTTTTGTTTAAATAATATTTTGTTTTCGATTTTTCGTATCTTGGCCTTTCGAATTATCATACCCCCGTTCGAAAAGCTGAGTTAAAGACTTCTTCGCTCGACTATCTGTAGCTGCCAGAAGGATACGTGATATGCCCAAATTTTCTTCCCGAAGTGAAATTCCCGAGCGAAACTATCGGCCTGCCGCGACTTCGGTATTTCGAATACCGTTAACCGCTTTTCAAAAAATGTTTACTGTTCCATTGGTTTCTGTTTCTGTTCTTTTATCTGCTTCTTTGCATCTATCCCAACTCGTCATTTTGACCTTTCATTTCGTGATTCGAGTCGTCTTGTAACCCTTAACACCCTGCAATTTCCCCCGTCTTGTAAAAAATATTTCGAAATATATTAATGCGTAATTTTACAACAATATGTAATTCAAACAAAAATTACTTCATTAAAGTGTTGTTTGCAGTAAAACATAAAAAAGCTTCAGAAAATTGTGGACAGTGATTTTTTTTAAATTCAATGAGACGGACATGAAAACATCTATAATTTTTTTTCTAGTGCTTGATTTTCATCCTGTAAGAAAACGGTACAACGTTAATAAAAAAAATTTTTTATTTTCAGGAGAGTACAGCTGTTTGAAAGTGGACCTGCTGTTCAAGCGGGAGTTCAGCTACTACTTGATTCAAATCTACATCCCATGCTGCATGCTGGTCATCGTCAGTTGGGTGTCTTTTTGGTTGGACCCGAATGCTATCCCAGCTCGAGTTTCACTTGGAGTGACAACTTTGCTCACCATGGCCACCCAGATCTCTGGGATCAATGCTTCTTTGCCACCAGTCTCTTACACAAAAGTACGTTCCCTACAAGTTAGCTTTATAAAGTTCTAAATAATAAGTTTTTTTTAAAAATTGAAATCCCAAAAGAGAAAACCATTGATAATTAAATATCAATGTATGACCGAACTTCTGAAATAAATAAGATTTTTTTTTCCCTTTAATTTTAAAGTAAGATAAATTTTTAAAAAGTTACATTTAATAAAGTTAAAATCTCAGTTGAAAAAAAAATAAGGCTTATTTAATCTATTCCCAAATATAAATTACATTAATGGGCTAAATTCATGTGACGTCATAGTCATATGATAATGACAATAATGTGTTCCAGCCAATCAGTTCTCTTATTCACATAACGTCATAATCGTATGATAAATGCAATCACGTATATCCAGCCAATCTGTTCATGCACTTTACTGTTGCCAACATTTGCTTTACTCAGAAACTTTCTTTTAAAAAATGTGTATTTATCAACAATAATAATATGAATAGGTAGACAAAATGCACTCGATTTAAAAGTATACGTGTAGTACATTTTTTCTTTTAAATTTTAAAACACTTTTTGAAGAAAATCTTTACTGAAAACTATCAAATTTGAAATTTTATCTAAATTTTACCGGTAGAACAGCAAGTAGAAGTCTAATGTCAGCTTATTTTAAATTCAATGCAGAACACGTGATTGTCATTATCATGTGACCCTCATGAATTTAACCCATTGAATAAGCATTTGATATAAAAGAGCGCATTGAGATTAAATATAAGAAAAACATTGTTACAAAAATTTCTTCCAAAACTACAGTCATTTTTACGAGTTTATAAATATATTAATCCTCTCTAGAAAATGCTGCATTTTTCTGTTTTTAAGCGCATAAATCTTCATTGAGAGCATATAACAAATATTGACAATGTTAAATCTGAAAAATGACGTTTCTAGAAATATAATGTATTTCTTTTAGAAGAAAAGATTTCGAGTTTTTAGCTTAAGCGCTTCAAATCCTTCGATAAGATATCTGCATCTCAAGTGAGTGAGTGAGTGAATATTAACGTCGCACTGTTCAGCTACACGAGGGCTTTTGGCGACGGACCACGTAATTTGAACCATGGTCAAGTGACGTGGACGACCCCTGAGCTGGCACCCCTCCCCCTAACTACCACACCACACC
The DNA here is from genome assembly GCA_019973955.1 of Trichonephila inaurata madagascariensis. Taxonomy (NCBI): domain Eukaryota; kingdom Metazoa; phylum Arthropoda; class Arachnida; order Araneae; family Nephilidae; genus Trichonephila; species Trichonephila inaurata. Next base: position 113,354 of record BMAV01014233.1, on the reverse strand, counting down.
AAGGGGAGGACATTTCGCTCTCGACAGATTTAACGTGCATCGCTGCCCTCGGCGGGTCTTTAGTGGTTTGGTCGAACTCTGACATGCCTGCCATGGTCCGATACCTGAACCACTGGGCTACCGCAGCCCTATCTGCATCTCAAAGGAATCATGTTTAAAAAACTTCTCCATTTTGCCCCCTCTTTTCTTTAAGCTCGTTTTTTCATGGGTAAGAAATGTATCCGTTTTTAGATAGCATCAATATGGGAAGTATTAGAGATGCATATAATAAAATGAGTTACTGACAGAAAACCGATGACCTTTTCTCTAGGTCAGAAGTAGACTGTGATCACATTCATGAAATATATTTAACCTTTACAATAAACAATCGTACAAAAAATCTTTTGATCGTGATTCATATGTGAAGCTTTATTTAAGTGGGTGTATTAAATTTTTATTTTTTATCAAACGATTCTTTCTATTCGATAGTGTGGGTCGTGGTTATGGGAGGGGGGATTATTATTAATCAGAGCTTACTATATATGCGGAAAGATGTTCTATGATATGGAGATTAGGGAAATAATTTCAAAATTTATATATATAATGCCCCAAACGTGTTGAATTTTCGAAAAAAAAAATTTGAAAAAGTCTAATTTTGATTAGATGATTTCAAATTCAAAATAAAATTGTTTTTCTGCTGTATAAATAACCCAAAACTATTATTATTTATGAATCAGTCTTGAGTTGTAATTAGTACATTTTAACATTTTATAACCCCAGCTCTCCCTCCCCGCACCCTCGAATCAGTCCAATTCAATATTTTTTCCTTCTTCCGCTTCATGGTGTACAACAATTTTGATAGTAGTGTGGCGGTGTGATATCTATATGAACTAGTACCAACATCACGCGAAGACGATCGTTTTGGCGTGATTGGTTACTTACTCGCGTTCGGAACGGAAGGTACCCAGAACGAACCTTCTTCCTTCATTGGTGACCCTGGCCGTGCAAAGGAACCGCACTCTTCACGCGCCGCAGTCGTGGCGCCATCTATCCACCCAAAAGCAACCAAAACCGTCAAACGTGGCCAAAATAACCTTACTTCTCAAAGTCGTCTCCACAAATGACGCAATTCTCAAGTCGTCTCACACAAAAAGACGCAATTCTCAAGTCGTCTCCACAAATGACAGAATCAAACCGTCACACAAAAAACGCAATTCTCAAAAGCCGTCTGCACGAATGACGCAACCCCCAAGTGACGCAACTGCTTACATGCTCGCCACCGGGAAAGTGGTATCGTTTTGTTCGCCTATTCGCCCGAAACCCGGCGGGGATATGTGGCGGTGTGATATCTATATGAACTAGTACTAATATCACGCGAAGACGATCGTTTTGGCATGATTGGTTACGTACTCGCGTTCGGAACGGAAGGTACCCAGAACGAACCTTTCCTCCTTCAGTAGGTTTTTATTTTAAAATTTAATTCTAAAGAAGCTGTTCAATCGACATGGTATGTTTTTTTCTTGTAACTATTTAGTTAAGTATCTTCTCGTCGCTATAAATATTAAAAGTATTAAAATACCTTTGATTTTCTTTAATAAAAAAACTACTTTGAATTTTTATCACAAAAAAAAGCTCAAATACCCAAACTTCATTCCTCTAGAGGCAGTAATTGACATAAACATTCCTTTTGCTTTATTTTTCCTTCATCCATACACCAGAGATCTTCCGCATAGGTAAGTTGTGAAATTGAAAAAAAAAATTTTTCGATCCCCACTACTATCCAATTAGGTTACAAGTTTTTAAATATAAAATAAGGTAACCATCATAAAAACGTTTATCAACCTCAACAATATAATTGAAGCCCCCAAAAAGCTAAAAAGATTAATAATGGGTTTTAACATTAAGTTAAGAAAATTTTTTGCAAACTTCGAGAAAATTTAAAAGTTTTTCCAAAATAAATCCTTGCATTTGCTTTCTTCATTTCTTTTTAGTTTAGTGGTCTGCAAAATAATATTGTAACGTTGATCGGGGTTCAATGATTTTATGCAAATCGATCGCAAAGAACAAGACAGTTCTTTAAGAGCGATGAGGGTGAAATCAACCCCCAAAATACGGGTTCAGCAGCAAAATTCGAAAAATAAATATCAGAAGGACTTCCGCCTTCTACTGCGCTCACCAACTATGTGTAAAATACACTATGTAAAAGATTGAAGCCCCTCTCCCACTCAACAGCCGGCTAATCCAGGTCGTCTCTTCAACGGGCAAAACAAGACTACTAATCGCGTCAAAACTACCAACTCGTTTCGCGAGGTCTCCTTTTATAACCTCGCGGTTTATTCGAAAAAAGGAAAATGGATTTCTCCAAATTTCCGAAAATCCAAAGGGGGCCCGAACTCCCAAAAAAGGTTGCCAAATTGTCCCAAGTTCTACGGTATAAAAAATACCAACGGTTGTATTGCCAAAAAAATTTTCCCAAGTTCATTGAACCGCCATTATAACGTAAGGGGGGTGCTGCTTCAATATTACAGTTTAACTCAATAAAGTAACAAAAGTAAAAAATGCATTACACATCCAAATACAAATTATTTACTCTATTTTACACAAAATTCGTAACAACATTACTTAATAACGTTTTAATACATGATTCTTTAATCGGCCTCGATTCATACGACAGTGAAAAAAATTCTGATATCTCCTTATCAGTAATAGACATTTAAATAAAATTCATAGCGTTTGATTGCGAACTACAACTAAAAAGTTTTAAAATTTTAAATAAAGAGTTCGATTGGTTCATTGGTTGAAGACTAAATAGATCATCCTTCTGATTACTTCAAAAATGCCAGGTGTCCGAAAAGTATGGCTACACTTTCAAATTTTAATTACAAATAAACAAAGAAAGTATTATTCCTTATACAGGGTTTTTCTGGCCGCTAAAAATACTAAAGTTGTTTGTTTTTTTCTTTACAGTTTTTATTGGATGATTTCAATGCGCGTAATACATCGAGTCTTTACGAGTAACATCATATCAACTTCTGTTAGGGCGAAAAGATTTTGTTTTTGTCAATACGCCACGTTTTGTCATAAATCTGTCATGCCACCTATAAATTGCGGATTTTAAAGATGAACTTCGTTTTTAGGAAGTCTGAAATTCACGCTGCACGTGCTTCAGATTTAAATTCGATAAACCCTGCTACATCTAGCACGGTTCTTGAGGTAAAGCCATAATGAAACCAGAATGTAACAAAATGGGGTCGTTGCACCAGAAATTTTAATTTTTCCTTAATGAATCATAAAAACTTGTTGGCGAAAATCTTTAATTAATTTTTTAAAGTGTGGTTTACTTTTCGGACCTGGTATTTTGCCATCCGATTTAAGCGGTGATGTTTAATAAATTGTACTGAGTTGTTACATATGGCTTTACTGGAAGGATAATTCATCCATAAAACAAGCTCAAATTCTAAAACATAGATAATAAAAAGATTAAAAACAACTAAATTTTAATAAAAAAAATAAAGTTATTCCTTTAGATCAATAAAAAAAAAATTTTGTTTTTTTTTACTTTTATTAATGTTACAATTAATATAGATATGTATATAACATAGGACAAATTTCAGAAACAGTTTTGTTTTGTAATCCCACTTTATAATGTATCCATTAAATTCGTATTTTAAGCATCCAACATCGTGTCTTAGGAAATTTCGAAATTCACGCTGCACTGCTTTTAAAATCCCCCACAATCTTGCAACGGGGTAAGCATAATGAACGAATTGTTAAAAATTGGTTTAACAAAATTTTAATTTTCCCAAATTGATCATAAATCTAAGCAAAATAATTATGTATTTTAAAATTATTTTCGGCACATTTTGAGATTTAAATGATATTTAAATTTAAATTGTAAATTCACCAAGATAAAATTTAAATAAAAAATAAATATCATACAAGAACTTTGGGAGTAATAGTAGGAGTTGCAAAAGAATAAATATTTCAAGTAAGAACCGGGACAAATTACATGGGAACAAAAGACAAAAAGTTACAAATTTAAACAACAAGAAAAGGAACATAAGACATGTGTCTTTTCAAAGTGTTCATGAAAGTTGCGGCATTAGTATAGTTTGCTTATCTCACCTCGTTTTTGAGATACTTTATCTAATTCTGGGCATATAAGAAGATGCTCTGCATTCATGATGCCCGAATCACACAAATTTGTCATATACTACAAGGGAGGTTGCCTTGTTTATTAAGATAATGTGCATGTAATCATCTTCATCATTGCTGTTTGCAGTCTGAAGTTTTCCACAGCCTCTTTACGGGGCTTTTGACAAAACTTTTCCAAGTGTCTTGAATGTAAGCCCGGGATTTTCCTGTTGATTTTGCAGCCTGATAAGGTTTAAGAGTATTCCCTAATTTCTCAAAAATATGTTTTTAAGTGACTTTTGAGGAAGAGGTTTGTTGTCTTGTGGCCCAAATGTTCCTCTCTTGCTAGTAAGTCTGCCTTTTCGTTATCGCCGATACCCACATGTGAAGGGATCTATTGGAAAAAAACGAGTTTACAGTAGTCGCACATGATGTGTAACATCTGACATGTTATCGTGGTAAATACGCAATATTAACTTTTTTCCTGAAAAAATATGAAAATCTCGGCGGGTATGATTGGAAATAATTTTCTATCGAATAATTATATCTGATGAAAATTGTATTTAATTAACAAAAGAAGTAATGCAATATTTTATCTAAAATAATTATTCTTGTTCAATTTGGGGAAGAGCGGAGACCATAGACTTATGATAACTAAAATATGACACATATACTTGTGATGTCAAAGTATTTAAAAACTGATGAAAAACAGCGTCAATAACAGTACCACTGTTAGCAGTCGAAACATTCTAATTTGTGTTCATTTCGAGCTTGAGTTCATCATTCATAAAAGCTATGAGCGGCTCAGCTTTTGGCAAACTGAAGTTAAAGTTAAAATCAACACTCAAAATTAGGGGAAGCGGGTGATAATTTTTTTAAAAGACCAGAACCATCTTCGTTATATGGTAAAAGTACAAAATGCAGGAAATTTTAAATTTTTTTTTAACCGTTTGATTCGAAGAAATGTATACGACCACCGAAATCTTTGTTTGTCCATTTTCAAATAAGCATTCTGCCGCACTCATGTCCCCCAATATCATGACTAACGGATTTAGAATCAAGCGCTCGAGTGCTTGATGGCTACTAGAGTTGGAACCCCATGCGAGGGTAAGCGAAAAGACACAGCACGCACTCTCATTGGTCAAATCAAGTAGCACGCGCTTACGTCACATCCTATTACACACATCCGTCCCTTTTCACGAAATCACTCCCAACAAATATCCAGCATCGGAGAGGAAAGATGTTACACATCAAAAAGATTATTTTGTTGTATTTATAAAGAAAGTTTTTTAAAAAATCAAAGCGTATTAAAACTAAAAAAGTTACAGTTCACGCGCTTACGTCACATCCTGTTACACACATCCGTCCCTTTTCACGAAATCACTCCCAACAAATATCCAGCATCGGAGAGGAAAGATGTTACACATCAAAAAGATTATTTTGTTGTATTTATAAAAAAGTTTTTAAAAAATCAAAGCGTATTAAAACCAAAAAGTTACAGTTCACGCTTACGCACATCCTGTTACACACATCCGTTCCCTTTCACGAAATCACTCCCCAAATATCCAGCATCGGAGAGGAAAGATGTTACACATCAAAAAGATTATTTTGTTGTATTTATAAAGAAAGTTTTTAAAAAAATCAAAGCGTATTAAAACTAAAAAAGTTACAGTTCACGCGCTTACGTCACGCATCCATCCGTTACACACATCCGTCCCTTTTCACGAAATCACTCCCAACAAATATCCAGCATCGGAGAGGAAAGATGTTACACATCAAAAAGATTGTTTTGTTGTATTTTTTTCTAAAGAAAGTTTTTTAAAAAACAAAGCGTATTAAAACTAAAAAGTTCAGTTCACTAGTTTGTACAATCAATAAAGTGTGTGTATATTTTCCTAGGCTATAGACATATGGACTGGGGTATGCCTGACCTTCGTGTTTCGGGGCTTTGCTGGAGTTCGCTCTGGTGAATTATGCTTCGAGGAACGAGGATCACAAGAAGCAGGCCAAACAACGCAAGTGGGATCTCGAGAGGGCGGCAGCACTCGAGGCAGAAAGGATCGACGATGCGACGACCACCTTCGGAATGGTGAGTGCATTCTTGTCTTCCACACAAAGGATATAAAGCTTAGATATCACAAAGACCCGACCACTAACCTTTCGCCAAGTATGGCGCTAAAAAGTGTGCTTATTGTTCTATTGTGGTAGCCTGAGATTTCTATGCAGATATCCTCATTCCCGGCGACTTTACGCCTAAATTTGAGGAAGATAATCTACTTCAATTATTTTATAATTAATTATTTTAATTAATATATATTTTTAATTCATTTATATATATATTTTAATTCTTTTTATAAACACATAATACTTTGGGGGTTTTCTTTATATTTGGCTTAATTTTTTATTACCATTATTAAAAAATCCTGTCATTCTTATTCTCCCTTTTACATTTACTATATGCTCTTATTTCTAAGATAGATATAAACAAGTAACATAAAAAAAAAATTTTTAAGTCAATTCCTACTTACATCAACAAAGAAAAATTTCTATTTTAGCTACTTTTTATTAAAGAGTTACAATTAATATAGATATGTATATACATATGACAGAATCACAACATTAAGTAGTCATTAATTTTTATTAATTATCATTACAGTATCGCATTGTCATCCAAAACAATCGCGTATATAAATTTCATTTCAACTGAATTCTTTAACACGTGAGAAAAAAACCTTTTCAAGTTTTGACACAAGTCACCAAAAGGGTCGCTAAGTCGCCAAAAATGATACCAACGTGGTTGTATTTGTAATTCTTTAAATAATTAGTTTTAATCAATTAATTTTTATTATATTATTGTATTGTCATCCAATATAAATTTCAGTTCAACTGAATGCTTTAACACATGCGAAAAAACTTTTCAAGTGTTGACACAAGTCACCAAAAATATGCCAGCGTAGTTGTATTTGTAATTCTTTAAATAATTAGTTTTAATCAATTAAAATTTTTATTAATTATTTTTATATTATTGTATTGTTATCCAAAATAAACCTGTATATAAAATTTCATCTCAATTTAGTGCTTTAAAATGTATTTTATTAACACAATTCAAAATTCCCCCAGATAAATAAATAAATATATAAATTAATATATAGAGATTGTGAGCTAATAGTAGTAATTGAAAAAGTAAACATACAAAAAAGCCATATGTAAAATAACTAAAGTATTATGTGTTTATCAAAAATTATATATTAATTACTAAATTAGCATAATTAATTAGTTACTGAAACAATTAAAGTAATTTATTCTAAGAAAATAACCATTCGTGTCTTAATCAAGATTCCTTCTTGCTATATGCTCTTATTTCTCAAGAATTCTCGACTTGATCTGAATCTTAATTTCCGATTCTTTGAATTTCGTTTACGTTTTGAAATCATCCTTAAGAGTTAAAAATTAGGCCTAAGGTGGAGACCAGTAAACACGATATTTGACGAAAAATGACTGGTAGCCAAAAATTTCTGTAAGAGGGAGACAGCCATGTACATACAATACCCGATCCTGATCTGGGGTTATTTTACTTTTAGATCCTCCCCATTTGATTTATAAAGTTGATTACTTTTATATTGTTTATTCGAAAGAATTCAAAGTAAAAATCAAACGAAACTATAAATAAGATAAGGATCATATCTAAGATGGGTTCCCATGCAACCACATATTAAGTACAGTTTCCAACTGGACAAGGGCTATTACTAAGTTGAAATATTAAATGTTATATTATTTTGACTGACAGGCAGTCTGAATTTCAAATGTAAGTTTAAAGAACAATTTAATAATTTATGTGGATTCTGTTCATTTACAAAAGGTTATTCACTATTACTTCGTTTTTCTGAGCATGCCTTTATATTTCCAAATAAGATTAACAATGACATCTTGACGCTGCAAAAATAGATCTCACCTGCGGCTCTTTTAAGTGGGCAACGTATAGCATACGTTGTCAAATACTCGTATAAATGGTAACCTGTAACAAATAAACGTACACGACCCATGATCTCACAAACCTAAACACAAGCCGACTTGACCGACAGACACATTTCGACTACATGAGTAATGATAGTGAGTGTGTGTAGGCCTAAGAAAATAATAATGCTTTCTTGTCCCTGTTGCCAACTGGCATATAGTTCGAATTTCCCCGTTTTTCAGAGAATGCGTCCGGAAGCAACATTTGACGATCAAAATTATTCCAATCGTTATCTGATAGAGGCAGAAACGACATGAGCCTTCAACCTATCAGAGGCCAGGACCCCGTTCCAAGTTGGTTAATATCATAAAACGTCCCTCATAATTTCAATTCTGAAGTTTCAGTCTGGAACGGATTTGGCCTCGTCTCTTAGTTGGCCCTTGTTTGGACGTCCTAGAGCAGGGGTGGCGAACCTTTTTGGATCAACGTGCCATTTTTTCTTTAAGAAATGTTTAAGGTGGTGTAGACGTGCTGTTAAATAACTTTGACTTGTGATTATTGAGAAAATAGTAAAACTAAATACTAACAATTTAAAATTCTTTAATTACAACGAAAAAATACATTTTGCACAGAATAGTAGTAAATTTTTTATCTATACGTGTAATTGAAATTAAAGTAACATTATTGTGAATTCTGTTGTGATAGATTAGATGACAAATAACTTGTATTAGGATAGTAAGATGTTACTTTTACCAGAATGCAAGCTGAATTGGAGCCATCTTCCAAACGGTTTCTAAGTGAGTCTTTAATGTTATTCATCTCTGAAAATAATGACTCGTAGGCATAAGTAGATGAAAATATGGTTAAAATAGCATGAGCCAGTTTTCTCAAACAGTTAAATGTATCTGGAATCGAATTCCATGTTTCCAAAATTTCATTACAAGCATTTTTACTTATATTGCTTGTTAATCTTTATGTTTTAATCAACTCCAACTTTCTCCTTTTTCAACAAATTTTTGGATACATACTAAACTAGACTGGAAATCAATCAGAGAGTTGCACTTCAATTTTTTCAATTTACAACAAATAGAATTGGGATAAATCCAGTTTATTAAATGAAGTCACATCAAGGTACACAAAGAACTTAAGCGTTTCCGATAATTCTTCGAACTGAGAAAATCTCGCTGAAAACTGCGACCGATCACTCACGTTCCTCGTTATACTTCATATTGAACATAGTTATTTTGAATTAAAATGCAAACCGTTTTGATCGGTGGCGTGCCCAAAATATTATGTCGCGCGCCATCAATGGCGCGCGTGCCACTGGTTCGCCATCCCTGTCCTAGAGCATTAAACTCAGAATGACAGCATTAGGATTATATTCACACTTCTGCATTTGTGAAAAATTCAGTATGCAATGATTTTCTATCTAATCGAAGAATATGCTGGATGAGGAAGAACTTAAGTATCAGTTTTGGGAGAAACTCTGTGACCATTTGGGACCGAAGTGCACAGGTGCATTGTCGCGTGCAGAAGTTATCATTGTTCCAATTTGCTAACGTCTGAGGCCGTTTATGACGAACAGACTTCCTCAAAAGACGAAAAATGTCTTGATAATACTCCTTGTTCATTATTCTTCTCTCAGGAAGAAACTATGAATGGACAATTTCTACACAAAATCAGAAAAAAAAACTCTACCATGACTTTCTGTTTGCTGCTATTCTCGACCTTAAAACACTCGATACTGTTCGATATCGCAGAATCACAGTACACCTTCCTTAGCATTTCGAATGTTTCTGCAAGTGTTTTATGTAAACGCTGACAAAATTTACTGTTCCAGCATTCAGCTGCGTATACAGACTACGTTTATGGGAATGATGTACATTTTGAAAACAAGTATACGAAAGTACCGATTTTCAGTACTTTTGGTGAAAATTGAAACTTTCTAGATGAATGGAAGGTGTTTAAACCCCAAACCCCATCCTTCTGTACGCCGCTAACAGCATTGCCCTTAAGAAGCACAATGTTCCTCACATCTCAGAATAAATAGGACCATCTCAGAGCAAAATGTCTGTATGAGCATTTCTAACACATGACATGGATGAAACCATCCGGTACATGGAGGAATGGAATGGTAGTATACGCATTTCAAACAGCTGTATTTTAACTACATAATTTAGTTGTCATGGGTGACCGTAGTCTCGAAACTCGGATCCTGGTAGAGTAACATAATCCAATTTTGCGAATTTTTCATTAGCATTTTGAAATATTAGTTGCATAAAATAATGAACTATTTTTCTGGATATTTCTTTTTCATTATTAAAACGGCCATTAAGGGCAACGAATTGGTTGTTAATTTATTTGAATGCACCATCATTATTATATACATCACTGTTATAAACGTATTTTAATATGTTAAAAAGTGTCAGAGATTGGTATTGTTAAGAATATTTTTCCTTCAGGAAAAAAAAACTTTCATTAACACCTAGCCATTAATTAAACAAAACCTGTCAAAGTGCCACTGTTAATTGAGGAGGAAAAAAGTATTGCAAAAAACCTGAGTGGAAAAAACAAAGATGTTTTTATAGCTATAATTCTTTTTTTCCCCTTTGAACAGTTCTTTCTATAAAAAAAGAAGGTTCAGCATACTTTGTATTCTCTTCATTAATTTACTTCACCTTTTACATTATTGTTGTTCACATTAACTATTCATTATACTACTGATGTTTCATTAATTATTAAGAATTACAATGTAAGTGAAAGAAAAACATTTATAACTTCCTTTAGATTTCTCAATTTTCGCATGAAATGAATATTTAAATATGGCTCAGCACTTAAAAAAACCTAAAGTTATTCAAGCGAATTTACACTTAATTTAAAAAGAATTAAAATTATACACGAAATTTATCATTACTAAGTTATTATTTTCACAGTAAACTGACAGTTTAAATTAATTTAAATTATAATTTATCTTAATTAAATATATTAAGATATGCAGGGTGAACCAAAAGTCTTGCCCTGATTACAAATGTTTAATGTGCTCAAACTACTGAAATGAGACTAATAATTGTTTGAATATATTTTAAAAACCATAAAAAATTTTGTAGGACCATTTACCTCAGTAAATTTTTCAACGCATGGACCCCTTTATAGCCCGGAGAATGTAAAAAAAGTGGTATTCCAGTTCCCGCCAAATGTTCTTTAATAGGTCTTGCTCTTTATAAGCATATAACAGGGGTAGGCAAACTTTTCCAGTGTACTGTCAAGTTCTAATTTTTTCAAGCTATTGCAATCTACCCAGTGGTGTAGGTATGATGAGCTAAGAAAAAAGGTTTATTATAACTTGATAATAAATATGGAATATGCACTTACCTATATAACTACAATAAAAAAAATTTAAGACTTTCAAAACCGCGTTTAAAAAAACGCAAGATACACACAAACATAATAATAATAGCCACAAATATAATAATATCAAACGATACATTTATTATCAAATAATTCGAGATACATTAAAAAATATAATATTTTCGTCTAAAATAAGTTCTCTTAGTTTTTGTCAGTAGATGACTTAGTCTACATTCTGTTAGCAACCTTGAATATTTCAGTATATAATTACTAACTGCTGATCTTCATGTGGTCACCCCAAAATATGAGGGTAACTCTGAAATTTTTGAGATACGCGCGGTCGAGAAGTTATAAAAAAAAAACTAATGATTTAATTTGAAAATACAAATTATTTCAACATAGCAGACGACTTTTTACTGACTTACTTCAAGCTGTTTAGTGTAGCATAAATTTTAGATAGAAAAGAAAATGGAGTTGACGCGAGAACATTATTATGCAATAATTTTCTATAATTTTAAAGCTGGATTAAATCAAGAGGAATGCTTTCAATGGCTGTAATTAGCATTTGGTGATATATCTCCATGTCGTGCTATTGTATTCAGATGGTTTACAGAATTTTGCAGAGGTCGCAATTCTCTTCAGGTTGAAGAACACACAGGAGGGCCACTGCTGATAGTAATTCCGGATAATGTGTCTGCCATACGAAAAATGTTAATAGATGATAATCCCTGTACCTACCAAATGATACAGAAGGAACTTAACTTTGGATCCGCAACCATATACAAAATTATTCATGAAGAATTACACAGTAGTTTGCCTTTGGGTTCTCCTTAATCTAACTGAGCACCGAAAAGAGAAGCGTGTCAGAATCAGTGAAGAAACCCTTAAATTGCTAAAGGAGGGTGGTCACCACATCATTTCTAAAATTGTAAGGGGTGATGAAATGTGAGTACCATTTTTTGACGTTTAAACACGTCAAGAAAGCAAAGTATGGGTCTTTGAAGATGATCCCACGCCAAGAATGGTGAAAAGACAACGAGAAAAGAAAAAATTAATGAATCCCGTTTCCTTCAGAAGTACGGGATTTATCAAAGCCATAAAGCTGGAAGGACAGAAGACAGGAACAGCAAACTGATATACCACTAAATGTCTTCCAGAAATTCTCCAATAAGTTAATGTTACGGGACTATTGCTTCACCATGACAAAGCATCTTCCCATGCAACCGGATTACAGTTGAGTTTCTTAAACAAAAACAAATTAAAGTGATAGAACATCCACCTTATTCTCAGGATCTAACTATGTGTGTGTGTGACTTTTGGTTATTTATTATTCTAAAAAGAACATGCGTGGACATCGTTTTCATTTAAAAGAGATTGATGTGACTATAAATGCCTTTTTTTTATCAATTCCAAGAAATGAATGGTTTGAGAGGCCTTTAATCTGTAAAAAATTCATCAACAAAAGTGCATTGATGTTGGAGGAGATTACTTTGAACACTCCTAAAATTTTGTAAGTATAACTTTAAGAACCTAGGAGTATCTCAAAAATTTCAGAGTGACCCTCGTATCTTGGCGTTCTACCGGTCGATCGCGATCGATTTAATACCCACTCCCGGCATACAACCTCAGCCTTTCAAGAAAAATTCTTACTAAAATTTTTGTGATACCTGAAGCTCATAAGAACGTCAATATCCACGTTGAACATTAATAGGCGATTTCATTTTAGGAAACCAAAGTACACACTGGGCTTTCTCTTGAATCGACACCATCATTTCAGCAGAAAAACCTACTAAAACTGACCTAAATAATGGTACAAAAGTTACATTATTATTTGAAATGGATATTTTGTAATGAGTTTTTATAATCGGGGCTAGATTTTGGGGTTCAACTCAAACTCAGAGGCGCAACAGCCCATGAGGACCATGGCCTACTGTGTCCATTCCCAGTATACGTGACCATTAGACACAGTTGCATGAGCAGATGTCCCGATTAGGTGGTCATTCTGAGAAGAGAACCCCCACTGTTTAAGTCCCCAAGCAAGCTTGGTACTCATTTATCGACCCACTGCAGTAAGGATGAAAAGCTGAGTCGACTTGCAAAGCCCGGGAATAGAACCTGAACCTGTGGTGTGGAAGCGCGATACGCTATCATTCGACCACTGGGCCTTCAGACTTTGGGTTCACCCTACATTTAAACTTTCCGTTGACATTATACAGATAAATTCTTTTAAATGTTATTTTATTATTAAATATATTCATACGCATAACGTAATAATACATTGATAAGATATCAATATATTCATGTCTCATCCAAATAAAATTTGCATGACTAATTTAACTAAACATCGCATGCACTATTGTGACAGAAAAAAATCTTCGCCAAGTACCTGCTTTTTAAAATTTGTCAAATTAACTAATTGCCCAATGAAGATTTCGGTACTTTCTTATTATCGCAACAAAAGCCAACTCTATTAATAATTTGCCAAGTTTGCAACCCCGATTTCCTATGTGTCAAATGCGCTGAATTGGCAACCATGTGCTTCCTTTCAAAAATGTCACCAATAGGTTGCGATAATACGTAAGTACCAAGATTTCTGTAATGTATATTACATGTAAAAAGTGTTGCATAGTAGATTTTGTTATCGGGTACAATGTATACTATTTTATTAATTTAGAATGAAATATAAATTTCTGTCTTTGTAAATGAATGCATTCATTAATTTTTTCACTGTTGTATTAACATCACAACAGTTTAATCTGGTTTCAAAATTTCTAAAGCTTGATGTTAATTCATTTTTTGAAATAATTTTTATCAGAAAATTAATTCAAATGGTCTAAAATATTTCAAGAAGTTAATTTAAGTCTGTTTTATGATATTTGATTTAGAATTCTTGAATGAAATTTTTTCGAATGAACGTAATAATTTGATTACTTTTTGTTCAAAATATAATTTCATTAGTTATAAGTATATGCAGTTATGCATATTAAAACTTTTCTCGGTAAATTTAAGTACAAAAAAACATCTATCAAGAGTTGAAAACCAATTCAAAGTTGGCAGCACTTATATACAAGCTTTCTTCACACATAATAGCAATTTTCCCATAATTTTAATTGTAATTCCTTTAAATCGTTAATTCCGAATGAAAATATAATGCATAATAGTAAAGATTATTCAAACCATCAAATAAATGCGTCATTTTTTTTAAAAAATTAGTAAAAGTGATTGTACTTTTGGAATATCTTTTTCTGATATTTATATTTTTTCCAAGGGTACGGTTCCAACTCAAGTAAAGCTCTTTATAAATCAGATATCAGTACAGACCTGGTTCATTTTCAAGTCCACCTGAAATGGACAATGAGGTATGTCTAATTGTATTCTCTATTATTTAAAATTTGTACTACTGTTTCAAAACAAAAGATTATTGAATCAATGAAAAATTGTTAATTAAAAATTCGGAACAATATTTAAAAAAATTAGACAAACTTATCTTATTACAAGTCCTTAATGGTAAAATGAAACATATCACACATGATTTACACAGTTAAAAAGCTTCCAAATGGTCATTTATTGTCAGTACTGCCATCTAACGTTAGAATGTTGAACTAATTTAAAGTAAATAGTTGTGTTCCTCTACGAGAGATGGCGCTCTATGTAGCAAAGCTTATTGGACTTGGGATACGTAAGTTCTATATAAATGACTTATCATAGAAAAGGCATTGAAAGAAAGTAGTGAATTGTTAATTAGAGATGATTAATTGATTTATGTAGCATATTAATGCAATATTGTTATCATGGATGTCTGAAAGACAACAGTCACAAGTTAAAATTATTAATTTGTGCATTTTAAGAAATATGAAATTCAATTACCAGAATATGAAATTCAATTCTTAGAAAAAAGAACTTAATTTCATATCTTAAAACAAAGTTTTTTATTGAAATGAAAAAAATATTAATCTTACATTTTCAAATGTAGCTAAAAGATTTCTAAAATTAGAATTTTAAATTTAGGAAAAATCTCGAAATATGAAATAGAGAATTAATTGTCATATATTAATTATTCAAATATAATAAATAAATGTGTGTTTTACTCATATTTTTGTGTTCAAAATGTTGTCTGAAATTAATTTAAATCAATTGACTATTATTGACAAAAATTTTGCTAGAACAGTACATTTTAAAACATTCGATATTTAACATAATTATTTTAAGAATTTTCTATTACTCTGTAATTCATTCTCGAAAAATCTTAGAAGTCAAGTAATTTCTAACCTGACGTAATTCTTGTTATAATTTCACTGGCAAACTAAATAAATTAATGAATTTTTAATGAATTGGTTAGTTAATTAATTTCTAATTAATTTGTTAATATTAAAAAACTAAATATTTAAATGCAATATTAACAAATACAAAAGAAATCATTTCAAATTGTAGAAAAAAATTCGTTTGACACTTTCATTTGTGTCCTGATGAAAAGCAGGATATAAAAATAATTAAATCTTCTGTAATGGGGGGAAAAAAACTGTATTCCCAGCTCTTACTCCACAGAAAAACTGCTTTTCGATTAATTTTAATTTTCAGAATTAATTATTTCTACGGCACACAAATACCAGGATAAGAAAGGTAGAAGGAAAAAAATTTTGTATGATTCTTATAATTCCATAACACATAGTAGAGTGACTGAATAAGCCTGATGTATCTGTCTGAATAAAGGTCCCAATGAAGAAACTATGAACTGTATTTAATACATTATAAAAAAAATTCTTATCATTCACTATTCCGATATCTTTCACGAAAAAAAATAAAACTTTAAGGGCACAAAAAAAACATAAAAGAATAAAGTGAAAACAATGTTATATTCTTTTTATTCTACAATCCCTTTATTTGTGTCGTTATCCTTTCACAAATATTTTTAATACTATTAAATTTTTAAGCAAACTTAACTTTTTCAAAGTGTTTAATTGTTTATAAGAGTAATAAACATATAATTACATTTTTTTACAATTTCGATTAATATAAATTATAATATAAAGGCTCCAACTAGTCAAATATTAACTTAAGTTATTATTTCTTAATATTCCGTGCCTCGCAATTTATTTACCAATTTTAATACAATTTAAGCGAACCTCGTTCATTATAGTGCCTATTTTTGACCTTCATCTCTTTCCCCCTCTTATTTCTGACTTCTCTTAGTCGAAAACCCATACCTTTTGACATTGTGTGAGAGTTTAGAGAGAGGGGTGCCAGCTCAGGTATCGTCCTCGTCACTTGACCGTGGTTCAAAATTATGAGGTCTATTGCCAACAGACCTCGTGTTGCTTTATAGTGCGACGTTAACACTCCCTCTCTTGAGAACCCTAGGGATTTCAATAAAATGATAGTAAGTTAGTAAGCTACATAACACACAAAATAGGGGAATTACCCCCAAAAAATTAACTCAAAAGTTAATAAATGACGAAATGTGGAAATATACACTGGTGTGCAAAACTTAAGCAACAATGTAAAAATTTAGCAGATAGCCATGAAATTGCAGAAAAGGAGGTCTGGAGATCAGTAGAGGGAAAACGTAAGTCAGTAGAAACGTCATGCGTATGCAAATATCAGGAACAAAACGTCAGAAGCGATGTGAGCGTACGCAAAACGCGTGATGTCGGCGCGCGCTGCTCACAGTAGAATGAAATGAAGGACGGAGACGCAATTCACCATATTCTCTGCAAGTGCCAGTGAGTCAGTTCGTGAAATATGGCTGAAAAATCATCTGGATGACTTCACACGTGGAAGAATGACCCGGAAGCTGGAGGGGGGGCGTACTGTCACCAGTGTAGCTGCAGAGTTCGGAATCAACAAAAGTGTCATTTCGCGCGCTTGAAGGTTCCAAGCCACAGGTCCCAGCTGTTAGAAAGGTTGGTGTGGCCGCCCGAGAACGACAACTGCAGGGGATGACCGATATATCATCCTGCAGGCGAAAAAAGTTCGACAGCAGTCAGCAAGCACCATTGCTCAAAACTCTGTCACACAAGGGCCCAACAAGTGTCGCGGGTTTTACTGTGGCCAGCCCGGCCTTCGCAAAGAGGGGCCTGTTCGCCCGCCGCCCTGAACGCTGCCTCCAGTTAAAAGATGGCCACAAACCACCGTTTACGGTGGGCCAGAGAGCCAAAAAACTGGACAACTGATCAATGGATCGTGTCCTCTTTACGGATTGAGTCGGTTCAGTACCAGAGTCGATTCTCAACGCGTTTTGATTTGGAGAGAGATCGGGACCCGGTTTTATCAAGTAACATCAAGGAAGAACATCGTACGGTGGTCCTGGAGTTCTTGTCTGGGTTGGCATTATTCTGAACGGCGGAACTGAGCTTCCCATTTTCGACAGAGGGTCTGTAACCGGGGATCGCTATTGTGAGGAGGTACTTCTTCCCCATCTGCATCTTTTCGGTACCCTTTGGCCCAGACTTCATCTTTATGGATGACAATGCACTGCCACATCGCACTCTTGCTGTTGAGGGCTGCTGGAAAGTGAAGATATCACTCGAATGGATTGGCCAGCGTGCTCCGGATTTAAATCCCATCGAACTTGTGTGGGATGCTTTGGGGAGACGTATTGCCACACGCTCACATCATCGGAATTACAACCAACAACTCAAACAGATGTTGATTGAGGAATGGCACTCCTACACTCAGAAATGTTGCACCAGCTGGTTCTGAGTATGCGGAGACGGTGCAAAGCAACCATTGTAGTAAGGGGAGGGCATATACCATATTAAGGAACATCTGCTTGTTGTTCTTCCTGTTGATGACAATCATAGTCACGATACTATGCGTTCAAAAAGGCTTGTTTTTGTTTGATTCCATACCGTAGGCGTTGTATTCCTTTTCAGCGCCGATGCTTTCGTCATCCTTACGTACATAATACTCTCCTTCATTTCAGATTTCATGTCTCTCAGATGATTTTTCGTGAAGTTATGGCAATAAACCCACCTGTTGCTTAAGTTTTGCACACCAGTGTATAATGAATTTATATGTTTATGATCAAGTATGGTCTAAACATCATTTGTTATGTTTTGAAATTATGCGATGTATCAGAAATAGTTAACAGTGGACTTTAATGCAGCATTAAATTTTACAGAAATGAAAGCAATGTGTATTTTTTCTTACTTCATGAAATAGTCTAAATTTCTTCGATATAAATGCAGCACCGTAGCACTAAATGCTAAGTTAAATATGTCCAGCAATACACACATCATCAAAATATTTAGCCTGAATAAATTTCATTTCTCTGCTAGAAAATAAATATATATTCTTCAAATAGTTTTCTACGGTTAAGTTCGTGTTTTAACAGATAGAAAATTATATAAATGATTTATTTTTATGTAATTCAATGAAACTCGAAAGTAAATGAGATATTTTATTTAAATCTACTTGCTTCAATTTAAATCAAATGTTCTTTAGAAGACTGTTATTAAGACGAGAGCTCGAGCATTAAACCCCTGAATGATCGCATAATTTTGAAGAAAACGGTCATAAAAGTACCTATTTTTTATTCAAGAAAATTGTATAGAACTACATAGAACTACGTGTATGCACAATATATGTATTTATTTTTAAATTTTTGGTAAATTTTTAGCTGGAAATACAAAATATTATTTTTTTAAGAAAATCCAACGTATAGGGTTATTATGATTAAATGTTGGTTTTCCAGCGAAGAGAAAAATTTTTTAAAAACATATGTTTTAACTATTAAATTTTATTACATTTATGCATCAGTAGTTTTTTCCTGTGAGATAAATTTCAAAACATGAGTTACAGAAGCCAACATCACAGGTAACAGTACAGATCCATCATCACTGCTCTCAGATTCACTACCCGAACTTTCAAAACAATCAGTTATTTCAGAATTACTCTCAGATCCATTTGTACATAAAGTAGAATCCGATTCATTTCCTGGCTAACTCCATAATGTATATACAATATTAAAAAATATGTATATTTTATCACAGAACACAACCCATGTGTATTCACGAAGAGCGGAACTAAGTAACTCAGCTAAGGTTACAAAAGCATATTGATAATATATATGTTTGATTGAGCTAACATCTTGTTTAAAATAAAATAACTATCTCTAAACATGTTACTATAATAATCTGGTACTGTCATCTGGTGAGAAATAAACATGATTCCGGGCATAATAAATAGATAATTTTAATCTTTTTTAGCACGGTACTTTTGAACACTCCAGCCCTGAAATAACACGGGCGCGAGAAATAAAAACGGAAACTTCACTCAGTGATTTTAACGGGAGCAAGAAGGAAGGGATTAATTTATTACTTGATCGCCCAAAAATTCGAGGAAGTATTTAATGGATAAATTATTTGGGGGATTTCGTGTACTGAAACCACATTGGGCGATCTCTTGAATCGATGTCATTTCGGCAAAAAAAAGTTATGTCTTCCTTACTAGTGTTCCCCTTATTCACTTTGGAAGAAGTATTCGAATCATAAAATGCCCCAAAGAAACTACCAAAATTGACCTATTTAATGATACCAAAGCTGCATTGTTATATTAAATGGTTATTTTGTAATGAATTTTTATAATCAGGACAAAACTTTTGTTTCACCCTATACTTTGCTTAGATACTGAATGAACCAGCAAAAATTAAGAAGCGTGTCCAGAAACTAAATAATGCAGTGTTAATTTTGTAGTTCAACACTTGCGCACACGTGTCTCTGATTGATTGCCAGTCCAGTGACGCCATTACAGCCGGATTGTGTTGTTTTTACGCGTATTAGTGAGCGTTCAAAATGTTCAAGACGGGTGCTGACTCCGCCGATTGTAAAGTGCGTTCAGTAATCCGTTTTTCGAACGCACGGAATGTTAAGCCAGTTGAAATTCATCGACAACTCTTAGAGATTTATGGTGAAAATCTCTCTAATGAGTGATGAATTGGTGAGAAAGTGGCTTCAGCAATTTAATGATGAGCGAACTAATGTTCATGACGAAGTTCTGAGTGGGCGGCATTTGGTTGTTAAGGGTGGTTTGGTTGACAAAGTGAATGAGAAAATTCTTGAAAACAGACAGTTCACAATAATATTGCTTTGTGATAAGTTTCTACGAATTTTAAAAACTGTTTGCTGTCGGCATCTTTCTAGGGGGCATAGACAAGTCGATTTCCAGATATGAAAAAATGCCTGGTGGTAGCTATGTAGAAAAATAATATCCGACTGGCTCTTTCATGTAGAAATAAATTTTGTTTTGAAAAAAGTTTTTTTTAAGCGAGTTGTTCCAAAACGGCACTTAGTTCTTTTCTGGACATACCTCGTACAATACACTTCTAATGAAGTTTCAGCAGATGTAGATATTTATAAGAAACATTGTTCCAAACCTGATGGTTAAAGCTGTCTTCGGTAAAAGACCGAGAGCTTGAACTAAACGCGAAGCACATTTTCAGACAGAAAAAGATACCTCAATTTCCATGGAACTTTGCAATATTATAACTCATACCTCTGTTAACAATATAGTGCTTTTAAAAATGTCAAAATATTATATGAATACTTTATTTTTCGTTTTAACACGCGAAGGCATATCCCACTTAACATTACGATATAGGAGAAAAACGCGAAACACATTTTATACCAGAAAAAATGAATCAACTCGGTTAAAAATGGG
This sequence comes from Trichonephila inaurata madagascariensis, assembly GCA_019973955.1. Taxonomy (NCBI): domain Eukaryota; kingdom Metazoa; phylum Arthropoda; class Arachnida; order Araneae; family Nephilidae; genus Trichonephila; species Trichonephila inaurata. The sequence continues at coordinate 92,281 of BMAV01014233.1, read as the reverse complement.
AAGTATGATAAAAAAAAATGCTGGTCTCTAAAGGATATTGAAGCCAGAATATCATATTAATGTTCCATTTCTCTTATATCTGAAAAAATGTTCCAAATTCGGGTCTTATTATTTGACATTAAGGTATCCGACTACGTTCGGAACCGCGATTTTGCAAAAGCATATAAATGGTTAATATTTATGATATTTAGTGTCACTTAGATTAGAAAATGTATATAAAATTGTTTTAAGAATACTATTACAATAAAAAATTATTTAAATACAATATTTTGACAAAAAATGAACATGGAATGACCCCTTTTCAAAATATTCTCCTTTTGTGAAAAATTCTTCTATTATAATATTACTTTGCTTGTATATAGCGTAGACCTCTGTACAGAGGCTCAACTAGAATTTTTGTAATATATCACTTAGAAGTGGGTTTATCCATGTTTTACGACAACAGAGGGGAGACATTTTAGGAAAAAAACGCCGATAATTATTTCAATGGTTGTCTCTGAAAATAATGTGAATTTTTTAAAAATCATAGTTGAGCCTCTGCCAGAGAAACTGGAAACTATATACAGGCAATTTTGATTATAATAGAAGTATTTTTTCACAAAGAGACATTTGAAAAAAAGGTTATTCTAGTTATTTTTTGCGAAATTTTTTGTATTTAAATAAAAATGTCAAAATGCCTTTAAACAATTTTTATCATGTTTATTAATCTAAGTGACACTAAATATCATTTTCAATATCCATTTAAAGCGCTTTTTTAAATCACGGTTTCCGAACGTAGTCTCCCAAATCCGAAACAGCCAAAAAGCCTGTAGGTTCGTACTTTATTTAATTCCATCTGTACCATCGGTTTGTTTTTCCCTTTTAAGGTGAATGACAATGTTATTGCTTCTAGAAGCCGCTGGTGCAGCCCGGTGATCTGAACTCGATGGCCACCAAATTCCGAGACTGCGAGATTCACATGCCAGAAGAAGAGAAGCATCGTGGATACTTCCTGTGCGGTAAATGGTGGTTCAGCAGGTTCCCCACCCGCTCTAAGAGGATTGATGTCATCTCGAGGATCTTCTTCCCGCTCGCCTTCGCCTTCTTCAACCTGCTCTACTGGACCACCTACCTGCTGAGAGAAGACAAGGACGAATAACCATCGAACCTTGTTATGCAGAAAGATAAGAAGGGCAATTTTCTCGACCCCCTATTTTATATGTATACATGTTGTCTCGTAATACGTGGTATAATTCTCGGTTTCACGGTCAAAACGGTTGATGTAGAACAGTGGTCTTCGAACTGTGTTCCACAGAACCCTGGGAGCATATCGAGGAGCTCCTTGAATTAAAATGAAAATTTGAGAACTATAAATATGCATGCAAAATAGAATTTTAAAAACTGAATTTTAGCAGGAAATAAAGCTTCTAAAAATTTTAAGCTGCAAATTTGCCTTACAAAATACTCAAAAGTTTCTCGCTCAGTTATAAACATTGTAATGTCATGCTCAACAATGTACTTAAGTTAAAAATATATCTCAACGTATGAGCAACAAAAATAAAATATCGAAACAAATTAAATCAGAGTATGAAATATGACTGCAGATACATTCAATAGACCTAGACTTCCACATTTTGAGTTAAAAAAAATGCAAACACATGTACCAGTAATTAAATATAATGCAATGGTGGATGACTCCTGAGTTACGAATTAAAGAGTGAATTACATTAGTATCATGTTAAAAATTTTCAGTAAAAAATGCTGTATTTTTTTACTTATATTTACTTAAAGTACGTATAACATGTTAATCTGTTTTAAGTTTATTTTAAGATATATTTTTTTCTAAGGCGTTATTTTTATGGGGTTTCCCGAAATCGCCTCATATTTCGAAGGGTTCCGTAAGTCAACAAAGTTTGAAGACCATTGATGTAGAACAATACCAAACACACAAACACTCTTAAAAATATAACATAGAGATATCAGACATTTGTGGATAACGTATACCGATACGTTTTCTTACACAAAAATTCTGCAAAAACCATTTGCGGATCAGTACGTGGTGCCATTTGAATTTCCAGCATACTACCATAATGTGCTAACTTTAATGTGTTCTCAATATGTATCTTCGAGATCACGTATAATCAGAATAGAAGTGATGCTACAAACACTTTGGATAATAAGTATTTTAAATTATGGTATGAAAAACAATTGACTCATATCAATATACAACATTCTATGATTTTCAAGCTGTTGATCAACTTGGAGCTAGGATTTATATGATATTTATTATCCACTTTAAATGAATACTGGATATTAAATACGTTCATTGGGATGTGAATATCATTCGTACTCATCAATACATGATAAAATTTTACAACTGTACTTTTCTGAATCACATTTTCACAGAATATTATTTGAAATTATAATCCACAAATATATATATATATATACGTGGACAAGACATTGACAGTAAAATATTTTGATGTGTTATTTTCATACCACAAAATAATAAAAAGCAAAAATGAGGAAATTTTTAAAGTAGTAAATTTTTTTACACGAAAAATATAACATGCATTATATATCAAATTAGAAGTTTTATTTTAAAATAATTTATATTATCATGAGAGAATTTTACAATTAATATATATTTAATCAGCCTTAATATATCTTTACACAGAGTATTAGCTTCAACAATCCAGACTTCTTACGATCATATGCTAGTGCATTTCAGAAAAATAAGCTCTCATATCAAGAATCTATAGTATTTTTTATGGGGAAGGTTACAGTGACCCCTTCTTCCGAAAACAACAAAGGACAGGAATAAAAACGTTTAATGATTGGCCCAAATAGGAATTCCTTTTCGTCCCAGGCGTCTAAGGCTTGTACGCAGAAACTATGGACCAGTTAGTCGGTGGTTCAAATAAACACCTTTTCAAGGTCCACAGCTTACGGCCGAAAAATGACTATTGCAAAATTTGGGAAAGTAATAACGCTTTACTGTAAAACATAGTTGTAAATTAAAACTAAACACAAAATACACTGCATTTAAAGCATTTGTAGTGCATAAAGCGTTCGATTCTTACAGCTTTTGAAATAAATCAAATTTCAAAACACTGGGAATGATATTAACATTTTAATGACATTATCTATTATTCATAAATATTGTATTACGTATTACTAGTCACAACCCCTACATAAGTTCAACCATTTATTCTTATTGATGTTTCAAAATGATCAAATAAACAGCTACGCTTTTTTTAACAACTTAATCTTTAGCGAATTAGGTTTTCAATTTCAAATGAGTTTAAAGGAATGTTCCAATACAGAATTAGTTGGAATTTTTAGTGAAATAATTTATTTCATTCGAACGATGTATTATTTGTGCCAAAATTTTTTAAACTATTTAAAATGCAAAACTCGCATTAATAAAACTTATTTTCATTTTATTTTTCATCGACAGATCTAGTTATTGACGAATACGGATTTTTTTTTTAATTATGATAAAATTATGTGCAAAAAGGATAAGGGTTCTTATTGGTATTCTTATATAAGTTGTGCAAGGATACTACGCTTGAACTCATATTTTAAATGAATTCAAATTCTTCCATAGTAATTTTAATTCATAAACTTTTCATTCATTATAAAATTCATCATATTTAATAATGAATACAAAATCGTAAATTCAGTTTTGATTCTGAAGATTATTGATTTTTTAAATTAGGAAATTTAAGGAAGTAGTTGTATATAAATAATTAATTTTTTTCTTCACGTATTATTATTCTGCAAATCTATTTTTAGATCCTTCTAGAAGATTCTATTGATTATGTTTAAACTTTATGATTAATACGTTAAATTTGTTTAATGATAACTTAATAACTTAACTTCAGGTAATTTTTTTTTAACAAATTTACCTTATTTTAGTAGTAATGTATAAAATTACAGTTTCTATTTTAGTGAAATTTCTTAATTTAATCGCATTAATATTTTTCAAAAACATTTAAAATGCAGGGAATAAATTATTTTGTATTAACTGTATTATGATAAACTTACACAAGTAATCTTTAATAAAAAAATTATTTTTGATAAAATTATCATTGGATTAAATTTTATTGGAGCAACTGCTTACAATCTAAAAATAAAAGTAAATTACAAAATATTATTGGAAGGGTTTCCAATTACTCTTTTTGTAGGAAACAATACCTGTAGCAAGCAAAATTTACCGATAGTAAATTCTATCAAACTTCAGAAATTCATACAAAAATATTTAAATTCTTTTATCAAATTTCTTTTTTATAAAAATGAAAAATTTAACAATTATATAATTTCGATCTAAATATAATGAGTTCAATTATAATTTTTTGAGAGAAACGAGAGGAAATATATAAACATATTCTTACCATAAATAGTTTTCCTTCAGCATACAAAACATAATTTTAAACCATAATTTTCTCTGTTACTCAACCATATTAATAACATTATTCAAACGAAAAAAAAATGTTAACTCAGAAATATGTTTTACATCTACACAGAATCGTTTGACTTTTTTATTTATTTGAATAGAAAGACAAAAATAAAAACTACAAATAAAGTCTTAAATGAAATAAACTGCTTTTATATTCGTTTTGAAAATAAGTTCTAGCTATTAAACAGATGTGCTGATTCTTTGAGAATTTTTAACTTTAAACAAATTCCTCTTTATCTAGCATCAATACATCATGCATAAGATTTATGGAACTCTGAAAAAAAAATATCTCTTTGTTAAAAAATAAAAACAAGCTTAAATGAAAAATATTTCAGAAGCTACTAAATACTAAACCACTTTTTGATAAAAAAAGTTTTCATTCTATTATTTTAATAAAACAAAGAACTGCAAAACTTCTATAAATACATTCAGTGGCACAAATTTCGTATTTCATTCGCTTATCGTTTGGCAACAGTTCTGACGAATTATTATTAAAATACATTGACATAAAAATTAGTGCTATTTGAAAAGAATAATCGAATTTCTTCCATAACTTTGAGAAAATTTAGATCTATTAATACAGAGTTTATAAATAAAGAACTTTGAAGTATAAAATAATTATATATTTTAAAAAATAAACAACTCCTTTTCTTCACAAATTAATAGAATGAAATATAGAGAACAAAATAATTATAACGTTTTATACAATATAATTCCTAACAAGTTATGTTATACATGAACTTATTACAAGTATTCTATCTAAAAGAGAAAAGAGGTATAAGCTTTCAAAAATGTATATCAGTTTATTATTTTTTTACTAAATTACCCCTCGTTATTTGCCCTTGTCTACACGAATAGAAAAATTTAGCTATTCTTATCTCTCTGTATAATAAACCTTCAATGAATTTTATTCCATTCATGATTGTGGAAGAATCAAGTGTCTCAGTTGAGACACAAATGACTTGAATGTCTCTATATTATTTGATTTTCTTTTTGTTTCGTGATTCCAAAACAGCAGCAAAACTTTAACCCATCTTGGAACTGGATGAACTTTTCAAGTATTAACTCATAATATGTATGTGAAATTGAAAAGGCTGCTGTTGGAAATTATATATTTATATATATATACATAAAATACATATTATACATACATATAGTATACATATATATATTTGTCTTGTGAGAAGTGAAGTTTTTGTATCTGCATATGTTCGTATTTATATAAATGATTTTCGCTTGGACTGACTCGCAGGTAATGATCTAGTAGAAAATATGCATGATTATTAGCAGAATCCCCCATTGGACTCATTCTGCATATTTTTTTACATAAAAAATAACTCTCATTTCTTTTTATTACTGGAATATTCTTCCTTTATAAACAATAAAAGTAATATTGACGTGAGTTTACTTTTCTCAATCGTCAATTGATTAACGGTTTATTTTAATTTAGACTACATTTTAAAATTGTTTTTTGGAAGAAACTGTGATCTAGTAATTTTTTGATGGCAGCATTTATAATCAGCAGGAACGTTTTAAGGCATAGACCAAATGGGCCTGAGCCCAGGTCCTTGCTACAAGTAAGGGGCCTCGTCACGTTCTCGACTGGGCCTCAATAAGATCATGATCCGAGTAATTTTCTTTGTTAAGTAGACAGTATACAGAATACGTTGTCACAATTACTCGTACGAATAGTATCCCGTAACAAAATCTCACAAACTGACTCTACTGAATGCCATCTTTCGACTAAATGATAGTGTATGGTGTTAGGTCTAGGCCTAAATAAGGATGATGGACCTGACATATTAATACAGTCTTGCCATTGTTATCACAATTAGTATACAATTCGAAATTCCCAGTTCTTTCAGTGAATATGTCTTTGAATAGATATATTAATAGAATATTTAAAGGGTATCAGGTGGAGTCTACTTTTGCATGGGGGCCCAGGGTTCAAAAAATCTTAAAATGTCCCTGGTAGACTGAAAATTTGAAGAAATGTTCTTTCAGAAATTTGTTTCGACACCGGAAAATTGTATTCTAAACATTATGATTCATTTTCAACTTTGATTCTAAAAAATAATTGTAACGAGTAACTTACTAATTTTGATTTGAATGATAAAGCTGATTTTTTTAATGAATAGATTTTTCTATTAATCCATTCCACAAGAAACTATTTTTATATATATAAATTAAATGTTCTTATAATGTATAAGCAAAGCTCTATTTAGAATTCCCCTAAGTACTAAACAGCCATCCTGTAAAGTGTTTTATTTTGTCACAGTCTTCATTAATTTTCTGGGAGCTAATTCAGATCATTTAATAAAACCTAATAGTAATAAATATATTAAAAATCAAATTTTGAGCAAATTTAGCAAAAGTGATTTTTTTAAGCGTTAATATCATGAATGCTATTACTTATTTGTCACGTTCTTTCTATGTGTATTTTTTTTTTTTTTCTTATAAAAAGAATCAATTTCCTATTTTTCCTAGATTTGTCTCCCACTCTTAGGTAACACTAATGGAAGTACAAAGAACATTTTTTTATCTGAACTAATATTTGATAAGTGCTAATCCAAATGCATTATGAGTCCAATACAATCCTATACAAGCTCGAACGCGAAGACACGATGTCTTTTTTGTGTACAATTAACGTGAAACGCGAGCGAACAGTCTGAATTTCCTTTGCGAGTAACTCTTATGCTGTGTATGTATGGTACATAACTTGTGCTCTATGTGTCGACATGCTGTACACATTTGTCGAATTTGATTTCTTTGTAAAGTCAAACTGAAATGCTGTGTCTACCCCTGAGGACAAAATTAATTAACATTTTCACGTGCTAATCATCCTTGTGTGCTCATGTTCTTGAAACATAAGCTTCTCATATCATCTCATCCTTTCAGCTGAATTCTATTTTATTATTACATCTAATCTTCCGTTCGCCATTTTAAGTCAGAATGATTTTTTTAATTAAAATGTCGGGTAACAGAGCAGGGATAAATACTGGGAACTCCATTTACTTTAGGTTTCGTTTATACATACATAATTAGATACTTAGAATTACTTTCCAAAAATTATACTTAGAAATTCATATTTCAGTAGAAGGTAACGCATATTTACAGTACAATATTTTGAAAATCTCTATTTCAGAATATTTGATTGAGGAAATTCTGAATTGAAAATGCCACCAAAAGCAGACGATTTTTTTTAAAGCAAAGTAGCTACACTTACTAATTTTGAAAAATTTAATTAAAAACACAGATTTTGCTGTTGATTAATGTAGTTTAAAAGGAATTTTTGAGCAATATATTTTTATATTTTCATTTAAATATATAAATGATATTTTAAACCAAACTTGCAAACTAACTAAAAGTTAGAAAAAAAGAACAATTTTATGCTATTTATAATGGACTAAATTCGTGAGGGTCCCATGATAAATGCAATCACGGGTTCTCCATCGAATTCAAAACTAACATTAGACTTTTACTTGATGTTCTACTTGTAAAATTTTTAGGGATAATTTCGAATTCGATAATTGTGTAAAGATTTTCTCAAGTATAAAGATTCTTCAAATGTTTTTAAAGTTAAAAAAGTTCTTAAATTATATATGTGTTTTTAAATCGAGTGCATTTTGTTTACTTATGTAAGTCATTATTGTTAACAAATATGTACTTTTTAAAAGATAGTTTCTGTAAATGCAAAAATTAGTAACAGCGAAAAATATGAAATGGCTGACTGAAACAGGTAACTATGCTTATCATGTGACTGTGACGTCACATGAGTTTATGGGCTGATTGGCTGGAAACATGGTTGCAGTTATCATGTGACTATGACGTCACGTGAGTTTAGCCCATTTCATCAAAATCAAGTGTTATTTTAAATTTAATGAATGATTATTTCTATTTTTTTTAAAAACATTTGCATAAATTAATGTGTATATAACCAAATTGATTAGTTTTGCCTGTATTTAATTGTTTTATTTTAAAATTTAGTTCTCAAAATATTTTAATGAAAATTCTTACTTGTGAAAAAAAATTGAAATCTTCTAAAAATGACTTGAATTTATACTTTATATTTGTAGTCATTTTCTGAAATTTTAAGTTTAATATAATAAAACTATATACAACTATCACAAATTGAAAAAGTTTAGATAGCTACAGAACCAATAAATAATATAAACTGCAAATAAAATTTACGCCCCAACTAAATATCTAGGAATTATTTTCAACAAAATCACACACATCGAGTTGTTAAATCCCAGTATTTATAAAGTATCAAAGTAAAGGTTCGGCAGTATTTTATGAAAGAATAATGATCATCTCTTAAACTAAAGTGCTTTTTGCATCGTAAAAGTGAACAAAATTCGCTTATGTATATATGAATATCAAACCTATATCCGAGCTTGTATTTTATACTGTAGGCTGTATAAGACTATGTGACTCTTAGCTTCAGAAAATTCACATTTAAATTGTAAAACTTCTGTAACAGTTGAGTAGAAAAGCAAAAAATAAATCTTTTAAATACTCTAATACCGAAAATATGGCATTATTTATATTTAATGAAGTGGCAACACATCGATTCCTTCAAAATTACAAAATATTTTCCATTGTTGAAAAATCATAGTTTTACTTCTTTCCGTAACGAATTTTTACAATTATTGAATGAGTTGAGTTACTTATCTACCTCCTAACATTTTGAAAAAAAATTATCCTAAAGTATAATAATAAACAAAATTTCTACTTAATATTAATTAATGTTGGAATTTACATAATAACATTCTCTTAAAATTTAAATAGTAATTAGTGAAATCCAGCTAACATTTTAAACAACTTTATAACTTGAAAACGATTTTTGTGAAAATATAGTTTAAGAGACGAACGATAATTCTACCAACTTTTGCAGAAGTTATTTTGATGCGAAGCTGTTAATTAGTTTGAGTACAATTTCTTTCTTCGTTTCTTTTCGTTATTTAACCAAAAAGAATTACTTTATACGTTCAACTGTCGGCCCCTGAAAGACATGCAGTTCGGAAAATAAGTGTATATTCATATTAAAACTTAAAGTAGCTTCTTTCTTTTCTTTAGCTAAAAACTGTGTGTGAGCTAAAACATTCCAAAGTGGTGTGAAATGCTGCATTTAAATCTGCCCGACAGATGCAAAAAATCACAAAAAAATACTAATGATGAATATCAATGTACTTGTATAAAATAAAGTGATTGTAGCGAAGTTGTGTGTCTTTTCTTTTTGTTGTTTTGTTTGCACACAGAGATACAAATTTCCCATTCATTTAAATTCTACAATTTTAATAAATTCTCAAAGCCGCTTTCATTAAATGATTTCACATAAACGAAGAATAGTTGTAACAGTGAAGCATAGATGTGGAGGTAAATTGACTTCAGGATTAGGTAATTTGGTATTTTTTATGGTATTGTGAAACATGAGCTTTATTTAAATATTTTAAAGAACAATTTGAAATTATCCATCCAAAATTTGGGTATAGGAGACTACTTAATGTTTTAACAAGATAATGACCCCAAGTGCACTGCTCTCAACGTACGCCTCTTGTGTCTCTATAACTGTCCCCAAATCTGAAAACACTTCTTAAATCACCAGATTTAAGCCCAGTAAAACATATTCGATAAGAATTTGAATTTAAAGTAAGAAAACAGGACATGTGAAAACAAAACATGAAGTAAAAACAACGATCACTCAAGAATGGAGGAAAATACAAAAAAAACTGATGAAATCTGTAACAAGACATTTAAAAGTTGTTGTGGAGGTTAAAAAGATTTCCTACTAAATTAAGAAAGAATAGTTAAAACTATGTTCAAGTTTTTTGAAGCTTATGAAGAATTTCATGACGTAATTTTTTAGTAGTTTTTTATTATTAATTTTTCAAAATAAAAGGTTCTATAAACATCATCGGCAATCTGAAAGCAGTTATCTTCGATAAGTCCTCACAAGGATTGTTGCTAATGCGCTGCACTTTGGTCAGAATGACAGGACAAAGAAAAGATGTTCTTTAAATACCCACCGCGGACCACACAACAGGCAGAAGTCCAACCTCTCCTCAGATTCTGGTACCCCATGGGGAATAATAATTAATATTGATAAATTTGGTAATCGTAGCAATAATAAACTCCTTACTGAAATTCTCTGCTGTCTATGACGTCGAATGGTGCAGGGTGACACAGAAAATTGTGAAACAGATTAATTATTGAGCTGCGTTCTCGATGTTTCTGTGCATTAAGAGTCTGTATTTCACACTCGGTGGTGTGACGCTGTTGAAAAAATGCAATCCTTTTCCATTGGTTTATCTCTCATGCACCTACTCATTTTATATTCGTCTCACTCTAAAGCTTAATATATTCCAATACCAGAAATCTCAGTAATCGACAATACTTCGTATATCTAACTTTAAAACGCCCTCTACTTTCGTATTCTTGGACAATGCACAAAAAGGAAAATTCCAATATTAAGAAAACAACTTTTAGCGCTTTATAGACCACTAGCAAGTGGCAATATTAGCAAGCATGATTTACATGCTAATAGTGTATTACAATGTTACTTATTTTCTTGTTTAATATCTATGCATGGAGCAAATTATATAACTACAAGGTATTTTCTTCATGGTGTAGAACTCTGGATTGCCAGCAGTATGTAAAATATTTTATTTTTACGTTTTAAACTGAAAATCTATCGTATCGTTTTAAAACTCAAAAAAATGATTATTGATTAAAGAAGTAATTTAGAATTTATACTTCAATTTTTTCTTTATTTTTGGAGATAAATAAATTTTATACATTTTTTCCCTCAAAAATAATAGCCGCAGTAGCCTTGAGGTCAAGCTAACAGATTCGTGGCTGGCGTGTCATGAGTTCAAGCCATGTACCACTGAAGACCCGCTGTGTAGGGGAGCGATGCACGTTAAAAGTGTCGAGAGCTCAAACGTCATCCCGTTGGTGTAGTGTGGTAGTTAAGAGAGGTGGTTTCAGCTCAGGCTTTGTGCTCGTCATTTGACCATGGCTCAAAAATACGAGGTCCGTCGCCAAAACTCTCGAGTAGCTGAACAATGCGACGTCAATATTCACACTCACTCACTCACTCAATCTCTCAAAAATAAAAAATTATGTGCATCAGCCCCTCAACATGACGTATCTTCAGTGGTAACAGGATTCGAACTCATAACAAGCTGGCCACGAATTCGTGACCAAAACCTTTAGGCTACCGTGGCCCCCTTTGGTATTCGAATCCACGACACGACTGCAACAATGCCAGCTATTAACTTGTGACCTTGACTGGTCAGATATCCGGATTAACGTTCGTGTTTGGAAAAATTTCCCTGTAGTTTGGGGAAATCTTAATTTTTTGTTTTAGCAAAAATTGCACAAAAAATTTTTCGCTTACAGCCCTTTTTTAAGTTTGTAAAGAGGCGTATTTTTCTCAAAAAAAAACCAATGGATACACATATGAAAATAAAGTATCCCAACCAAGTAAGTCTGTCAATTTAAATGTTGAATATTTAATACGTTGATTCGCAATATGCCATCTGTCATACCTGTATATATTGGGTTGATGCATAATTATCCGGTGTTTATTCAACAAATTTTATTTAACAAAATCAATAACAATATTTCACAAAAACATGTTTAAACGATAAATTGGGAGCGTAGTCACCGCCGACTTCAATTACATTATTTTAATTTGGTCATTCTAATAAAGCCCCTGATTCATGATTGGAGCATCATTCCACATTATGCTATAATTTGAACGGCAAATCATGTATTCTTTTGCTGCTATTTGTTTAAACAAGCTGTTTAAATCTTTTGGTTCAAGTTGTATTTCTTTAATTTAACTTTTATTGTTTGCCACATATAGCACAATACAAATTATCAATCTACGCGATGTTTTAATATTACTATGATGTTTTTCTTTTGATCTTTCTGTAGATAGTGAATTACTGTTCTCTAAACATAATTTGTATACGACCCCTTTTCTGAGCAGATGCTTCAACTTTATGTAAGCATAACTCGATCAGTTTTTATCGTAATAAAATGAAACTTTTTGTGTTTACTTTGTTTTTGTGTACTGCATCTTTTTCTAAATATAATTGATAGGACCTGAGGACCGTATAAAAATTTAATTTTTGTAATTTTTTTGTAAATGGGGTTATTGGCTCGAAAAGCACGTAAAAGCATTCTTTACCTTTTTAAAACATTTTTCAAATTGGAAGTGCATGTTTAAACCGAACGGCTCAGGAATTAGCTATTGGGTCACTTTAAGGCTGGACACCCTGTATGTATATATATAGGGAGAGTGTGAAGTAATAGTAGGAATTGAAAATTTTTCGTTATTGAACTACTACTTAACTCAGAGGCTTGACAGCCCATGAGGGCCAAGGCCTACTGTGCCCAACTCAGTATACGTGACCTTGAACCCTGAAGTGCAGTAGCAGTTGTTTTGATCAGGTGGTCAGTCTAACACGAAACCCCCAGTTTTGAGTTCCCAAGCAAGTTTGGTACTAATTTATCGACCCACTGAAGGATGGAAGGCTGAGTCAACCTTGCGCATCCCGGGGTTTGAACCTTGGACCTGTGGTGTGGAAGCGCGATGCACTAACCACTCAGCCAATGGGCTTGAACTATTACTTACCGTAATGAAATTTAGTATGCATGTTAATTTTGTTGAATGGAAATTCTCTAAGAAAGGATTTTACGGAAATCGACTCCTATGGGGGGGTGAGAGAATCTTTTGTGGCGTACTGATAAAAAAAAATATACCCGTTTTCGAACTACCAGACATTAAAGAAATTTAGTATGTATATGTTGTTGAATTGAACGGGTTTGTTGAACGAGTCTTACAAAAATCGACTCGACTTAATGAAACTTATTGATGAAAAAAAGTTCCGTTTTCGATCTATTAGATTTAGACTCAAAGTTTGGTAAGCATTTTTATAAAATTGAGTAGAGATCCACTAAAAATGGATTTTGTGGAAATCCACTTATGAGATGGTAACAAGAGATGATTCTTCTTCAATTTTAGAAATTATTATATTTGGAAGTTCTGTTTTTTTTAAAATCAAGAATTATAAGAATATTTTTCAATGCAACCGAATTCTTAATGCTAAGATATTAATAATTTACATATATATAAACAGTATATATTCATATTATAACATCATGAAATACACAGCGAAGCGGGCGGGGAAAGGCTATATATAGTTATCAATAAAACTACTTTTTAAGTATTTCTGTTAAGTAAGAATAAAGCTGTGTATTTTTCGTTATCATCTCTTGTCATTTTAGGGCTTCGGTATCCAAATGTATATAATAACGAATTCATGGCCGGCGCTTTTGAATTGCAAGTTCAAATCCTGATGGCTCTGAATATCCTCCCTGCTTCAAAGCTGATGTACCTTCAACGTTTTGATGCTTTAAGTCAGCGAAACTGAACCTGCGGCCCACTGGGCCTTTTGAAGTGGCCTGGTCATGGCCCATTGCTCTTAGAAATTCATTTATTTATGAAAATTCATTGGGAAATTCTTTGTTAAAAAATCAAATATATCAATTTTAATTTTTGCTGTCGCTGTCGTATGCGTGCGAATTGATATTTTTTTCTCTAATTAGTGATAATAGACAACAGTGGAGTAGCGACCATTCAATGAGTGGAAACTAATTTTTAACTATCTTTCATATCTTACAAGTGAAAAATATTCGAAGAAAACAGATTATTTCAAGACGATTGGGAAGTTAACTATTTTGTAGTGAAAAACAAGCATGGTTCAGAGTGATTTGTCACGAAAGTGTTATATTAAAAAAAAAATACCAATAAACAGGAATCATTCAGTGACACTTTTCCTCGGAGATCTCTTTCAAGAGGTGATAAATAGGCTTTCTTGATTAATCTTTGCAACAACAACATATTGTTTTGTTAGTGGTGATATAACACACACATAGCGGTAATAAAGACCTATGAAGTTGTTTTTTTTTTGGTAATTATATGACACCATTTACTGATGCAGAAATTGTGAAGTGTTTCTTAAATGCTTCTAATTTATTGTTAGTGAAAAAATATAAAAAAATATTGATTAAAAAAGCAAAATAGAAGTTTAAATATTTTGATCAATTTCCTCATTTTAAATTTTCTATGTTATCTTGGGCTTAAAGCATTTCTCCCCCTCCCCTTTCCATTAATTCTCATGTTACGGCCCGCATGCAAAAGCCATCACATGTATGCGGCCCGGGTGAAATAAGTAACATATAAATGCGGCCCGACAGAAAAAAGGTTGAGTACCCCTGCTCTAAGTCCTCACGTTGACATGTTGTGGAAGTTTAGAGAGTGGGGTACTATCGAAGCGTTGTGTCCTCTTCATTTGGCTTTGTTTCAAAAGTAAGAGGTCCTTCGCCAACGGCCCGAGTGTAGTTTCAAAGTTCGACCTTAATTATGGCCCATTTCTTAGTCAATATCATGCACACTACCATTTGGGTAAAGCATTTTTTCATATTCCTTTATAAATATTTAAAATTGAATTAATAGAATGCTTAGAATGGTTGCATGTTTAAGAACCCGTGAATTGAAAAGAAATCAACAGGAGACAACGTCCGAAAGCAGAATTAAATACTAAAAAAAGTTACTTTATATTACGGGATGTGAAAAAAATTAGGAAATCATTTACTAAAAAATAAAACAGAAATTTGCCATTTGCTACCATTAAAGAAAGAATTCTGCCTGACAGATTTGATCATTATGTCAGTTGGAATTCACACCGTAAGAATCCACAGTAAGAAATTCAGTCATCCAATTTTTACGTTTTTGAGAAACAGTTTTCACGTCTTTACCAGATTTATCACATTTCCCGTTGGGCGAAATAAGTAGAATCTTATATACGTATGTAACTAAAGTTGAAAAAAAGAAATTTAAAAAAAATGGACCAAAGGAGCAAATTAGGTAAACCTATTAATCCGTAATAATTTAACACTTCATACTCTTTCTAAAAAGTAATCCTGGTACGCACAATAGTTTTTGAAATATCCATTATATCCAATGGAAATTAGAATAGAATACTGAAGCAAAATGGCGTCCAATATGAAAATGGTTAAATATTTTTTGAAAAATTGAACTCTCTCTGGTTAAAATAAACAGGATTACCACAATAAAAATAAACCAAAAAAATAAGCACCATATACATAAACACTGTAGCAACATATTACCAAACGATAAAAATCAACATAACCATATTGTAATGTAATCCACCATCTTGGCAAAAATTAGAAACAATTTGACCTAATATTAAATTAGTATCTTATACATACACGATTGAATTGCATTATATCCTTCCAAATTTGTTATACTTCTGGAAAAGATCCTTGTGTATATAATGAACCAAAACATTTTTCCTCTAAATAGTACCCAAAATTATGAAAATAATTTTACACATGAATAAAATTAAAATTTTAAAAATTGTTCTATAATTTTTTCAAAGAAATTATCCAGTGACTTTCATCCAATAATCATTAACTATGCTTTATGCATCATTTTATACGTGTGTGTAAAACATTTTGTAGATTTAAGTAATGTTATTTAAAAAAAGGTATCTAAATGAAAATATGTATTATGAGATACTGAAATTTATAACAATTTACAACTAAAAAGAAAAAACTTTTGAACTAAATAAGGCTATGGAGAGTTAATTAAAATATCATTATAATAGGCATACAAAAACTCTAAGCTTTATTAGAAATAGTAAAACGTATATCACAAAAATGGAGTCTAAATTTCTGTATATTATTATTTTGAGTATGCCCTGGAACCCTTAAGTTTGAAGATTTGAAATAACATCTGATTGTGCGGATTTGAATATTTCGTTTCAATTTAATTAGATAAAGAAAGTTAACAGCCTTCAATAGCTCAACCACTTTTACTTTAAAAATATATATATATATATGTTGATTAAATCATAAAATATACCACTACTGAAATACATTAAAAACTGTAATCATTTGAAACTGTCTAGAAATAACTAAAAAAAATTCAAATTCACTAATACTGTACGATTGCTTACCAATTATATCATTAAACCCTTTCGGAGCAAAAACGGTGGAATCTGACTTTTATATTGTACTGAAATAGCTTTACACAATTTAAGAGTAGAAAAATACTTTAGAATGAAACCGAAACCAAAACATAAGTTCAGAAAAGTTAAAATATCTTAAAAGCTAATTTGTTATCAGACCTGAAATTTGGTGGCAAGCTTCCCAATGATGTAGACAACAAGAAAATGTAAGAAAATCAGAATTTTTTTAATTTGTAGGGTACTGTGTGAATAGCATTAACGAAGTCATTTAGAATTTTTATTCCAATTTTTTCTTCATTTTGAAGATACATAAATTTTCTATACTTTTTCCTCCTAAGATAAAAAATATAAATATTTTTAATATTTTCATTACGTATTAATCAGCACAAAATTGCAAGCAGTTTTATTGCTAGATCATATTTTTTCCACGCATAAATAAAAATATAAATCAACTATTTACCATATCGAATTTTTATTTTAAAAAATCAACACGAAATTGAACAATACTATCATAGTTTAAAGTTAGGGATACAAATTTCAAACTGCATTTCTAATAAATTGAGGGAAAAAATATGAACTAAGAAAAGAGATTTATAACAAACTCAAAGACTCAAACTCAGTGGCACAACAGCCAGGGCCTACTGTGTATTCCAGTATACGTGACCATTGGGAGCTGAGGTGTATGGGCAGATGTCCCAATCAGGTGGTCAATCTGAAGTGAGACCCCAGTGTTTAAGTCCCCAAGAAAGCTTGGTACTCATTTATCGACCCACTGCAGTAGGGATGAAAGGCTGAGTCAACCTTGCCCACCCCGGGAATAGAACCCAGACCTGTGGTGTAGAAGCACGATACACTACCACTCAATTTTTAACAAAAGGAACTCAAAATTTTTAATAATAAAAACAAGAACTTTATTTAAGTTTGAAAAAAGGGATACAGTAAATAAAATCTTACAGAAAAAAGAAAACTTTGTTTTTAACTTTCAATAAATATAAAATACCATTTATTCCTTATTGTCAGACTTTTTTTTATTATTCAATAATCAAAAAACATCAAATATGTAACAAAAACATTTACTGCTTAAAAACGAATTTTTTAAAGCAAATAGTATGTATATATATACATAAATTGAAAAGAAATCAACATCTATATTCCCAAAATTTAACTCTAAAATCTAAATTTTATTCTTGGTTATCTTTATATCAGCAACTTTTCAATTTAATTTTTTTCCAAGTATATATATATATGCAGATTTAGATATATTTTTATCTAATCTTATTAGAGTCTTAAAGTAAACCAAGAAAAAATCTTGTGTGAATCATATAAATTCAATTGTTTAAAAGTTCATTTAAAAAAATAAATCTTTGAGAACTCTTTATAACATTCAAGTATATAAAATTTAATTTAAACAGTTCTGTGTACATATTAGTCAATTCAAAAAATTTGATTTAATCTTTTAAATTTCTAACAAAAAAGAAATGACTCAGAAAATACCAAAATATGTTCACATAATTTTAACATCTATATAATTCTACAGGTATTAAAAACATGTTTTAATATCTATAATGTTTATTTCATCATACTTTGATACAAAATTATAATTTTATTCACATATTATTTACAGATATTTGATTTTTAGGATGATACATCTAAGCTCGAGCAACTGGAAGCTGGCAAAACATCAATCTGCTTTGCCCTACTCCAATTATACACTTGTCCAGTATCAAAAGGCTCTAAGCGAGCTACATTTGATGAATTGTAACTTCCACTATCCTTCGATGGGGTTGAATCTGAAACATTAAGCATATTTCAAATAAATAAAATAGAAAAGAAACTTATTTAACATAATTACAAACATATGAAGTCTTTATTTTGAAATTTGTTTCAATAAAAAATGTCAAAAATGACTTACAAAAAATGAAGGAAGTATTCACGAAAAGCTTTAAGAGTTAATTTGTTTCCAATTCTCGGAATTAATTTTTACTCATTAGTAAATTACCATAGAAAAATGTAAAAATAAAAAGGAAAAAAATCAGAATCAGAGAAGAGGGAGGAGTAGATCATTGGGGACTCGTCATCTATGTTTCTTAAAAAAGCTAAACTTCTCAACGAAACTATAGTTCAATTAATCACTATGACTTTCTTCATAAAATATTAAACAATGTTATATTTATTAATTTCTAAATGATTAAAAGTAGCCTATATCTATATGTCAGTGGAATTTTTCTTTTTGGAGGAAGCTATTTAGTAAATAACTTGTCACTTTTTAAGGATCTATAAAGTGTTTCTTTTAATATCAAAGTTCAAAATCAAGAAGATCTTAAAAAAATGGTGGCATATCTTAAAAATTTTTTTCCAAATCTGATTTTCAAATAGAACTATCTATTTTTCATAAAAACAAATTTACTAAATCTAAATTATTATATATCTTATCATTGAGAAAAATTTACCTTTGTTTCGGAAAACTGAAAATCATATCTTTTAGCACATTGCATGTGAGAAACATACATTTACATTTTTAGTAGTCTTTCACAAATTCCTGGGTCATGTAAAAATACATATTTAACAGTACACGCAGTGGCGCACACAAGGGGGGTGTCCTAGGGGTCCGACCCTTCCAAAGCCCTTGTTTTTTTTTTCCCCATTGATAATAATTCTAAGTATATAGTACGTAAAATTTAATTAAATATTTGTTATTAATGATTAATATTACAAATTAATGTTAATTATTTGTTCAATAATTAGTTTTTTACTGTTTTTTGTTCTTGAAATCGACAAAATCAAAAGGAGCATGATACAAGAATGGTGGACTTTTGACCCTGGACCCCCTTGAAAAATTCCTGTGTGCACTACTGAGTACACGTATAATATTAGAACAAAAAAATGCTCATTACACACCTAAGTCTGAGATGAGATATACCTACATGCAATATATTAAACTTAAGAACTAACTCAATTACATTTGAAAATAATTCAATGCTATATGTACATGTTTAACTTCATTCCTCTCTCTGTTGCAAAAAAAATTTTATTTTCTTGCCTTCAATTAAATAATAAAACTATTTTAAAAGCATAGAATCTTACCTTTTGATGAGGGTTTTCGTAACTCAGCTGGAATGTATTTTGATAGTCGTACTGTTGGCAGGGGAAGAAAACCAGGGATTAAAGGTTTTACATCTAAAATTACACCATGTTTCTTAGAATTATCAATATTGACAACACCTAAAAATAGAAAAAAAAAATTTAAAATATGCAACATTTCACTCACATTTCTCAAAGCAAAAAAATAATAATAAACATCAAACGATATTATCTACAAAGAAAAACTACAAATTAAAAATTGGTTACATTTTAAAAATATCAATCTTTCTCAATTGTAAAAATTTAGACAAATATACTAGAACAGAAAATATCAAATCATAATTTTTGCAAACAATGTATTTTGCCTATCATTTCGTTTTATATACATCTTTTGAACAAACATTAATTTAAACAAGATATCAACTAATAACTTTTCCAATTTAGTAACTTGCAAAAAAAATCCAAATTTTTTTTCCTCGTTATTTCAAAATTCAGAAATATCTTAATAAATGATTATATTGATGCATGAAATTTCATTCTCTTTAGTCTTCAATTCTTTAAGAAATAAAATATGAATTGTTCTCAAAAAAGAGAAGAAAAAAAAGAAAACTGATGCTGAATGTAAAGTATTTCTGTTTTTTTACAGTCACAAACATAATTTATTTTACCTAAAATGAAGATTTGAATGAATCTAATGTTCTTCTGAAATAACTTACCAGCAGTTCTTCCACAAACTGCCCAGACAGCTTGATCAGCTACAACTTCATACATAAGAGTAGTTATATTTGAATCATTAACTTGATTGATAGAAATATGTAAAAAGCACATATTTCCAGCTCGACAAAACTCAGACCCTGCAGGTGGCTCAATTCTGGCTCTGACAGCAAACAATGTCTAAGCAAAATTCAAACATAAATTAAATTTTTAAAAATTTTTTAAAGTTTAAAATTAAGTTTTACTGAAAATTTTATTAAAATACCTCATAATGGCTTAATTTGAATTCATAACTAAAATGAAGTACTTCATGCGGTACATCTTCAATCAACTGATAATCTAAACTGAAAATAAAATGAGATGGCAACTGATTTGGATCTTCGGTCATGATTTCCCATAGATAGCTCGCATTTATATCAGTTTCAATTGTCTATAATTTAAATAGATAAAATTCATATTAAAGAGATTATTTGGAAAAAAAACCTTGAAATATTTTAAAATCTAATAACAAAATAAAATAAGAATTTTCATATTATTGTTGTTTACAAAGTTTTAATTAAACCCATGCACACTAAATGTATAACAAATCCTGTGTTTCTATTAACAGTTATATCAGCAGAAAGTAATATTTATGAAAAATCATACATATTATTCTCAATACTGGAACAAAGTACAAGCAAATAAATTAAAATTTTATCCTATTTTTCCCATGAGAATGATACTTTATACTAATAGTGCTCTATCTGTCTAAAACAGCATTCACTAGAGTAGCATGTATGTGTAATTACAATTCTTTAAAAAAAATAATATAACCTATATTCAACAGTTCAATAAACTAACCCAATAGCTTGATTATTTATGAATTTAAACATATATACGTGTTGAACCTACTAATGCTAGCTATCCTTTCTAAAAAAAACTGCTAAAAATATGTGCAATTTGATGTACATGTTTTTACTATTATATGAAATAATTTTTGCCACAAAAAAAATTGTTCCATAAAATATACCTGTTAGTCAAAGTATACATTAAAAAATTAAATGGCAATAAAGATCTTTCTTTATTAAAAATCAAATCGAAAATGTTTCCATAAAAAATAAAGAAATGAAAAACTATACCATTGCATCTGATGGGCCAAGTTGTTGGAGAACCACATCTTTCTGATCAGCTAATTCAAGCTGCACATTGGACAAAAGAAACTGATGCAGAAATGTTACACCATGGGCAATAATTTCAACATATTTCCTAAAGCATAAAAAAACTGGTTACAAGTGGTAATTCAAACAATCACTCAAAATAACACCAAACAATATTATAAGTAGAAAAATAAAATAACTTGATTTTACTTTAATAAAAATAAAAATGATTATATTACTTAAATATTAAGGCTGTCTTCAGCTAATGTTAAAAAATAGGACCATCTAGGAATATTAGAAATATTCTTTCAGATATAAAAGTACTCAAACATTAATATTATATTCTGGCTTCACTATCCTGTAAATCATTTCTTTTATCATACTACATATTTTTATCTGAGTTGACACATTTTTTTTCTTTTATAAAATGTGTTTCGCATTTTTCTCCTACATCCTAATGCTAAATGAGCTATCTCTTTACATGTTTAAAAAAAAACTGATTATTTATGAAATGTTTTAAAATTTTAAAAACTCTATATTATAAAAAAAAATGCATTAGTTACAATATCACAAATTTTCATAAAAAAGTGGAGGCATTCTTTCTGTTTGAAAATGTCCTCCCCATTAAGTTTACAATGCCGTACATACGGAGAAAAATGTGCCTTAAAGCACTTATGTCAACAGCATTATGGACGGCTTATGATAATTTTACCATGTCAATAACCATGTATTTACTGTCAAATCAACTTCCTTTAGCTTTTGAACTATGCAAAGAATGAATTATTTTCTTTTCAGTTTTTATAACTCTTGATCCAGTGAACTTCTAACTTTTTGCTTTAAATACTCATATTAATAACATTTTTTTATATTACATATAGCCTCTTATTCCTTTGAGTCTTCATTTATTATAGTATTTTTATTTGAAAAGCAATTGTACTTTTAAGAAAGTACCTAATAATTGTACTAGCAAAAAATCAAAATTTTCTAATTTGTGATACTTAAAATTGTTATTTAAGTTTTTTCCACCTCAAAAAATTTGATATTGTTATTACTTACCTTACCAACACAGAAATTTTTAAGAAAAGCAACATAAATAACAAATTCTTACTTACTTTTTTAAAAAATAGAAGATATTTATTCTACATTTAAAATGCAAATTTTTTAAAAAATATTGAATAAGATTAGAAATTTTTAAGAAAACTATTGAATTATTTGCAACACAAACTTCAGAAGCAATATCAAAATAATTAATTTCAAGTAGACGAATACAAACATAAAATTAAAGATAAAAGATACAAATAAATTGACATTAATTTTCTTACAGAAAATAAACACACATATCCATTCTACATTTTACATATAAAACATAAATAAAAGAGCTTTTTATCATTAATTCATTCAAAGGAAATTTAAAATTCAAATATCTCTATTGGAATGTGAGTGTGTGAAAAGAATTTTCTTTTTTTAATTAACTTCTGCCAAATTTTTGGCAATCATATGTAATTTCATATGTAATTATATATTTCAAAAATACACTGCATCTAGTTATGTAAGAACATTTCATTAGAATTCCTTAAATACTGTTTAATTTTTCCATATTTTAAAATAGATTGTTTTTTTATGGCTTTTACATACATTCTTTATTTTTTTTAAATTTTCACAACTAAATTATGTGTACAGAAAATTTCAACACACTATAAACAATATCTTTTCTTTTTATAAATCTATGCATTTTTTACAAGCTAATAGATAAAATGCAGCTAATAACAATTAATATTCATTAAATAGCAAAAAGTATGAATTGTATATTCAGCAGACTTCCCAAAAGAAATTAATGAAACTTTCACCAAACTTTTCTCTTCCATATTTTCCTGCATTACTAAATAATTTTGCAATACAAGAAAATTTTACAGTTTATCACATAAAAAAAATTTAATAACATTAGTGTTTTAAAATATCACTTACCGAATGCCACATGTATTCAACTTCTGAGAAATAAAAAATGGAGGCAAAAACTGTATCGATATCCGCTGAGCATTAGAAGACCAGGGACACATTATGGTGATAAAGTGCTCCATAGTATTTGCATTTCTCTGAGGCTGAAACTGAGCAATAACCTTAAGAGATATTTCTGCAGAAGTAAAAGGTTGCATTTCGGGAAGTGTAACTTGCATGTCTTCTACCCAAGAGGGACTGGAACTATCCTTCTATAAGTACAATTATTTGTAAGAAAGTAAGCAATATTAAAAGGGTTTAATATTCATAAAATTTCTTATATTTCAAACTAATACATCTTTTTTTCATAATGATGTAAAATGATTTTACTTTAAGACCTCAGTGGTTGAACAATGATTTTTTTTTTATTATTAACAACAAAATATCATTTTTAAACTAAGTCCTACTTAGTACATGGATATCATTAAACAAAGAATCAGCAAACTTTAACACTAATCTGAGATAAATTAATCATTTGTGCACTAGAAAACAAAATTGAATAACATTTCATTTTTCTAACCAGCAAAGTTGAAATAAACTTTGATTCTGAATAAAATAAAAACAAGTAATATAAAAAAAAAATTTAAGTCAATTCTTATTTAGGTTAACAAAGAAAACTCTTGTTTTAGTTAATTTTTATTAAATCATTATAATTAATATAAATATGTATATACATATGACAGAATCACAATATTAAGTGGCAATCAATTTTTATTAATAATCATAAAAGTATCGTATTGCCATGCAAAACAATTGTGTATATAAAATTTCAGTTCAACTGAATGCTTTAAGAGAAAAAAAATCTTTTCAAGTTTTGACCCAAATCGCTAAAAATGAAGCTAATGTGTCTGTATCTGAAGTTCTTTAAGTAACTAGTTTTAGTCAGTTAATTTTAATAAATTATAATTAAATTATCATATTGTCAACCAAACAATAGTGTATAGAACATTTCAGCTCAAATGAGAGAAAAACCTTTTAAGTTTTGACACAAATCACCAAAATGGTCGCTAAGTCACCAAAAATTATGCCAACATGGCTGTATTTGTAATTCTTTGAATAATTAGTTTTAATCAATAAATATTTATTAATAATAATTAAATTACCGTACTGTCATCCAAAATAATCGTGTACATAAAATTACAGCTCAAATGAGTGCATTAAAATGTATTTTATTAACAATTGAAAATTTGAACAAGATATATATAGGGAGATTGTAAACTAATAGTAGGAATTGAAAAAACAGCTATTGATAACAGAGTAAAAGAAGGATGGTATAAAAAAAGTATATGTCACAATTTTATGCATATATCCACATACATAATTCTGTTATTCATGAATATTGCCAATTAATTTTCATTTAATAATATAAATTCTGTTTCCATTTTACATAATTTTTACAATTCATCTTTTATTTGGTAAATAAAATGAAACATTCATCTGTATATAAAAAAACATTCTATGTTTTATTTTTTCAAGCTTCAGTTTACAAATTAATAAAACCATATTGATTCTAAAAATATATTTATTTTAATTGAATAGTAATTATTTCAAAACATGAGTAATCTAATAAATTAATGTATTCATTAGTTATATCATTGAATATCACCTTCATTTTTAAGCCCCTTGAAGCCTTTAAAACAATGATGGTTCCTTCAGTAAAAGAGGAACTGCCACTGAATATTTTTAACATAAGATCTTGTTCAATCCCAGCCACTAAATCACCTAAAAATACACATTCCTAATTATTTTTTTTAAAAAAATTAAACAATTTATTGAAATAAATTACACAAATATTATCTAAATTATAATCTCCATTATCAATCAATATCTCTTTTTAAATAAAATCCTATTTTTATCCATGAAGACAATTTTTTTAAAAATTAACATATTTCTATTTAACTCATTTTTTTATTATTAGTATTTCTATTTCTAAAAAGAAAATCTACTATCATCATTCGATATTTTCTTCAATATTTTCAAAATAGAAAGCTATGTATGAACAATACATTAACAAATATTAAATTAAGTCTAACAAGTTCATTACATCTATTGCACTCACATTATGATTACACATTTTAAGAATTACTTGAGATATTATAAATATTTTTTTTATAATTGAAACGAAAATTCATATAAAAAAATTAGTGTCTTATTAATATCAACTATAAAATATTGAGTAATGATCACATAAAATATTGAGTAAATGAATATGATATAACATTGTGACAGATCATATCACAAAAACAAATATAAAGAAAATTTTACAAACAATTTACATTCAAATGGTAGATTTTTTTATGTGTATATTATCAAAATTACAATAAAATTATACTTCAAAATACAATTTGAGAAATCTATCTATTACACCAAGAAAATATTAATTACCATGATGATCCTCTCTCCAAGCTCGAATCTGGGCTTGAGTTCTACATTTCAATCTTTGAAATTGAGCATCAGTAACTGTAATGCATATAAGAGATGAAAAAATTGAACATGAAAAGTAATAAAAACATTCAAATTTTTATAGTGCTAAAAGAATTCTTTTAAAAAATACAACAAACATATAAATGAATGAAAATTTTAGATAATTTTCTGTGTCATTTTCATCAAGCTAGAAGCATTATACATCAATATTTTTACATTAAATTTACTACATAACTACATTAACATTATAAAAATGCTGAAGCACATAGATCATTCTCTTAAAAATTTCTAAGAAATTATGAAGTATCAAGACACGGGCTACTAAAAATTATTCATCTGTAATACACATTGTTTAGTAAAATAAACAAGATAAAGGAATTAAGGAGATTTCTTTAAATGAGCATACTTCTTTGGCAATGGATAAAGCACATCTCTCTCTCTCTCTCTGATTTATCTTTTAAACCATTAGAAACATACAAGTATAACACTTTTTTTAACAATAAATTTAAGTCTGAAAATTTTTGGAAATCAAAAGCAACTGAGTACTTTTAACAGTGCAGTTAATACATAATAATTTTGAAAATATGAATTAAATTCATAAAAATTTTATTTTAAAAAAAAAGAAAAAAATACTAAAAAGATTTTAAAGAATGTGTCATTTTAAAATTTATAGATTCCTCACGAATGTATTATTAAGAAGGAAATATCATATAAAATGCATCCTATGCAATTATTTTAAATAACTGTACAGTTCTCACATGCAGCTATTTTAGTAATTCATTATACACAGCTATTTAAGCTGTATTAGTTTAAGATATATACAGTTCTCTTTAAAAATCATTTTTGATTCTCTCATTGAATATGATCCCATTTTTCTTTTCAAATAACTATGAAAAGCAGAAATAGACTTGAATGATAAAAAATATGGAGAAAGAAAAAAATTCCATCTCCCTTTTAGGTTACTAGTCAAAGAATAAATTTTTGTGTTTATACAGAATGTCTTCTCCAAAGTACTATATGTAAGGAAACCAATTAAAATTAAAACATGCCAAATCTTTAACATGCACAAAATTTTAATTGACAAACAGTAATAATAGTAAAGGAATAATTTATAAGGTATAAGTAATGCACATAAACAAATCTTAGTGAGAAATAATTACAGCTTTTTAAGCAAAGCATAATGGAAAGAACTTACTTTCTATAATCTTTCTTGTGATAGTTGGCAATTCTTCAATAACAACAAAAGAAAATAATGGAGAAAGATGAGACAATGCAAAATGAATGTTTCCCCATTCCATCCAAAGACGATGAAAAACATACACTCCAGACTGAGAAACCTGAAAAAATTCCCATCTATATAAATAATATAAATGCAAAGAACATTTTTTGATTAATAAAACCTTTATTTTTCATTAAAAAATCCCTATTTTTCTAAATAAAATTTCATTAAACAAGTATTTGCATTTCTGAGGAAAAATGTCACACTTTAAAATAACTGTACATCACTTTATTTTGCTGCTGGCAAATCCCATAACTTTATTTTCAGAAATTTAAAACAGAATGGAACTAGGTGGAAATTAAAAAAAAGCATCAACATACAGAAACATAACATACTTGAAAATGACTATAATATTTTCTGAAATGCAACAATCACATTCCTAATAGCCATACAGCACTAGCATTGATTTGCCAAAAAAATTGATACATTTCTTTATTTTGACAGTTTTCATCAAAATGATAGCAAGGTGGTAATAATTATACAAAAATATCAAATTAAGTCAATGTTAGAGTATAAAAATATAATTTAAAAAGAAACAAAAAACACAATCACCCAAAATATAATCAGAATAACTCTTAAATTTTCAAATATACAAATATCTTTAGTTTCTTTACAAAACTCCAAAAAGTATTAACTATATAAAAAAATATTAATTTTTTCAAGAAACATTTCTCGTTAATCATATTTTAACATGTTACAGATAAAAATATATATACTATATTAAAAAAACTCTCTTTTAGTGTATCATTCAATAAAAAATAGGAAACAAAATCATTAGGAATAAGAACATTTTAAACCAAAACAAAAATTTATTTCTATCTAAATGCCATAAGATAGCAAATTTATGATTAAGTTTAACTAGTCAACTAAACCAATAGTACTATTATTAAAATACTCAGTATTTGTAATTCTCCAAGAGAGGGCAATTATAACACTTTCATAATCAGAGAAAACTACAGCTATTTCATAAGAAATTTTAATAACTCTAAATGCTACAGAAATAAATTTCACAATTTACCTTAAGAGATAAAGTAACAATATTATGGCCAGGAACAAGTTTAACCATGCTAACTTTATAACAAGGTCCATTATCCTCTTCAGAAATATCGTCTTTATGGAAGCCTTGGCTATCTCTTCGTCTTAAAACTTGATGAGTATTTTTGCACACAACAGAATAAATCTGAGATCCCTCTTGACGGTATGAGCCAACAATAAGCTGAGGTTGAACTAAAATCCTCTGCTGCATATCATCTCTAGATGGAATTCCTAATCCTCCAGATGTCATTGGAGACATTGGACTATGGGCTGTTGAAACACTAGATTTCGATGATAGGTAATGACTGTCCGATTGTTTTGATTTATCAACACTAGGAGCACTTTGTTTCTTAATATAAAGTTTAATGTTACGACATATAATTTCACTTGGTAAATTACTATGGATATGAAAAGTTACTGATATTTCTGAATCACATATCATTGGAGTAAAAGATGATTCAATTTTGGCACAATTGACTAGAAATGTTTTCTCAGTCCTTACTAACAAGGGATCTGAAAAATAATTAATATTTTTTAATTATATATTTCTACCACTTTAACACAGATTTAGGCCTATTACAAAATTATGAAAAACAATTTTTGAAATTACAGTCAAACCACTATTTAATAAAGTCGCTAAATCCTGAAAAAAACTAAATTATACAGAAAATTTGTTAAATGGAGATTCATCCTTTAATATACTTAAGATACCACATAAAACAAATTTTAAATTCATATTCACTATATACTGTATTTACTCGAATCTAAGCTGTACCTTTTTTCCGATTTTAAATCTACTGAAAATCAGGTGCAGTTTAGAATCAAAGGAAAAAATATTCGTTGGATGGGACAATTAGAGCTATTACAGGTTCATGTACACATTTAAAAGTTAATAATATTGGTAAAATAATTAATTATTCACTTCTTATTAGTTCTCATTTTAAATTTATTTTAATTTCCTCAAACTGGATGTTGATAAACCATTTTACACTATTTTTCATTTTTCACAAAATCTTGTTGAGAATTTGGGGTGGAGCTTAGAATCGATGGTGGCTCAGATTTGAGTAAATACGGTATTATTTAAAAAAAAGTAATTATTCCCACTTTTTTTGAAAATTAATATCTATTAATTTTATATATCTTATTCATCATAAAAAATCTACTAGGAAAACAAGTAAGAAAAAGCATTGTCCAAGAGTACATTCTACTTTCAACTTTAAAAAATTATTTTATATTAAAATTATTGAATTTTTTAATGACATTTTCTATTTTTAAGCCTACAACTATTTTTTTATAGCCAGTAATTTTAAGCATACACTACCACATGTGTCCTTCACAATTACTAATAAAATCTAATTTTATTTGAACTTTTGTTTGAAAAATTATGGCTATTTCATTGCTTTAGGTGAGTCAGGCATCTGGTAAAACAATTCAAGTTCATTGATCACCATAAAATGGGCAAACTGAAAATAATTTGAAAAATATCCTGCAATATCTTAAAAATAGGAAGGAAAAAAACTTAATCATAAGAGAAAAATTTCATTAAATAGAAAATGCACTTCACTATTTAGAGGATATTTTACAAAGAAAATAGTAAAATGTTCTCTGTTTCAGGAAAAAGTTCGCAAAATAGAGGATTGTTATATGGAGATTCAACTGTATTTAATTTTATAAATGACAATAAAGTTACCTGAGCCTAGTTTCTCGCTACAACTAATTATTTCTTGAAAATAATCTTTCCTTTTGTCTAAATTAAATGAGTGTGTGGCAGCAAGACGAATACAGGTTTTGATGTATCTTGGAACATCTTCCATTGCAGAATAACATTCAAGCAAATCTTGATGGATACTAGCTGTTAAGACTTCCCAATTTTCTTCTCGGTAAGTTTTCAGTAAATCAGCTAAAAAGGATACTGCTTTTTGAGGTTGCTTCATTTTCCTATCAATATATAAGATAGGAGAATAAAAAATTAATGCAACTTTAATAAAATTCATAATACACAGTAACATTTAAATAAAAAAAGTTAAAACAATAATAGAAGTATTGTATCATTTATTATTAACCCTTTCTCTACCGCATTAAGATTTACTGCAATTTTTTTCATGCAATATTTTTTTTGAATCCTACGTTGAAAATTAAAGGATATATATAAACAAAATACTCAACTTTGGTAAGTTTAATTAGTTAGAGCTAATTAATTAATTAATTGATTAATTAAGATATTCAACTGTAAAATTAATTATACAAACTATTCACTTAAAATATAAAGTCAAATTGTTTTCTAAGGTCTTCATTAGCATACAAAAAAAGTAAGACACTTATATTTTGGCATTAACTAATTTTTCTGAACAAAAATGACAATCTTCACAATTAACTGAAAATGACGTCAGCTGAAAACGCAATTTCTGCTATAAAACTATTCGCCTTCCCTGCTAAAATACTCATCATAGAACCTGTGATGCCATATATCTTGGAAGAGTGGATTTAAAAGAATATTCCTGTTAAGCATCATCAAAGTATTCATAAAAATGGTTATTCTATGTAATTTTAAAGTGAGTGGTACTTATAAGTACCGTCAGTAGATGAAGGGTTTTAAAGTAAAAAGAACTCTAATCTAAAAGACAAAATACAGATACAATTTATTAATATACTATACATTTTGTGAGAGGAATCTAAATATACATACTTCTGCTATTTGAAAAAAGAAAAGAAACTAACATTACTTAAAAATTTAGATGTAATATTTTGGTTGGTTGATAGGTGTTTTATTGCATAAGAACAATGAGGTCAATATGTACCAAACAAGAGTCTAGTCTACAAAAAAATAGCTGGCAGAAGCCATACCCAATATGTTAAAATATTTAAAACTCAAGCAAGATATATAAAAAAATAGCATAGAAATCAATATTAGATATATAATGATGGACAAAACTGAAGCCATGAATATATTTAAAAATCAATGACACATCTGAATTGTTTTAAATCTATGATAGGTTAAAATCAGTGGACTTAAAAATTCTATGCTTGTGAAAATCACTATGAGAACACCACAAAAATGCTTGATAGTTAAAACACAATGCAACAAGTGAATGATTAGCCTCCCATCAGAAGCTAATTGATAAGACAAGTATCCCCAAATACTATCTGATAAGTAGAACTTCCTCATGAAGGCTAATGTTTTTACCCATGTTCTGCAAATGATTTAGTATGATGGAGTGAAATTTGTTCTCCATTCTTCTGTCTCAGTCAAACTGTCAAATGTTGCACAGCCTCCACCAAGAATGAGGCAAAATATGATAGAAAATTTATCAGTTGTGCAAGTTCTTGAACATGCTGTGCCATCAACTTATTCATTCTCCGCAATCCTGGTGAAACAGGAAACCAACAAAGAGTATATATATTCCTGTTCCATTTGACACATCATTTAAAATGGGATGAGATGGCTGGATGGTAGATGGTTGGAATAAAACAAAGCATTTTAATGAGGCAAAGTGAGTCTGTGTAAATAACAAGTTTCAGAAAACATGTCTGTGAAAGATGTTCGACCACCAACCTTAAGACATGAAGCTTATGCTGTAAATTGGCGCATCAATAAGAGCATCAATAGGACATGCACACTGGCACACTAAAACAGCATAAACAAACAATTCAGAATTAGATTATTCTGTAAAAATCAGAATAGTCTAAATGCATTCCCTGATGCTCCCTAAGTGGGACAGAAAACAAAATTAGGAAGCTATTTTTTTACCTGTATCAATGAAAAATCTGCCAGTAGGACAACTCATTCCCAGAAAAAATATTTTGAATGTATGAGGAAAAAATGTATTGCAATAAGACCTTAATCAAAAATTTCTGGTAGTAATCGACATTTCAAAACAATGATTCAGGAGATGAAATATTAAAATGAAAACTTTAATAACAAATTATTTTTTACATTAAGCATTTAAATTTTACACTTCAGGGTATATAAAGCTAAAGATACAAGCAGCTTACATATATAACTGAGCTAAATCTCTGCCAATCAGACGAGCAGTTCTTATTCGTCTATTATGCTTAAAAGTTCCCATGGTTAGCTCAGAAAGTTCCTGCAGCAAAAAAATAATTCTTAATTAAATATAATGAAAAAATTAACAAGATAGCAGCAATTTATCTTTGTTTTAAAATAAGCATTCTTAATTACCCCTAGGGCAACATAAACAACAAAGGAAATATGTAAGAACCTTTAAAAATATATGGTAAGAATATTTACACATTATAAAATATCTCTTCAAAAAAAAATCTTCAAAATTCTTACAAGACAAAAAAAACTCTTACATAACAATGAAAGTGCAACCAATACATAAGCAACCCAAAATATTTTGGAGAAAATAGTGGTCTTATTGTTTATGCAAAATGAAATGTGAATAATAACAGTGTTTTGGGTGCTTGGTTACTTTAAAAGACAGAGCAGTTTTGGAGAATATGATAAAATACATAAACACGGAAGCTATTCTAATATTAGAAAATGCTTGTTCTCTTTCAAAAGAGGAGTTTTTCATTTACATTTCAATTTTGTATGCACTTGGAGTTTTAGAATCTAAGTATCCGAACATTCATTATGCTCTACTACATGAAATATAAATGTTTCCAAAAAAATAATGTCCTGAAACAAATTTTATAAATATCAGAATCATGAAGTTTCATTGAAAACTGCATAAGTTCTTACAAGCCAGACCAAAACATACCAGGGAATGAAAAGTTGTTTCCTAGTTCATTTACAATTTATAGCACTGGAACCCAATAGATATGAATAAAAGTTTTGATATACAGATTTAGAAAGTAAGTATTTTTGAATGCATTATCTAGTCTAAGAAAAAAATGACAATTGTTATCGAAGTCAGAGAGTTACTGAATACGTAGTTTTAAAAATAATTGAACCATTTCAAAACATAAAAAAAGATGCCACAGTTGATTTCTTTTTACTTCTCTTGAATCAGCTAATGAAAAACTGACGAGTTCAGTTGTCATGGTGAATAGAACCCGAAAACAAATTCGAGATTGTACAAAGTCGGGAAAAGAAGCACTATATTCAACAAAACATAGAAAAAAGAATAAACAGATACAGCATTTAAGTTTACCAATATAAAAAGAAAAAATGTCACAATTCTGAGCTCTATCAATTAAAGCATTCTAATTGTTAATAATTCAAAGATAACACCTGAAATTATCAATTCATATAATGCAACAAAATGTGGCATAGATATTGTAGATCAAATGACAAGGCAACATTTAATCAAAGCATGTTCCATGAAGATGGCCAGCATTTTACAATATTTTAGACTTTGCTGCTATAAATGCTGGGATTCTTTTTAAATGTGTAATGGAAGGAAAATTATCAAGGCATATTCTCATTCAAACACTAGCTGAAGAATTGCAAGTAGAATACAAAGATGAATTGTGAACTGAATTTTCTCCTATATGAAGCACTAAAAAAATGACATGGAAAAGAGACAAATGAAATAAGTTGTTCTTGTAAAAGAATGCTATGACAAACCAGCTGTAAGTGAAATGATTTTAAATATGTATAAGTAGTTATTTCTTTGGTTTAATAAATCATACATTGCAAAATTTTGCTTTTTATGTACATAACATACATAGTTGTAAAAAGAATATTAAAACACACATTTTATTCAAACTTTTAGCTAAATATCCACCAATGTCAAACTAACACTTGGCTGACATTTCAGAGGGACAGCAAGATTACTGTCAATCTAATAAGTTAAATTGTCAGAATTTAATAAATGACAATAACTCTGAGATCTCTTAAATTAAATGAAAATGAAGAACACTTAAAAAATAAGTTAACTTTCTTCATTCATTACCTTGATGTTTTAAGATAAGGCTAAAACCCCAACATTAAACTATATACATATTAGCTCTATTAACAACAGTAGCCAGTCTAAAATGCATTCTGTTAGAGTCAGAAAATCTTTAGTTTTATTACAGTTGAAATTAATGAAACCATCCAGTCTTCTACTGTTAAAGTACGAGTATCATTTTTAACCTTAGGAGGACGAGCTGCGCTTTTAGCAACATTTATAACTAAATCATTTTGCAGCATTTACTTAACAATAAACTTTTGTAATTAAAGAACAAGTAATTTATAATTATAAAAATAGCAAAGTAAAAAAATTTTTAAAAATTTAATACATCTTTTTTTTAAAAAAAACAAACAACTAAAATGCAATAAAATTATACAATTGATGTTTGCAATACAAAATATACATTTTCCTGTAAGAAATGTTTGTCAAAATTTAATTAGTAAAATATTACGATGTAATTCATTCTGCTTATAAAAATTACAAGAAAAGCATTTTCAAAATAAAAATTTAAAAAATAGTACTAAACATATGTTTAGTAACTTGATCACTCCTGTCAATAAAATTATATTATTCAAAATTTCATGCAGGTTTTAAAAGTTTAAAGAAATGCAAGAATTTTAAAAACAACTGAATCTTAATGAGTAAAGAAGCTGCTCTCAAATTTTAATACCTGCATTTTTCATTTGAATTGTATATAGCTTATTCTTACATATTTTTGTACATAGCGTCAAGCTATAAAAATATTTGCATCTAAAAACTAAATTTTATCATAGCTAAAAATTTATTTTATTAATAAAGCAATACACACAGTACAAAAGGTTTTTAAAAAAATATCATACCAGATAATGTTTTAAGAATGAATCTTTGGAAGAAAGTGCAGCTCGCAATTTGGCATGAGGACTATCTGCTCCAACTAAAATATGGAAAGATAGAAAGTATTAGCTAAAGCTAGATTCAAAACTGCAATAGTTGATCTGAAGTATATTTATTGCTGGGGAAAAAAATTTAATTATAGAGTTTAAAAACTTAAACAATTTATCATTAATTAAATTATCATACATTTCTAATGATAACCCCCCTCTCGTTTGGACATCTAAAAAATCTTTCATATTTAAAAAAATTTTCAAGGATATTCCCCCTTTGGATTAAATTTTAAAAAATTTAACTAAATAAAATGTTTCTAATTTATATTAAAAGTTACGTTATAAAGAATTGAAGTAAAGTATAAGAAAATTATATGATTTTAAGAGGCATATTTTCTGGAAAAATGGAAAAATTTAAAGATTTTAAATATTTTGAATATATGCGTGATGTAACTTCATGATAGATCGAAAAAAGGAAAAAACCTGGGATAATAGAGCACACAGCATAATACAAATACACTCCTAATTTTATTTCAGTTTATATTATATATAAACTGAGTGGCAGGGAAAGTTCAGTTTCAAAAAAGAGTGGCCAGGAAAATATGCAAAGTGCAGTGTAGGCATAGTTCATCAAATTCTGAAAATGATCCAGAATATGCAGCAATTTTACACTTAGCAAGGGAAAGAAGGAACTATTGAGCTGTACTATATTTCCACCACTGTATCAGTAAGAGAAATCAGTTTTTAAAGCTAGAGGAAACATGACACAGTTAAGATGCCAGGCCACTGCCAATAGAAGGAGTTCCATATTCCATGAGATCCCAAGAGATCATTGATTCACAAAGTGGTCTATATAGACCCCCAGGGGTCTATGATAAAAAAGTCTCTCATTAAACCACATCGTGACTATAATTTTAAAAGAAAATGCAATGAAGGGGAAACCAGATTTTATTTCTTAAACAGATTTATTAAATAAATATAATGAGGTTCATTTGCACAGTTACAAAGTGACAGCATATATTTTACTAAAACAAGGACCACTTCAGTTTTTCTTGCCAGAATTAAGGTAAAGGAGTAAAAAATTGGACGTCTCGAATTTTCCAGACAATCTTCCAGAATAACATTTTTGAATCTACATTCATTTAAATGCCCTCTATTCAGATTTTGATTCTAGGATTGAGAATGCTTTGAGACTATGGCAGAAAAAAAAAGACTGGATACTACTAACCGAAGAAAAATTTAAGGTTAAACTCAACAAGATTGATGCTAAATGTTGAAAATTTGTTATTGAGGCATCAAATTTATCCCTCCTATTAAAAGTATTTTTGTTTGTTGCTCAATTATTTTACGTATTATGAAATTTAAATTTAAAACTAATTAATGTGTTTTTCTAAAGTTTTAAATGCCATACTTCACTACAGTTACAAATTTTAATATTTTAAAGTAAGTAGCTCTGTACCATCTGTCAAAAAGACATTTAAGTTGATCAATGAGCAAAAAAGCAATATTAGGTAAGCAGGGGTCTACCCAAAGATGAAAAACATGGCAAGGGGTCTATGAGTCAGAAAAGTTTGGGAACCTCTGGGTTACATGATCTAACTCCAGAGATTAGGTTGATTCATACATTAAATCACAATAGATAACTTACCCACATACATAACATGCAGCTGTGATGACAATGGTTGAAAAAAGAGAATGTAATACATTCCAAGAGGAGGGTTTATACAGCCAGGTTAACATCACCATCGGTGGATTGATGTATCCACTGACAAGCATTGAAAGCCATGAAATTCACTTTCATCAAGCTTCTGCATGTATACTGGATGCTCTTATAGAGACTGGGACCATTACTCCCTATTGGTCATCAACAGTACACATTTGTGGTATCTATTCAGAAAATGGCCATTTAACCTATAGCATCTATGTTTCCATTTACAATGGTGTCCAGTTAAATGCATCAGCATGAGTGAATAATGCACAGTTGTCACAGTTTTGTTTCAACAATGCTATTACATAAAATTTATTGGCAACTTGACAATGAGTTCAATTCAACTATAGTATACCACACTGGACGACAAAACAATATCATAATGTGGGAAGTGGAAAAAGTTATTTTGTACTCAGATAGTGCCAACATGAAAAGATAGATTTAGAATAGATTATAGCTACATGTAATTGTTCATGGAACAGTTTCATTTAAAAATAAAAGTATAAAGCAGAAAACACTGCTAAATTTAGTAAGTGTTTTTCATTGTGTATCATTGAATTAATAAGAAAACCATCAATAATTTCAGTGATTTATTTTAACATAAGGTTCAATCCCCATGTAAAAACTTTATATTTTGCACGGAGGGAATAGAGGTCTAGATGGCACTAATGTCCCCTAATCTTCCCACATCCAGCAAATATTGGACATACGGACTGCTACTTCATGCCACATTACTACCTATATTACTGTACACTGTGGACCTAAACCTACTAGACATCTAGAGCATTTGTACACACCTGTAACACTCCCAAGAATCATCAATTTTCATCTCTTTCTCTGCATGAGTTTTTTTGTTACATTTTCATTTTCAAACAAGAGTATACACGAGTACATGCATGATTTATTTTCCTCTAGAAATTATTCCCTACATTAATTTGACTATTTCACTTTTAGTAAACAGTAAAAACAGTTAAAAAATGTTCTATTTTAAAAGAAATCAGTATCCTTCAGATTAACTACAAACAAGTAATTTGTTCTTAAACAATGTGTATAATTCTTGTTATTTTGACAAACTGAAAATATAGGTTATGATAAATGCACTCATGAACCAGTTTTTACTAATACACAATATTACCTCAAAATTTTTACAAACAATAAAAATAATAAATAATTCAGTTAATTATGACAAAACTTTTTTCAGGAGTTTCAAATAAAATAGATATTTTAATTTGGAATTAAAATATCTTACCCGGGTATGGATCTGCTCCCATCCCAGCTAGAAGATTGACAACAATATGAAGCTTTTCTGAACTGTCAGTCAAATCTGGCATTAGACCACAAAGGATTCCAATGTGATGCAACTGAAATTAAAAAGCAATTCTAAATTCTTTCAGAATTTTTTTTAAAAAAATTGTACAAAAATGTACTTATAAAATTAAAAAGTTCTAGTAAAAGAAATTTAACATTTTCCAAAGAAAGACGGCCCATAAAGTACATGTTTATATAAAATTTATTTATTTTACTTCTTGAAAATAAAGATGCATTAACAATTATTATTGTGCACAAAGAAGAGCTGTTACATTATGACCATTTGTTACCTAGAGCTACGAGCTCGTCAAGGGACCAAATTATGCATTCATTCAACTGATGTTGGAGTATATAAAGTGCCCATGTACTGTCTTTGCACATGTAATGTTTTTAACAACATAATGGTGAAGGCAGCCAATGCATCTTGCTCACATGCAGCCATTGTGAGTACTTATTGAAAGTGATGTATGATGGATGGTGAAATGATCCTGACTAGCAGTTTGTTGATCACTGCACATTAATTCCAGAGGAGAGTGAGTGGAAACTGTTACATATTGTTTAGCATGACCTAAGAGCTACAATAGCTGATATCTCCAGCAGCAATTACTGCAACAACTAAACTATGTCTCAATACACAATGCAACATATATTGCTGCATGTGGGCCTATACAGTTGGTGCTCAAATCACATCATTACATTGACAATACACAATTAACAGTCCCTGCATTAGGCCATAGAACATTAGCATTGAATCACAGAAGAATGGAAGAAAGTCACTAATGAATGTTTTCTGATCAATCACATTAATGGAGGAAACAAATGAATCAATTTCCATAGGAAACTCTGGCACCAGGATGCACAGTCAGCTAAATACAACAAAGCAAATGGTGGCAGTTTTGCAATGTGGATGATGTTCTTGGTGTGCAGTGGAATTCATCATTCCCACAGAACAATCCATGGTGACAGTGCACTATGAGAACATCATTGCAAACCAGATGCATCCCTTCATGGCAACAGTGTTCTCAGCTGCTGATGTTAACCAACTGCATTATGCACCATGTTATAATGGCTGAAACATTAGGGATTGATTTGAGGAACATTTTGGTGATTTTAAAATCATGTCTAGGCCTCTGAATTCGTTTGATATGAATTCAATCAAACATTTATGATTCCATATGGAAAATCGAATTCATGATGCCACACTACCACTTCGCAATGTGCAGGAATTGTTGGACGAATTGGTAAGTACCTGGTACCAGATAGATCAGACTAGTTTTTAGCAACTTATTGAGGCAATTACTTGCCAGGTGTTGGTAATTATAAACAAAAGGTAATTTTACTTCATATTAAATGATCATAACATATGACTCTTTTAGTGTATTTTTTTGTACTTTTAACAAAAATCCAAAAAAAAATTTATTAATTAATAAATGATTATATAAAGGAATAAATTTTAATAGTTATTAAGGGTGTCTTAATAATTTTATAAAATCCATTTTAAATAATTTACACCATAAATTTTTTACATGGCAACAATGTAATTTAAATTATCTTTTTGACAACATTTGCATTTTAATTATTTACAGAAAATTGAAAACAAAAGCTGCTAACCTTTTCTCTCGCATAAGCCCATAAACCTGCACAATAGAGAGAATATTCCTTTATTTGAGAAGTATCGCTGAATTTTTCACATGTTTGCAATACTTCAAAACAGCTAAGAAATACCCAACAAGCTACAGATCCAGGAGGCATAGATACCTAAAATATCAAGAGTAAATCAAAAATTTAATACTTGGAAGAGTTGCTTTCAAAATTAGAAATACAAATTATCCAAATAATTAATAGAGTCATTTAAACAAAATCATAATTTTACAAAAATTGCAAAAAAAACTTAAATCATAATTTTAAATATCTTGTTTCATAACATGGTAGGTCTTCAGATGCAGTCTAAAAAATAAGTTATTTTTTCTAAATTTAACAAATCTAAATATTTTCCAGCTAAAAAATTAAGACTTAAGCAATGCTTCATATAATTATAACAATGCTTCAATAAAATCTCAAGGATTTATAATCCATTTACTCATACTAAAAACTTGTTAACTTTCATTCTTCTAATAATGCCTGGTCATGAAAATATTAAAATTTCAATAAATTCATAGAAAAAAACATTTTCCAAAACTTAAACTGGACAAAAGTATTATAACTTTAAAAAAAATAACATTGAAGTATTATAACTTTTAAATAAAAATACATCTGTTCTACATGAAAAAAAAATCCATTTTTATATTCTATACAAAATAACATTAAACATAAAATTTGTTCATTTAAAACTTAAAATGAAGTATATAGCAATATAAATATTTCAACTAACCTCTAATATTTTTAATTCACTAATACAATTATGAAGGAAGGGTAATGTCCGTTGAGCAACCTCCCATGGACGACACAAAAGTAAAAGAAGAGCACACTGCCTTGAAAATAAATAATTCCTCAAGTCTAATAAGCATGCATTGCCAGAAATCAAAGTATTTCGTAATTCTACAGATTTGTCTCTAAGTAAACAAAGACCAGACCAGATATCACAAGATCGTGAAAAACAAGTAAGCCATTCTGGCATATCTGAAAAAAAAATCATTTTTTTTTAAATATTCAAATGTAAAACCATAAATTTATTGTATGGATACAAAAATATGAAAGAGTTAACTATAAAAGCATCAAAACAAAGGTGGGGACTCTAGAGCAGTAGTCTTCAAACTGTGTTCCACAAAACCCTGGAGTTCCACAAGTCACAATGGAAAAATCCAAAAGAAAATTATAATTGTGTTTGCAAAATGCATGTATGTTCCCAATGAAGTTTATATAACTACAAGTATCTAAAGTTCATCCCTGTCATTAAAAAAAATTGAAAATTTTATTTACCCATAATATAATTTTATTTTGTAATGTTTTTAAAACTTTCATTTTATTTCTATAATAAAAAATATTAAAACATTTTTCTTTATATGTACTAATAACTAGATTGTGAATATATTGTATTGTTTACTCTCCCAGGTTCTACAAAATAATTTTATACTCATTAGTACAATTTTTTACAAAACTAAATAGTTTTCTAATGGAAAATGCACTTGTTTCATTTGAGGGGAAAAAACACCTATAATAAAGGAGAGGGAATAACTTATTGACATATCAACTGATTCGATGTTAAAATCTAAACAAGCAAGATCAGCTCCTAAATTTTAAGTTGCAAATTCCTGCAAAATACATGAGATTTCTCAAACAGCTATAAACATTTCAATGCCATTCAGAGCAATATATTTAAGTGAAAATATTTCTCAACATGAGAGGTTACAAAAACAAAAATAAAAACGAATGAAATGCGACTGCAGATAATTTTGACAGACCTTGAATTTGATAGTTTGTATAAAAAAATGCAAGCACGTATCCCGGTTATTCAATATAATACGTGGTTAGAGGTGACACTTAGATCACAAATTAATATATTTAGCCATTAAAATCTTTAATAACAAATACAATTCTTTTTTTTATAATTGTCTTTAAATAATGTACTTATATAAAATGTTGATTTACTTTAAATATTATATCCTTCTAAGTGTGTGGAATGGGGTTCTTTAAAAACACCTTATAGTTCTAAGGATTCTGTGAGTCGCAAAAGTTTAAATACCACTGCTCTAGAGCAATCAACAATAACCTTCTGAATAAATTTGAATAGATCATTCCATGCTTATAACTATATTTTACCGGTCTTTTAAATATAATAGGCATCAATACATTGCACTGTATTGCTTAGATTTAATTTAGAGAGCAAATCTGTTTTAATATTAAAATCAAATATTTACCAAAATTTCATACATCAACTGAAAGATTTTTAAACTGATATAAAAAATTCTGAAAAAATATATACCATTAGAAAATAATAATAACTGAAACTTATCTATTAATACAATCAAAGTAATAAGTAATGAAACAATATAGGAAAACAAATATATACTCCTAAAAAAAGATTTAACTTGTTATTATGTTGCATATAACAATAAATTTGATTTCTGAATAGCTCATAATGAGTGTTTTAAAACATGTCAAATAAATAACATTGAAGTTGTATAATTGTTTATACTTCAAAAACTGAATCTTAAAAACTTACCCCCAACATTTGAATTAATAACAAACTGTGTAAATAAAGCATCTAATTCATCATACTG
The DNA here is from genome assembly GCA_019973955.1 of Trichonephila inaurata madagascariensis. Classification (NCBI taxonomy): domain Eukaryota; kingdom Metazoa; phylum Arthropoda; class Arachnida; order Araneae; family Nephilidae; genus Trichonephila; species Trichonephila inaurata. The sequence goes on along the minus strand of BMAV01014233.1, from coordinate 50,148 downwards.
AATTAAAGCTTCATCATAAAGCCCCAGCATTTCCAAAACTAAAGCCAATTCTTCTTGCAAGAAAAAGAAATTTTGAAAGCTCCAACCATTTTCATTCCTTCGTTCTCTTTGAGTGCGCATATGCTCTTCAAACAAGCATAACTGACGGCTATAAGCTTGGAGAATCAGTTTGCGAATTCTTTGCAATAATGATTGCATTGAACCAGCGGCTCGAGAATCATTGCGACATGGATCCAACAAGGATATGCACCTGTTAAGATTAAAATATTTTTTAAAAAATTCCTTGTAATTACTTTTGATCTCTAAAGTAAATCAAACAATTTATTGAAAGGATATAACAGATAAAGATAATAAACATGATTTTTAAAATAAATTAGGAAACAATGCAAATATTTTACAATTAATTTTTAATACAGAAAAGTTTCTACTATCAGCCAAAATACAAAATGTTGAAAATATATTTATAAGTGTGGAGTATATATCCTTCTTTTTGCCATGAAATACTTTGTAAAATTAAAATAAATAAGCCCCTCTGGATAAAATATTCACAATTTTAAGAAACATGAAGTAATATAAATATCTTAACATTTTGAATATACTCTTACCTTAGAGAGCCTTGACTTGGAAAATCACTCTTTACCTTATCGAGAACTGAGCCACGAGATAATAATTTAGTTTTGTTGGACTTTTTATTTTCGGAATGATCTATCACTACAACTAGCCAATCATAGATTTTTTTTGCCTTTAAAGTTCCTAGCCAATTATTTATATTTTCTTTTACTGACTGTCGGTAATGATCAATATCCTGAAAATAATAAGAAGGAAATAATCTCTTATTACAGAATTTTGCAAAAATAAACAATTTTTGAAAAAATGTGGATTCAAATAATCTAAACAAAGAATTTTTCCCATTACAGTTTTATAGATATTTTTCTCATATTAAAATATACACAGTTCATACATAAAAAAGTTTTAAATTCTTTCATTTTATTGCCACAGTAATATACAAAATATGCAAGTAATTCTCTTTACACAAGAGTGAAATATGATTTCATTGTTAATAACATGAATAATTTTAAATACTTTCTATCACAATAAATATGTAAATAAAAGTTTTTTAAATAAACTGTATTTTTTCAAATCTAAACCACACTTTTTTCCCAATGTTAATGTTACTGAAAATCGGGTGCAGAATTGAAGGTTGAAAAATTCGTTGGATGTGGGAAATTGAACATGATACAATGGCAGTTAGAGCAATTACAGGTTCATGTATGTATTTAAAAGTTTTTAATACTGGCAAAATAAATTAATTATTCCCTTAATAATTCTCTTTTTTTTTAATTTTGTAAATATCAGATATTGACAAACCTTTTTACACTACTTTTTATTTTTTTCACAAAGAAGCACTGAGAATGTGGGATGCAGCTTAGAATCGATAGTGGTTTAGATTTGTACAAATATGAAATATAAAAGATTATAAAAGTTAATAGTCAAGTATTTTAAAGTTCAAAATTGTACAGTTATTACCAAAATTGATTCACTGACACAAAAGAAAAAAGAGCACATACATAACAGGTAATTCTAAAGTCACGAGACAACTTTATAAAATAATACAGCTGCTTAAAACAAACATTTTTTGTACAGAAATATTTAAGAAGTAGTGCATAGAGGGCCAAATATACAAAAAATGAGACATAAAAGGAACCAAAAAAAAAATTGTAAAATTCTTTGTAATAATTTTTTAAATAAATACTCAAAATTATAACCACCAACAGTAGTTATAAGCTTAATAGGTGCAATATGGTGATGTTATCCACAATGTCAGCAGTAAAAAGGAGTAGATGGCTTGTCACTTGTAATCAGATGCATCTGTGGGAAAATGTTACTTATACTTCTGTTTTCGCACCATAACAGGAGATTTCAAAAATGCTGGAAAGGTAGATATGCTCTAATGTTTAGTTTAGGTCAGCAATTATCTAGATGCAACTTTTGAGATACAATAAATCACACATGGTGGACCTCTTTGATTAATACAATTCACAGTTTAATTAAAAATTTACTGTAAATGTTGCTGCAATAAAGCATTTTGCAATGATGTAAGTAAATAATATTCCTTTTTTTCCATATATAATTCTTTGCCCTTTGGTTGTTTCTTTATGCCATTACTTTCTCGTACATATTTCAATATAACATATTTTTGTCTTAATGGGTTGAACCAAGCACCCCAACAACGAAAATTGGTATTTACATATAAGTGTCTCCATAGCCAAATTTGTGCCATGTGAATTGAGCCATAATATTAAAACAAAAAAATTCTTCCATGTTTTAATGAAAAAATGAATCGGTCAGATTTTGGTAGAAAATGGTTTGATTCGCATGGCACAAATTTAGCTGCAGTGACACAAGTATCAGAAATTCTATATTGATTTATAAACCCAATTTATATACATACATATACCAATGTGTAGCTATGATATCAATACATTTACACATTACAAATACTTTTTGAGCTTGTAATCATATAATCAAAGATATTTCAACTGGCAAAAAAATAAAATTTCTTCTTAAAAAAAAACAATTTCTTTTGCAGAAACAAATGTCCATCTAACTGAATATGAAAATAGATAATTAAAAAAGTTTATTTAAGAATACAGAAATTCCAAACAATAAATTCAATTACCACAAAGTACTTGATTAAGAATAAATCACAATTCACACATTTTCAATTAATTCAGTAATAAAAAGATATATTTTAGGAAAACATTTTAATAAATAATTACACATTATTTAACTACTTACTTGACATTCAGCCCAAAAAATATGAAAAAATGCTTGTCCCAAAAGACTTTTTGTACCAGCTGAAGGTAAACGTTCTTCAGAAAAAGGTATAAAATGAGCTGTTAGGTAAACATTCTTGGGATTACGCATATGAGATCTACAAATATTAAAATATAGTATTTATATGTAATCAAATACAATTTTTATGAAACATACAATTTTTAAAAAATTTCTCTATTGATACAATACTTTTAAAGAACAATTTATTAAAAACTAACTTATAAAAAAATAATAAATTAAAAAAAATACCTGGTCCATTCTTCTGATTCACGTGGCAATGCATCAGTTATAATATTCTTTATTGTAGAGAAGAATTTTTCATCTCCAGCACCTTTTCAAATATTAATACAAAAAAATTAATTTTTATAATCAATTAACAAATTTAGAGAAAAAAATTTTAGACATATTCTCCACAATTATACAGATCAGATGTGAGAATAAACATTTTAATCAAAACTGGTGGTGTATGTAATCATTTCTGTGTGTGTGCATGCACATATGTGAAATATAATCAAAAGTTAATATAATATTAATGATATATAGGTATATACAGTGGCATATACAGACTAATTGTATGGGAGGGGTTTGTATATTGAAAAATGCATAGACTAAAGTATTAAGGAGTAATTTTTAAGCTATAAATTAAAAATTTCTTGACGTATTACAGGGGTTAGGACTTCCAAGCCCCAATCTTGTGTATGCCATTGGGTATATATGAGTACCTATAATAATATATAGGTATATATATTATAGGATGGACTTATAAAATAACTAGAGGTATTTAGAGTTTTATAAAATAGGTGAAGTGTAACAAAATTTGATACATATGCACAATAGAAAAAGTATGCTTCTTTGATTTCTTAAGAAAAAAAATTTAACAAGTCACCACTAGGAGAAAATTCAGCCCTACATGCAAGGTGTGTGTAATAAATAATTACTAATAATTAATAGAGATTAATAAATAAAAATTTCCTTATTAATAATGAACAATGTTTATTGTTACTCTCCCTCATGACTGTGGTTCAACATGACCACTATTCTGTAACTCCAATAGTAGCATGTGGTACACAATGCTTTTAATGGAAGCTTGCAGCATAATGGCATTTATTTGCACAATGTGTACTACTTAATGTTCCCTTAAAGTTGAAATGCCAAGAACATGTCTTTGACATACAATGCTTTTCAGATATTATTATAAACAAAAATCACAAAGATTGAGATTAGGTGATCCCAATGGACATGTCATGGAGAATACACAAGTTATTATTCTGCTGTGCACAAATCATTATTGTTGTATGTTGCACCCAATGTTTGATTTGCAATGGTGCACCAGACATCTGCTTGCATTGATCTTAATGTCATAAAGTTCTTAAGCATATCAGTTCAACTGGAAGATTTGAACAAAACAAATCACTAGACCACTTGAAGGAATATTTTTATAAAAATAAGGGTCAATGAAACCCCGGGCTGGGCAAGGTTCACTCGGCCTTTCATCCCTTCAGTGGGTCGATAAATTGAGTACCAAGCTTGGTTGGGATCTAAACACTGGAGGTTTCATGTCAGACTGACCACCTGACTGGAACATCTGCTCATGCACCTCAGGGCCCAAGGTCGGGTATACTAAGTTAGGCACAGTAGGCCTTGGCCCTCATGGGCTGTCGCACCACTGAGCTAAGTTTTTTTAGTTAAGGGTCAATGAAAAAGGAAGCCTTAAAGCTACACCATATTGTAATTTTCTGTGAATACAAAAGTATATACTAAATTAAACTCAGTAGCACAATAGCCCACAGAGGCCAAGGCCTACTGTGTCCATCTCAGTTTTCATGTCCATGGGCACTGAGGTGCATGAGCAGGTGGTCAGTCTGATGCAAAATTACTGGTGTTTAATTCCGAAGCTCAGCTAACACGCTACTAATAACAATTAAAAAGCTTTTACAGTAACATTTTGATTTCTTTAAAGATAATGATGGTTTAAAAAAAAATGCAATGCATATAAATATCACTTTAACATAAATCTCTGCATACAACTGAAATTATAAAACTAATTATTTTATGCTTTTAAGTTTTTACAAACATAAGTAATTATGATTTAAAATAAAAAATTTAGTACACATAATGAGAGAATTCTGCACTAAAAAGAAAATTTTCATTGAACTTTCAATACTAACTATTTGAAAATAAAAAATTAAACCAAAGAAAGAAATGAAAAATATGATTCAGAGAAACTGTACAAGCGAAAAATTGCAACTTTATTTTTATTAACTAGATATTAGAGCAAGAGCAAAGTTTAAACAAGCAAATATTTAGGACCTTAAAAAAATGTCACTATACTGGACTTTTCAAAGCTATAATTTAATTTAATAATGCTATCAATTCTTATTTATATGGGTTGTATAAACATAATTCTGTTGAAGTGTAGAATAGCGACAAAGTCATTTTTTGACAACTAAAATCGACACTTTTTATAAATATTTTTAAAAAATATAATTTATTAATGAATATTTACTGGTGACTTTTTTATAAATATTTAGGCAATTTTTTGATTAATATTTTTTTTATTTCTCATTAATATTTCTTTATTTTCATTCAAAAATTCCACTTCGTGAATTCTCGGAACACCTATCACTAAATTAAGTGCTTTGCGACCGATTCTAGTCGCCAAAAAATTTACTTTGCCAAGGGGTCCCCTATTCTACACTTTAACCCATAATTTCATAAGCAGAAACATATAGTTTCATTTTTTTTTATTAACAATAATGATATACCAAGGATACCATCCAACATTTTAAACATTCTTATGTTCCCAAAACAATTTCTAACTATAAGGATTTCTTTGAACTTGACCAAAAAAAGAATCTTAATGTAATGGACAATAAGCAAAAATGTTTACTGGATGCCATCAGATAACTTATGGGTTACATTTTTATTCGTAGGTATATGCATACAATTTTGTATTCATATATTGTTCTTTATAGTTAAACCCTTCTTAGTTAAATTTTTTAATTCTAATCTAAAAAAAGCATTTTTAGCTGAAAATTAATCCTGAATTTGAAAATGCAAAATGTTTTTGTCTGTAAGCAATTTTTTGCTTTCTCTACTATCTTTTTCACTGTGTGTGATCTCCAGTTTTCCCTGCAAAGCACCCACATTATAAATTTAAAAAAATATTCCCTAATAAATTCATCCAACATACGGCTATGAGGTATTTATAATAAATATCTGCATAAAAATAATAACAGAAAGTATATAAAACTGTTTAGGAAAATGATTTCGCAACTCTACCACAGAAACAGCTTTACTGTCTTTCTTAATCATCAGAGAGCAAAAAACATGCTGATATGATTTATTGTGGGTTATTCTATAGTTTACTTTGACAAAAAAAAATTTAGTTATTCGGGCAAAAATATCTTGAATAGTTTTTTAGGGTACTTATGTATCTTATTGCAACAATCACCAAATCTACTAATAACTCACCAAATTGGCAACCCTGATTTCCTATGTGTCATCTGTGATGAATTGACAAACATGTCACCAATAGGTTGCGATAATACGCAAGTACCTTTTTTAGTATAAGTTCTAACATATACTATACAGGGTGAAAAATTATCAGTGACATGCAACAACTATAGAAAGTGAAATTATAGAAAATACTAAATGATTATGTTTTCTATTTTCAATTATGCAATCATTCTCTTTATGTGTCAATCATTCTCATTTTTTATGTGATGGTGACTATAGAGGAACAAAAATAGAATGTTTAACATAGGATGCTGATCAAGAAGATTTCATGCTAAGTTTTTTTAAGATGAAAGTTTCCTACAAAGGGAGCAGAAGCTTGAATTTCCTATAGCATCATGCATAGTAGAGAATGTTTTGTTTTTCTATTTAAAATTTAAGATAAGAAAGATCCATGATTGGTCATTAACTTTTTAGGCATTTCGTTTATGCAAGACATAGTAAATATTTGAAATAAAATCTTAAAAATGTTTTGCAAAGTGTGTAGATAATTTTTCAAATGATGAAGAAAGGTGGAATTTTATTTATTTATTTTTTCTGAGGAAAAGAATCTTTTACTTCTTGAATTTCTTTTCAGAATTATAAATTGTATTCCTATAACACTTAATTATATGATAACTAAACAAAAGTTCACATAATTATCACCTCTAACAAAAAAAATTTGACATTTAATTAATTTTGTAAAAATCATTATTTTGTTACTAATACATTTTACTTTTTAATACATGGTTAATAGTGACAACCAATAAAGGCTTTCATAGTTTGGAGTACATGAAAGTCAATAAGATGCTAAAAATATTTATAAACGATTTACACATATATTTCTTACATCAGTTTATATTCATTTACAAAATTAATTTATATTGTTCCATTTACACATATTTACAGGAAAAAATCATTCTTACAAGATCGCCTTAGAAATACATAACATTAACAAAAAAAATATTTTCGAAACTATGTAAAGTAAATGTAGAATATATAATTTCGTTTCTTTCTTAAACTAGTGTCCAAAAGAAAGGTATGCTAAACAAAAAATACTTCATATATTAATTAAAAAAATATCGAAATCTTACATGTAATAATCGGTTTGCTTTCCATGATGTCAAGGAAACACAATGATTAAAAAACTACACATGCCGCATTTATTTTCTTTTCCTTTTATATAAAAGTGCATATCTCTGTTTCAATTTGTTTACAACTTTACATCCTCTCTGCAACAAGAACTGACGAACACCTCTCAAATCAAAAAACACCGAAACACTTATAATGCTGCCATACGCACCTTTAAGTTTTATTTTTAGTTTGTTCGACTTTTAGGACAATTTTCACTTTGTAAAAGCTGAAAAAAACTGTTGAACAATTCTTTTTTTTTCTTTAACATTTTATGTCAAGCTTCTTTGATTAAAAAATAATCATGACCACTCGAGGAAATATTGTGCACTTTAGATTGAAGACAACTCATCTTGTCTTTGTCAAGCAGACGACGCTTTTGATGCCACTCTTGCTATAGTTTCGTGGCCTGCCACGCTTATGTTTGCTCTGAGTTTGTCAACAGAGATTTAGTGATAAATAACGATAATAGCGTGTTTGAAATTATTTATATAAATTAGCAACTTTAAAGTATTTTTAGAATGGCCGCAAGAGGAGGTGCGAGAGCTAAAGGAACTGATGGGAATGATTTTAGTCATCGGGAGAAGGTTGCCTCTCACTATCAAATCAGGTATTTCATTAAATAAATCCTTATCTTTTTTCTCCCTATTGAAAACATATCAAGCTAACCAAAAATGGATTTCGAGATTTTATATGTACGTAAATGGACTATAAATTATTAAAGGATTTTATAGTGTGATTTTGTTTATCACAGACTATTTAAATTGCTGGTGAATATTTAGTTGCAAAAGAAATTTTAATTCATCAATAAAGTAATCATACGGTGCAATTTCTTTGCTAATACATATTTTTAATTTGAGCCTTTTTACTGGTATGTTCAATTTTAAATAGTTGATATTGAATTAACTCAAATTACTTCCTTAAGAAAAAATAGGTTAAAGTGAAGTTAAGGGTGCACCAAAAGAAAATTGGCTATATTTTAGAGCCCTCAAAAATTGTCAAACTATGAATCTTAATTTACTATCATCCTAAAATAGTTATATAAAAAAATAAAACATGGGATTTTAGTGAATTAAAAAAAATTATTTTTATGATCTTAGAACTTGTACCATACCTAAAAAATAAAGACTTGCTCTCTTTTTTAGAAATAAAATTCTTCCAAAGGTAGGTAAACGTTTTTTAGAGCATTAAAAAAGATGAAAATGGCTTATTTATATTGTTAGCTTTGTACATGTTTGGCTGTATGTACTCTTAAAGATGAGATTCGAACTTCATATTCTATGTAATTACACATTTTTTGCTCAACTGAAAGAAAATGTTCTTCATGACATTTCTTCTCAAGACATAAATCTCATAAGAAATAAAATCAATACTTTGAACCCATACATTTGTCATTAAAATCTGGATTATTCTTTCTTTTTTTAAACTATTCCTTCCTGCAGACTTTCTCATGTAATGCTAAGGAAGCATGATTGTCTAATGATGATTTCTAATGCAAGGTGTAAATCTCATAAGAAATAAAATCAGTATTTTGAGCCCATACATTTATCATTAAATTCTGGAAATTGCACTTTTCTTCTTTTGCAGCAATCTCAAATAAATTAGTGGAACCATTCTTAACCAAATGCATGTCTTTCTTGAATTTCAAAACATTCGTCTCATTCAAAGTGAAACCTTTGGCCATGAATCACTGTACTGTAATACCTTGACATACACTACCCCTATTTACATGAACAGAGTTACATGATTTTCAAACCATGTCAGATCATCTTATGTTTGAAAAAAAAATTGGTGAAATTGGTAATGTGATTGAAGAAGTTGATTTTTCCAGGCAAAAAAAAATTTAGTCATGGATAGTGCTGATGTTTAAGAACTGCTGGATTTCCATAATCAAGAGCTGACAATTGATGAGCTCATGAGCATCATTGACATTGAAGAACTCGGAGTCTTGATCAAATTCAGTCAAAAGATTGAATGGTGGTTGAGAATTTGACGGAAGTTCTCAGTTTGATTGAAAAAGGGTTACAAATTTTAAAAAATATAGACTCCAATGATGATCATATTTTTTCAACCAAACAAAAACAGAAAAATTATTAGCATTCTACAAAAAAAATTTGAGCTGGTAGACCACTTTGTTAGTTTTTGTGAAATCTTCTACATCAAAATAACTTGTTTGCATTTTTGTATTTATGTTATCTAAAATTTTATTAAATATTTGTTTTTTTTCTAAATTTTATTTTATTTTGTCTCTGGTCCCACATAAAAATAATTTATATGTATTTATATGTGAAATCATACCCCGACTTATGTGAATTCACACAACTTACACAGTTATCACTCATCCCCACCTATTAAGTTCTTTTTCCTTTCATTTAGTATTCATTTTTTCCATTTAGAAAACATTCTTATACTTCTTGGTCATACTTTTCAAAAAATTAATGAAAAGAACACACACACAAAAACTTTAAAAAGCAGTAATTATAATTTTGTTACTTAGCACAAACACATTAATTCAAACAATGAATCCTTTGATGAGTAAAAATAATATAATCCATTTCTTAAAAATTGTCTTGCCTTTAAACAAAAATCTGTCCCTTTAAAACATCAAATAGCAATGAAGAGTAGAGAGTATGTGTAACTTTTTGAGAGATATTATGCATTTTAATTTATCAGAGTTTTAAATGTAGAGTTCAGAGGTCATTTTTGTATCATGAAATAATCTTTCTGATAGGCATCCTGTTCTTTACTCCATCTGAAAAAATATGTTTTGTTGGTATATAGTTCAATACACTATTAAACTGAACTAAAAAAACTCAGTGCACAGCAGCCGATGAGGGCCAAGGCCTACTGTGCCCATCTCAGTTTTCATTACCTTGGACACTGAGGTGCATGACCTGATGTTCCTGTCAGGTAATCAGATGCAAACCCCCCAGTAGTTAGTTCCCAAGCAAGTTTGGAACCACATTTATCGATTGACTTAAGGGATGAAAGGCTGAGTCAACCTTTCCCACCCTGGTGTCTGAATCCCGGACCCATGGCATGGAAGCGTGATATGCTACTACTCAGCCACTGAGCTTCAATATACACTATTAAAATTCTAAAAATATAAATAAATTAAAAACAGTCAGATTTGTGAGAATAGTCTCTTTAGAAGTTGTATTGTTTTATATTTAATGTCATTCTCAATTTATGATTCATTGCTTTATTGAAGGAGTGGGAAATTTTTTAAAATGCTGTAACTATTTTCTCAAAATGTTCTAATTATTATTTAGTGTTTTGACTTTTTCTTTTTTGTACAAATTTGGTTTTAATTGTTACTTGAATATTTACTGGCAAGAACATGTAAGCAATATATAAATAACTACTGCAGAGTGTCCTAACAGTTACCATACTCCAAATGTGAAAAAAAAATCATAATACATATTTTTTGTTTTATTGTCTACTTGTATACTTACCATTTAATTTTATAGTTTTATTTTCCTCACACTCATATTGTGTAATAAAATTTTATTTTTTTCTTTTGCAAAATGAGTTAATCACACATTCAAAGAATTGAACTGTGTAAGGTTTGAATGTTAATCATGAAGATGTAAATAATTTTATAGCATATAAATATCCAGTTGATGCAAGACAGATATGTTACATCAGTTGATTAAAAATTCCGTGAGATGTGTTTGATAGAAGATAAACCTATATCTCTCTGGGGAAGACTGTAAGTTAGTATGACCTCAAATATTGTGTAAGGAATTCAATTAAAAAATATTGCAATCTCCTCATCATGAGTTATTCGTTACGAGAAATAGGGAGATATTATTGGTTGACACTCAAAACTTAAAATTCTTGCATTGTCATGTTTATGTAATGATATATACAAAATAGTACAAAGCATTTTTGTTATTGTTTTGATTCTGGAGATTTATTTGCATCATCAGCATTTAATACAAAATATTTTTTCTAGATGAGTCAGTTTCCTTTAACACTTTGCATGCAGGAAATGTACTTTTACATTTTTACAGTCTGTCGTTAAAGTGCAGGTCACATAAAAGTATATATGTAGTATGTTTATGCTAGAAAAAGTAGCATCATATAAATATGATGTACAATTGTTTTTTTTTAATAATCATAAAGCATATATCTAAATGTAAAATTTGGTTAAAGTTTCATTGAGAATAACAAAGAGTTATCTAATTCCAGTTTTACTGAATGGTTAAACTCCCTTGTGAAAAACACATCATGCTTGCAAATGTCCGTGGTAAAATAAACCTGACTGTAATGTGTTAAGTAAATATGTGAACATACAAAACATGTTGTGGGCTGTATTATGCATTAAAATTGTTGGGTCTCTTCTTTCAATGCCAATCGATAGCACTGTATATAGAACTTATCCAATAATTTATTGTATTATTAGAAGTGAAATGAACATAGCTCCAGCAAAATAATACAATATGCCTTACAAATAAATTAATGGATATGCTTCAAAAGAAAATTTTTGGCAGTCAAATCATGAAATACTCATTCCTTTGATCTAAGCAATGACTTTTTTCTGTTGAGGTACAGTAATACCTTGACTTATGCAAACTTGGATTTATACAATTTTCAAATCTGTCAATTCGCCTTTTGTTTGACCTCTACTCAACTCAATTACTCACTCCCCCCTTCCTGTTTAGCTAATGTACATGTCTGGATGTATCGCACAGAGCTAACGCTTAGCCATAATAATTTATTTTGTGTTATAGTAATACCCAGTACAAACTACTGAATTCCCACAATCAGAAGCTAACAATTGATGAGCTCATAGAAATGCATGAGCTAGAGCAAGACATATGAAGAACTTGAGTCATTAGATCCAATTTTATCAAACGTTCAAATGATGGTTGAAAGTTTGACAGAATGCCTCAATTTAATTGAATAAAGAGTTACAAGTTTTAGAAAATGTAGACCTCCAACTAGGAACATGTTTTTTCAACAAAACAAGGGATTAAAAAATTATTAGCATGCTATGTAGAAATTTTGAAGGATTTTAGTTACTTTGTTAGATTTTATGAAACTTTATACATCAAGATAACTTTGGTTTGTGATTTTGTATTTGTGTTATTAAAAAAAATTTTTTTTTCTAAATATCAATTTTTTTTCATCTCCGGCCCCAACTAAAAATATTTTATATATATTTATAAGCAAAATTATACCCAAACTTACGTGGTTAGCACTTAGTCCCATCTATCACATAAGTTCAGGGTATTACTGTACTTAAAAAATATAGTCTACGAAGATAACCTTTAAATAACAGATATTTGAAAATTGCCTTTACTCAAAGGCTATTTTATGTATGCACATTTAAATTATGTACCAGTGTAATTTTTTAATATTTTCTCTGCAAATGATTAATCTTACAAGAACTCCTTGTTGTTCTGTCTTTTCATTCTTTTTTAAGCTTTAAAAATTTGTCTCAACTGATTTTAAAGACCACATAGTAAACTTGTTTGTCTTGTAAAATATTCTTCTCCACATAGAACTTTCTTAAACAATTTATATTGAGGTCTGAGATGTGTAATTGGTTTGAATTTATATTCTAGAAATACACAAGAACTATTGGTAACAGATCAAATGATTATATCTTCACTTACATCCTTTGCTATAATGTCTAGATTTATACAACCAACACACACCTAAGTACTTGTGAGGTTTTAAATATTAAAGAGTTTTAATTAAAACTTATGGAAATTGTGAAATTACGCTATAATGAACTACTCAATTGCATTACTTGAAATTCAGAGTTGGTAGAGATAAACTATTTGCATCAACTTACTCTAATATCAAATACTAAATTTACCTTGCTCAGATGTATAGTGTAATGTGATTTTAGGTATTTTTTTCCAAATTGGGGTAAAGGGTATTTTTCTGTTGGAATTCAATAAAAATAACAATACAATGGAAAGTGTCACAAATATTGAAGCAGTATTTGAGGATTGAACAATAAGCTTAAACCAGTATCAACAGTGGTTTCAGAATTTCTAAGGCAAAAATTACAGCTTAAATGAACTTCATTCTGGATGATAGGTAAAGCTCAACAAGGTTGTCTTGTAAATCTTAGTAAAACAAAACCACATTAATTTATGGATTAGCTGAGAAGCTTAAGATTAAATCATTTCTCAATGTCTGTATGTCATCGGAAAAATCAGAGAAGGATTAATGGGATCTACATATTACCAAAGAAATTTATTATTTATGGGATGACCTAATTGTTTAATTTGCACTATTTTTATATTTAGTATATCTTTATCATGTGTGTCATGTCATTTTTTAAAAATTTACAGTGAACAGTGTTTATATATTGCATAAATAAAAAATATATAGAACAAAATTGTTCTCTTTATCATCAAGTTTAGCAACCCACTTTTTTTTTTTCAGACCTAGATAGTGAAAAAATAATTTTAGATGATTTTATAAAGAAAAAAAATAAATTTATATTGTATCAAAAAAAAATTAGAATTTTTCCAAACTTATAAATTCTGATAATTTCTTTCAAATGTGTTCAAGATATTTATGAATTTTTTTTTCTTTTTAGCTCAGTTAATAAAAGAAGATTGAAAGTATCCATTTTCTTCCATCTACTTTTGTTCGTCTTCGTCCTGCTGAAATTGTCGACAGAAATTTTGAATTATTTTCAAATATCTTTGAAAAATCTACATAATATAACATTACCAAAACCAGCTTTGTGGGAATGGCTTTGGTTAAGTAGTATTTTGTTTACAATACCAGCTTACCTTGCCCTCAGAAAAAATTATGTTACTCCATTGAAGATTTATATTGGAGGTACTTTTGTAAGTGGTATTTGTCCTTTGATAAGTGCTATAATATATCATTCTGGTGATTTAAAAGTATTTTTCATGGCAGAAAAGGCAGATAAGGTTGAAAAGTTTTATGGCATTCCAATTGTATTAATATTATCTGTATTTGTTGCAGTCACATTCCTTGTTCATTCATTATCTTTGATGTTTGCCAATAATTTAGTGGATGCATGGACTCCAAAGAAAGGAAAAAAGAAAATGTAATATCTTAATATTTAGAAATAAAATTTATTTTGAGACAAAGAAAATGATTTAGTAATTTAAAACTGCACAAAATTTTTTTAACTATATTAAACTTAATTGTTTTTATTAAAAAATATGTAAATCCAGTTTTATTATAAATTTTTATGTAAAAAGTGAATCATAAATTGAAATAAATATTATTTGTTTTAATAGATATGAATACTTCAATTCAATACTTAAAAGTTAAAATCTAGTAAAAACTGTAATTTTTTTAAGTTATGAATTGCTACACATTATTCTCCATACAAAAATTATTTATTTGAATGAATGTGTGAAATCATTAAGTTTTCTCTACTTTAATAATACATCAATGACTAATGATTTTCAACAATACCTCAGTTTTAAAAAGTGAACTCTAATCTCAAAGTATGTTTATTTTCAGTAAAAGTATATATAACATATCAAATATACTAATTTACCATTTAAAATCGTATTGATAGTATATATTAATGAGAAAAATCAATGAAGAATTTGTCTAATATCTCAAAATGTACAAACATTGACATTTTTATCAGTCTACATAAGTTTAAAAATTTTTTAATATCATATGTTAAAACTAAGATTATGCGAAAAATTATTTATGTATTTTTTCCCTTGAAACGTCATGATTGTTGTAATGGTAAATTGGGAAGGCAGAACAAAATAAAATGCTACATGATTTTTTTTTCAATTAAGAAACCAGCGTAACATTTATATATTTATTATATGTAATAAATTAATTTTAACATACATAAATTGGATACATAAAAATGTAGAGTATAAACATTACAAAGCAATAAATTGGCTTAGCAAACATGTGATGGAAAGCTTAAATATAAATCAATACAAAATGTAAGCCCTTAAACATTTAATAAAATCTCCAAACTACTGTTGCAAAGATTCAAATCTTCATAAATGCATTCAAAAAGGTGCTAATTTACTAAATACTGTTTATTTTAAAGAGGACATTTTGTAGCATTTACAAAATCCCTGGATCATCATGAAAGCTGAAACCACATTTTTGAAATGTTGTGTTATTTTAAAAATAGCTTTTTATACATATGAGAGCAGTAATATATTTAAAAACTATCTTTTTTATAATTGCCTATACAATAATGAACATACTTTAAAAAGAAAAAAAAACTTTAGGGCTTAAAATATCTATTTACTTGTGTTTATTGACTGTTCAAAAACAAGGACAGAAGTACAGTTTTAATCATATGGGTCATTATCCATTATTAAAGCCTCTAATATTTGTATATTAATGTTAGTAATGAAATTAGTATTCCAGTGGGGGTTGTTTTTTTTTTAATATAGAATATAACTATTGACTCATTATTTAGGAAACTGAATTAAATCAACTAGTACCAAAGAATTGTTCTGAAACGGATGTCATTTACAACAAATTCTTAAATTAATGTGAAATATTATTAATGAAAATGCATGATAGTTACATTATCAAATTAACTACCAATCATAAATAGTTTTAAGGAACAGCTGAAAAACAGAGCTTGTATAAAAAGCTATCTTCAACAGATTCTTTTGGAATGATTAGGATACTTCAAAAATAGCTTTCAAATAAAAGATTTTTGTTAGTTTTACCAGACTCTATAATTCTCTTGAAAATTAATTTGTATCAGATTAGAAGTAAAGTGTTCATGTCAGCAACCTATTTTAAATAATAAATGTAATACAGATGTCTCGAACAAAGTTAAAACTGCAATTATTTTTGTACCACATATTTTTAAATATGTTTGGGAGTATTTTATTCGAAAATCATAAAATGCCATAAATTTAAGACATGTATTCGCTTTAAAAATTATGAGACAACAACTATAGCTGTGCAATTCTATTATGCATTAACTTCTAAAGAATTCTTATAAGTAGTGTCAACATATAATAATAGCTATACTATTATATAATTATTTATAACATAAAACAGACACTCTAAAGATACATACAGTTGTTTTCTAATATATCTTTTTACAACTTGTGACATTATCTACATAAGCAATTACTTTTTCAAAAAAGGAAAGAAATCATACATTAAAAGTGCTATTTTAATCTAGAAGATACCATTAACTAAAGTGTACACAGGAATGAAAGTTTATAAACATTGTGCGCTGAATACTCACTGGTGTTTATAAAGTGATTTTCTTACTTTGAAAAAAATATAAGGAATGCATTGCATACAAAAAAATTATGATACTCAATTTTTATATTTTTAAGTTAATATTGAATAAAAAATGTAAGCATTTTATACCTTTAAATAATTTCTCAAACAAATTACAAAACAGCAATTTCATGGATCTTTTTTTGCAAAATTTAATAAATCTAAATATAATTTCAAAAATTATACGTAACCTACAATTTTTTCAATAATGCATGCAATATATTTGCATCTACATTAATATTTATGATGGCAATCACAAATATGGTGATTTAATTGTTACATGCACAGAGTATATCAAATTATGTTCAACACATTACAGGTTTTTAGCATTTCCTTTTCTTGGTAGTTCTTTAGTTTTTTTTCATTTGCTTTGTAAATATAAAAATGTACTTTAACAGTACTTAAATAAGAATCCCTCATATTGATATGCTTGGGTCAAAAATGTTTGAAGTAACTTGTGCGTACCTCCTGTGCTATGTGAATGTTATAAAGAACCAAGTTTTGAGTGGAAACATTTAAGGGCTAAAGTTTCTAAGAATCAGCAGTATTCAAGCTGTATTTTAAATTTCATACACAAGTTACATAAAAAAATATTGATTTAATTTTAAAAATTCTGACTTGAAATGCAGCAATATAAAAATTAACCTGAATAACGTATCAACTATGAATAAATTGACGAAGTATAATAAACCAAAAATAATACCATTTGAACATATGTTTCAGAACCATAGAAGGTTAGGATTATTTATTTTAACATATAATCTGCATTAATTGTATATTTTTAAATATATTTCTACTTTAATATATGTAGTATTGCCTCTGGTTTCAGAAATATATATATTAATTCATAATATTGATGTTTTTTGAAAATGTTTATCTTGATTCCAACAAATCACTAATTAGTTTCTTTTTGTAAATATTCAGGATTTCAAAATATATTCGATTTACACTTATTATGAAATAAAAATCAAAAATTTAGAAATTTCATTTAGAGTTAACTATGCAGATACAAAAGAAATAATTCTTTAACCAAAGTAAATTGTTAAATGAATAACATGCATAAAATAATTATATAGGATAGTGTACATTTTACATACATAAAAGGAGCCAAGTACAAGCTTAAACCAGGGGTGGGTAAATAATGGCCTGCAAAGACTATCAGACAGGATATATTTGTCTTAAACTTATTGTAAAATTAAGTATGCTTGCTGTGATAGATAAAATGAAACACTAGCACAAAATAAATATATTGAATAAAGCTGACACTATTATATTTATTGATTTTTATAGTGCAATTTATACCTTTTTTGAGATCCTAAGTTAACTAATGAATACAATCATTTTGAAAAGATACGGCCCTTCAGTATCCTCAGCTTCTACAATGTGTCTCGAGCCAAAACAATATCCTACCACTGAGTTAAATTATGCTTAAAAGGCCATGCAAATGAAATTAATAAAATTATGCAAAAGAATAAGAACCAGAGGTAAATATAATTAAATTAACTATTAAATCTTGAATAAAATTAATGCTCCATTTTTATTGTGTAATTTGTACAAGTTTACACTCAAACATTAAACTATTCTATTACTAAAAATTAACATATAAAAAGTAAATGATAATTAAGGACAAAATTTTAAACATTTACTCAAAAGAAATATTCATTTTTTAAACACAATGTCAAATATCCCAATAAATATACTTTTAAAGTAAATTGCAATGCGAGATATTTAAATAAAAAGCCCTAAAACAGCCATTTTTAGGGTCCCGCTCCCTTCATTTTTGTATTCTATTCATAGATTTTGATAACTTTTAATACAGCAAGTAATATGCTGTAAAAAATATAGAACATGAAACTAATAAGTTTTATAGAAGTTTTAAAATATTTTATTTGAAAGAAAATAATTCATTTATAAATCATAAATTTACATCAAAAAAGATTTTAAAGGAGTAAGAAAAACTTGTCTTTTAAAAACCTTGAGACAGTACATACTTAGTTTTTATTCTTTAACCACTGACAATTTTTCTTAAAGATACTGATGTGCAAATTAAACATGAAAAAAAGTTTGGAATGGTAATATATACAAAAAAAAGCAACATAATTTTATAGTTTTCTGCAGTATTTCTGTGATGTTTTTATTTTTCACACATATGTGTTGATTTTAAAAAAAAGTTATTTCCATAATTCTGTTTACACACATCACAAACAGATAGCTGGATCTCCTAAAAATTACATGTTTGAGAAACCCAAGTTCATTTGGAATTTAACTTTTTACTGTAGCTATGGGGAAATTTTTTTAAAAATCAAACTAAAAGGGAAAAAAAACTATACAAAACCTATAATTATTCATTTGCAAAGATAGCATGTTTTGAAAAAAATTAAGTGGATGCCAAGTACTAAATTAGAGAACTTTTTTTTTTTGATAACCTTATCTTGATTGAAATTTATAATGCTGATATTTAAATGCAAACATTTAGGCAATAAATATTTGAACAAAGTAACATTTGCCAAAATAGTCACAATTGTCATAAGAGCAGAATGAATTTCTATTTTGTAATTAATCACTTACAATTCAAAATTTTATAAAAAATATAAAAAACCTTTTAGTCTATAATACACCCAACTCTGTTTTTACATGGTAGACAGGTTCTTCAGAAAATTGTGCAAAAAAAATTATGTAAAAAAATACATGCAACATATGGTAAATTTGGGGATATGTCCAACAATTTTGAAAAATCATGTAAAATGAAAAGTCTCTAAATATTTTTCCCAAGAAACCATGCAAAAAGGTAATCATAAAATCCATGTTACATATTTATAAAACAATTCATTTTTAATACAAAAATTATGTCTATAAGTACACAAAACTCAAACTCAGTGACACAACAGCACATGAGGGCCAGGGCCTATTGTGCCTATCCCAGTATGCATGACCATTGGGCACTGAGGTGCATGAGCAGATGTTGTGAACAGGTGGTCAGTTTGAAGTGATACCCCAGTGTTTGAGTCCCCAAGCAAGTTTGGTACTCATTTATTGACCTACTGCAGTAGGGATGAAAGGCTGAGTCAACCTTGCCCAGCCCGGGAATAGAACCCGGACCTTTGGTGTGGAAGCGCAATACCCTACCACTCCACACTGGGTCTTCTATAAGTACATAAAATATTTCAAAAGTTAAATTGAAATTAGGAATAAAACTACTAACAACTATTCATTAATATCAAATGTGCACATTTATTATAAACTGGATCAAATACGCTATCATCAGTAAATATGTCAAGCACATCTGTCAGTTATGATTCAAATGAAAAATTTCATTCGTTATTATCAGCCTCCGATACTTTTTTTGTTACAGCATCTGTTATAAGAGGCTGTTTGTTTTTTGGGGGAAGGGATTCTCAAGTTGCTAGCATTATTCTTGATATCCTGCCACACAAAACTTATGATTACATTGCAATTTTAATGTGTGCTCTATGTCAAGATCATGAGTAAGAAAATGTTATTCCATACCTAAATTTCAAATGTTGTTCTATAGCAAATTTCAAGCCATCTTGAATTAAATCAGCTGTTACTAGCTGAACTTCGACTTCGTCATTATTGACTTCTTTATTAGCATAAACTGTCACATACATTCAATCAAATTGCCGTCATCCAAAGGGCACGAACCCCAATTTTTTTTTTTTAATTTGTGCTGGAGAAAAAATTTGTAACATTCCTGTACTGTGTTATTTTGAAATTGTGTAAAAAAAGAGTTGGGTTTATATCTATGAATTTAAATAAATCATGCAGCAACACCAAATTTTTGAGAAAGAATCAACATTTATTTAAAAAAAAATCAACAAAAATATTTCATTAAAAAAAATTGCCTCAGTCAAAAATAATACAACATAAGCACGAAAAAGAATTACTCCTTGGTTTATTTTTGGTCAAAATATTGGACTCGTTAAAATTGATATAAATGATTTATTTGAAGTAAATTAATAATAGGATCTTTTTTATTATTATTATTATTTACTAATTTTATTTTTCTTTATTTATGGATCTACATAAAAAAATATTACTAATATGAGAAAAAAAATTTCACTTTGGACATATCCTAGTGTTTTAATGCATATTCTAAGAACCTTGAATACTTTTAAATGTATTCCTAAAAATAATTTATCAATAAAATCCAGTATAAATTCATCAATTCAAGCAAAAACCAAAGAGTAAAAATAAGAAATTATTTTGATATATTTTAAGCTTTTAAATGTGTATTTTAAAATTAATCAATCGCACATTAAGAAAGCACAAAATCATTTTTACCACAATTTGATGCATAATAAGCAAGCAGTATAACATTTTAATACAGCAAAATATACTTCATAGAATAATAATAAAAAACACTTCAATAATCATTTTAGCAAAAGAAAAAATATTTCTTTTGAATGATAATTATTCACTTTTTGAACTTCATTTTGAAACAATTTAAAATAATTTAATATTCTTTTTAATGATTCTGATTTGAATTTAGATCTTCCAAAATATTTTAAAATATACTGTATACCACAAAGAAAAATCTCATTAGTGTGTACTAAAGGTGTTTTAAATATTTTTAGATTATTATATCCAAAAAATATTCCAAAAACTAATTATAAAGTTATATTAAGTTAAACAGACTAAAAAAGAAAAACTTAATAAAGATTAAACACAAAAAAAAATCACTTTAAAGTAAAATAAAATATATCACAATGGGATATAATTCTGTTGTACTATAATAAGATCAAAATTTGTTCCATAAACTGTACTATGGATTTAAATAAATAGAAAACAAGCTGCTTTATACAACGGTGAAGTAATACAACAATGAAAAATTCTAATATGAATACTGATACAAATGTACAGTTAAAATATTAAAATCAATGAATTCTACACATAATTAACCATGAATGTAATTTTATACACAATTTTTTTTAGAAAAACATTAAGGAACATCAGCACATAGAAAGCTCAACACATATATTTTGCCTACTACACTTCATTTTTTATGATAAATCGTAAAATTTTTATGATAATTTGATAAAAAATAAATTCAAAAAACTTAAACTAAAAGAGAATTCCGATGTACATCTTTTGAAGTGCCCAAAATTTCCTCAAGTATCCAACCTGATACTACAGCTCCCATTTCTTTGCTATTCTCTAACACAAAAGCATGTTCAAAATTATTTTTATCAAGCCGAATATCACCTTGGGGAAAAATTTCTTTCAAATCTTGATAATATGAATATGGACACCAATTATCATTTGCTCCATAGTAGAAAGTAATACGAGAAAGATTTTCACGAATGTTATCAACATCTAATGTTGTAACATTTTCTAATTCATCCCTAGCTAAATGCATGCAAAGTTTAGCACAATCTAGTTGAAAGAGATTGAGACTAGCATTTAAAACACATTCAGGTACACTACGATCTTTGAAATACCATTCCAAGAGACGGCACTGCATTTGTGGACTTAAATAACTCAAAGCATATACACTGATTAAGGCTGGAAGACGAAGATACGTCAACATTGGCCATACCCACTGTCCTTGTGGGCTGGTAGACATCCTCTCAATAGTTGGAAATAACAAAAAGCAGCGTATTACCTATAAGAATAAAATGGAATTAGAAGAATTGATGGGAAAATATTACAGAGCAAAAAACTAAAGAAAGAAAATAATTTATATTAATCTCATGACATACACTTCAAGACATAAACTCCTATCCTAATAAAATGGATAGGAGGAACATGTATAAAAAACAAACTACTGCTATTTCAGAACAAGTGACTTATTAATAATAGAATTTAATTGTAATAAAGCAAAGAAGTAAACAAGACATTGGTCCGTCTCCGCCCTAGATGCAAGCTGTCATACAATATACTCCAAACTTTTTCGACTCACAGAACCATTAGAACTATAAGATTTTTGGGGGGAACCCCCATTAAAAAACACACACTTTGAAGAATATATTTTAAAATAATATTTAAAGTATATCAACATGTTATGGGTGCTTTATGTAATGACGAAAAAAAAGTATTATATTTGCTACTAAAAATTTTAATGTAATTTTAATATAATTTACTCATTAATATTATTAATTTTGATCCAAGTGTCAACTACCCATGTATTTTACTTAGTAACGCATTTTTTTAATAACTGTTAAAACTTCGGTCTACTGAAGCATAGGTCTATCTATTAAAGCCTAGGTTTAGGTCTTAAGACTAATCAAGGTTCTATGTACCTTATTAACTTAAAAGGCTGTAGTTTTAGGAGCATGCAATTTTTTTAAAACTCTGGGGTAACAGGTTGAAAAAATGACATCAAAATATAGGAATATTATACATGTATATTTCAGGTTTCCTTTGTAAAAAAGGGTGGGCATTATACAGTGAATATACTTTAAAATTAAAAAATGCAGCTTGAAAGTATAGGTGTGCATTATACGCCAGATGTTACAGTAGATTATTAAACTAAAGCATTTTGTTAGCCTTGAATGGAAAGCCAAACTTAAAATGAAAATAGCATGGTACTGAAGTTTTAAATGGAAAGATTTAAATACTGTATTTATTTGAATCTAACCGCATTTTTTTTTCTAGTGTTATTGTAACTGAAAATGAGGTGCAGCTTAGAAACAAAGGTGAAAAAATTCTTTGGATGGTGAGAATTGAACACGATACTGATGGTTAAAGAGTTAAGTTCATGTATATAATTAAGTTTTTAATGCTCTCTCTCTCTCTGATAAAATAAATTATAAACTTCTTATTTTAATTTCATAAATACTGCATATCAATAAACCATTTTACACTATTTTTTCACAAAAACGTTTTGAGAATTTGGGCTGTGGCTTAGAATTGCTACTGGCTTAGATTCAAATAAATACGGTATCTTAAATTAGTCTTAAATAATGAATAATATTTTTAAAAAACATATATTCTTAGAAATTAAATCCTTTCTAAATATAACAAAAAATTTCTCACTTTAATAATTAAACCTCTGATGTTCTCATCTCTTTACATTTTACCTACTTTTTTTTCAAAATTGTCAATGTTATAGACAGCTTAATGCAACTATGCTAAATTTTGATGACAATCTAAAATAGAAAGTTTTCTAATAAAATGGTTTGAATAACCAACTCAAATATAAATTTATTATAAAAATTACATTCAATAAAATCTTCAAGCAGCACAAAACAGACCATGGTGATTGCTGCTTATCTGCCCATATATGTGATGCAAAGGCCAAATTTAAAACACACTATCAACAAATTTAACTCTTGAATATATATTCACCAATATTTTCAATCTGTAATGAGTACTTTCACGAAACAGAAAACATGACTTATAAAATAAGGTTTTTTTTAATTATTTAGGTCATAAAAAAAAATCTTTAAGTGTCACAGAAAAATATTTTTAACAGTACCTGTATATGGGGTAATCGTTTCAGAAGTTCAAGAACAATATAACACCCAATGGAATGACCAATAAGAATTACTCTACGGTCACGAGGAACATAGGTATTGATAAATGCCATTTTGTGGTGGATTTGACCTTCCAAAGAATAAAGATTTTCATTATCTGAAAAAAGATAAAAATATTTTTAAAAGTTTGATAAAATATTGTTATGAAACTTAAATCTACAAAGACATTTAGTAAAATGTAAAAAATTATTCTAACAATACTAAATTAACATAAGCTCTATGGTGAACAAGACTTCTTTAAAATTTGTTCTATATACTTGCAAAAAATAGCCTATGCAAGAGAAAACTTCATAATTTTTCAAAAACAATTATTCTTACATTCCTCATACAATTTTGAAAAGGTTTCATAAAACATTAGTAACTCAAATTCCTTTTCCAAAAATTACTTTCCTAAATTTTTATTTTATATATTATTATTAATAAACAAAAAAATTCAAAGGAATTGGATTTTCCAGCACAGTACATGTTTTTATCTAGATTTGTATAGAAATAAATTAATCAAATATTTGTAAAAATTTACTGTTGAATTATAATCAGTATACTATTTAGCATGGTCTCTATTTGTTATTGTAAATGATTTTCTTTATATGCTTAACTAACAAAATGTAACAAATATTTCAGTTTTTAGTTACAGCACCATTACCTAAAAGCTTATGAATATATTTCTTTTAATCTTTTAGTCTCTCATTTTTATATTACAGATGTAAATTTATAATTAAAAAGTTTAATTAAGAGCATGACAGTCTTGACTGCAACCACACTACCAAAGCCACTGAATAATTCTTCAAAATTATTTGTCGATTTTTTTCTGCTTCCACAATTTTTTCAATTTCCTTTTTTTCTTCATAAGTTTATTCACTGCTAATAAGTGATTTGTCATCAAGACTCTGAATCAACGTGAATACACTTCAGAACATTGGCAGCATCCATTGAGTCAAAGTTTTACTCATGTTAAAGTTGAAAGTCTGCTGAGTTTTATTACTATAAATAAATAATAGTAATAATAAAACAGTAATTTTTTTTTTAAATGAATCATATGATGTGAATTCAAAAATTTAAATGTTTAAATATTAAAAAACACAATGAGCATGGTTCAGCCTAAATATTTATATTTACATAAAGATTACAAAACAGGATGATTTTATGGTCTTTTGCAGACAACTCCAAATTTTTTGGTCTTTCCAAATTATACTACCAGAAAATTATACTACTGAGAAAACTTTAGCAAACATTAATTCAAGCTCCAGGCAGTGAAATTCATGTGAACAAAAGCAGAAGCATTTCCCCAATTTTCATAGAACAGCAATGCTAGGAATCAACATTCAATTAACACCATCATCACTGTGACAGCAAGAAACTTCAGAATGAAATATGAATACTTCTGAAAACATTTTATACCCAGACCTGTTTTGTATAACACTTTCTCTTCTTTCAGTATATAAGCATATCTCAGGATTTTTTTCCCTAGAATTGATGGACCTTTTAAGGTTTTACATTTGATTACTTGTAAACCTTGTTCTGAATAGTTCAAATTGTTTGTGCATTCTGTATGGGTCACTCTCTCTCTCTTCCTCTGTTTTCCATGCAACCTACCATCAAGATAAAATTTTTAAACAAAACAAATTTAAGGGGAGGGGGGATTTCTTTATTGCATCTCATGTACAGTTCACATACTAAATTTGGTGACAGTCTATTTACTGTCATTTCAACTGCAGTTTGCTATTTTCTGGGGAATTTAACTAGAACCACTCTATATAATAGATAAAGAAAGGAACAGAGAAGCAGATAATATATAATTGTCACACAATTAAAAGATGTATACCTTGAAGTTTTGGCACTGTGCAACCTGGAGGTGGACTCACATGTCCAGCATGAGATATACCCCAAATAGGGATCGTTCTTTGAAGACCTTCATACAGAGCTTTAATGAATTCAATGTAATATTCTAAAGCTCCAGGATTACCTACACAGAAACATATCAATACTTATCAATCAATTCTCTTTTAAAGAAATACACTAAACATTTTAAAGTAATTCATAAATAAAATATTTAAAACGTTAACTATATTTAATTTCAAATTTATAGTAACACTTCAATAAAAGGAATATGCATATTAACATAGTTTATTTTTACCAACATCTAGAATAACTCAAAATTTATGAGTTGTGCAATCAAGAAAACTATTACATCATTTTAACAATTTAAAAAAAATGAAAATAAAGATGAAAACTCTTAATTATTTTTTCATATTACATTTAAACATTCAAATCTTACAAATGAAAACAGTTTCCCTATGCAATAACATGATTTTGCAACTATTAACCCTCTCACTGCCCCATCCCGCGATTTCCATGGGCTACGTAGATGTAACAAAATTTATGCAAAAAGCAATTCCCACGGGCATGCATTTTTTCTGACTATTTAGCTGTACAAGCTGTGATGTTCCTGGTTATGTTTTCATTTATGTTTTATTTTCATATTTTTATGGTCTAATTCTATATTTTAAAATAAAAACATTTTTTCAAAAATATCTTTTATATTTTAACTCTAAAATGCAGATTTAATATGTAAATTTGAAATATATAATAAAAAAATAAGCAATTTTTGAAACTACTTTAATAAAATAACTAAGCAGTGAGAGGGTTAAGAGGAATTTTGTTTTAAAGAAAAAGATTTAAGAGAAAAAGCAATGGAGATAATTTTCAATAAGTATGATAATAACATGATTTTGAAATTATCTAGACAATTGTTTGTTTTTAATAATAAAAAATATAGTTGTAACAACTTTGGTAAAATCATAGGGAAAAGTTCATACCATTGATAACACAGGGAAAAAGGTGCCAAATTGCATGTCCTACTTATTTTTCTGTATTACACTTCTATTCAAAATGAACAAAAATATTTTGCCACAGCAATAAATAAAAGTGTGCTCTAAAAAAGGAAAAAGCCTGAATTTTTTGTAATTATTTAGTAAATTTATTCATAATCAATAATTAATACTTACATATTATACCATTGACTAATTTCACGAATAAAAAGATTTGGCCATATGCTGTCATTGTTATTATTACTTAGAAACATGCATAGAAATGGTTTTCCACTATTGGCTATATATTGTGGCATTTGTCAACGTCTTTCCATTTGAAGAAATAGATCAACAATATAATACATAAGTATCCAATAATTTTATCATAAATGAAATCCATAAATATCTATCAAAAGCATTTAAATTTCCTATTCTTACAATATAATTCAGAAATGAAATACAAAATTAATTTCCATAAATAGTAATACTGTTTCAAATGCAAAACAGATGAGTTTTCTAGAAGATACACATCTTAAAATATATTTAAGTGGAATGTAAGAAAAATTCAAAACCAAAAATGAATGTTATACTTAGCATTTTTAATTTACAAATATTTAAAAATGCTAAAAAATT
This sequence comes from Trichonephila inaurata madagascariensis, assembly GCA_019973955.1. NCBI lineage: Eukaryota > Metazoa > Arthropoda > Arachnida > Araneae > Nephilidae > Trichonephila > Trichonephila inaurata. The sequence goes on along the minus strand of BMAV01014233.1, from coordinate 22,505 downwards.
TTTAAAAATTTTAACTATAGTTTGTTTAATTTTCCTTTGATTCCTTCTTTTTACAAGATTTTTTTTACATAATCAAAAATCAGTTTTCTTTCTTTTTTTTTCCTTTTTGTATGAATTAAAGATATGATTTATTGAAGTATATTTAATCAAAGAAAGAAATTAGCTGGAGGGTAAAACAGGTAGTCAGTTGGGTTTGGTGAGGTTTAACTAGATTTCATGGAGAGATAATTAAATTCCTTCTGGCAGATTGTTTAATATGGTAATCCTTGTACTTTGAAATGCAGTCTTATTCTGATAAAGTCACATGTTCATTGCACTTAATTGCTATTTATTATTTAAAATGTGCTGATGTTGTTTAAAAGGAACAATTTTCAAATTAATCATTTTATTGTTCATTTATTTGTTTTTATTTAGAATTATCATTTTGTTCATGCCACAGAATTACAAACTATTCTTTAAAAATTTTATTGAGGGGTTTTTTTTTTACATTTGTTCTTTTGAGTTATCTTGAACAGTGTGTCTGAGAAGTATGATTTAGGTTTCTTTATGATTTGAAATAAAAGGAAAAAATATCTGTTATACATTGTATTGATGAACTGTTTGCAAGAATGCTATGCATTTGTTAAAAAGAAGGATTTGCATGATGGATATGTTTCGAAATATTGAAAGACAGGAATGAATGCACATCATACTAGAAGTTTTGTACAAAAGAATGTCTGGTTTGAGGAAAGCAGGATAAGTAAGCTTCAGAGATTTTGACTAGGAAGAATGAGAATCAATTCAATACTTGCTTTGTGCAGCTCATATGGAGAAAAATGCACAAATCCAGCAATCTGATTCATTTGTTTTACTTTTTCTCAAGAGCCATCAAAAAGGTTTATTTCTTTTCAAGGAACTTCTCTTCTAACCAAAAATAAGCATTTTCTTTAATTTTCTAATTTAGTATATCCTATTCCTTTAATTTTTAAGAAATTAACATATTAAAACTTTATTCTAATTCCATGACTAATAACTTTAAAAGTATTATTTGTAATTAATTCTCCTTACTGATTGTTTTCCTTAGAAAATGCTATTTTGTAATTTCTTGGAACTATCATATGTATTAAAAATTTGGTGCCCACTTTTTTGTAGTTAAATTGCTTTTACCAAATGACCACCTATTCTACACTTAAATTAAAGAATACATGCATCAAAAATATTTATAAGTAAGAATTACAAATAAAAGTATTAAATTCCTAAGTTCAATTTTATATTGTTAGAGCTCAGGTGTCTCCCTCTGGGGAGGAAACTGGGCATCAAAATTACTTGCGACAATTGGTATAAGCTATGGTGCGAAATAAAAGAGATACCAGCTCCTGGGGAATGAACCAGGTGCAAGAGTAAAAATGCCGCCATGCAAGCCCCTCTTCAGAGGCACTCAAGAAAATCCATTTTTCTCAATTCCAAGTTAGAACACCGGATAATCATATATATCATTGATTACTAATCACATTTCAAGAACAAAAAAAGCATTAGACAGCATTACATTCAACTGAATCATTTTTTGTTTTTTTAATGAAAATATAAAGTTCTAATTATAATAGAGAGTGAAGTGTTTTGAAAATGAAATTAGGAGCATACCAGGTATAAACAAAATAAGAAAACGGCCTGGGTCATTATCAGGTAAAGGTTCATCTATCCATCGTCCACTAGTAACAATAGTGAGTAGGTACACCAAGAACATTAACAAAATCTTGATGAAGAAACTGCAGATCATTAGCCGGAGAATATGGAATTTCAGCCATACTTTTCCCTGCCAAGTAAATAAAAATTTAAGCAAAAAATCATTAATACAAAAACAAATTCAATAAAATGTCAGTATTTTTAATCCATCTCACTCTTTCCCCAAAACAAAATTGACACAATTTGATGATTTTTTCACACAATATCTTCAACCTATAATTTGATTTTTGGTTCTTGTGCATTAACATCTCCACAGCCAAATTTGCACTGAGTGAATCATGCCAATTTTCACCAAAATCTGACTCCTTGTGTTTCTTTTTTTTCAAATTAAACACGCTAGTATAAAGTTTTTGCTGTTGTTCTCTTTAGCTATTATAATATGGTTCAATTCACTTGGTGCAAACTTGACTGCGGTGACATTAATTTGTAAGAACCAGATTTTCTTTCAACCAAATGTAAAATTTCCTGGCAAGTTCCAAAGATGACATGGAATTGGCGAAGTTTTCAAGGAAAAATTCAAATCAAACTTTGCTTAAGTTTTTGCATGCCTTATTTACTCCTTTAAAACGAGCTAAATATAACCAAATGTAAATTTAGGGAGAAAGAGATTTAAAAAAAATTCTATCAAGCCAAAGGCATGAAAAAAGAAATAAATGCATTCTAATTGGTACTGAAAGAGCACAGATTCTAATAAAGAAATATCTCTATTTTTTTGGTGTACTTTTTCAGTGTTAGGCAAGGCTTTATTTCTTGTTAATATCAAAGCTAATTCCTTGTTATCTTTACATGATGTCAAACGTAGTAACCCCAGTAAAATCATGGTCCGACACTGGATATTCTTTCAATAAGCTTTCTTTAAAAGCATGGTAAAAGAAATATATTCAATGAGTCAATTTCATATCAGTAGTATAGTAGCATAGCATTAGTGGAAGCAAACAGAATATTTTACGAATATATCAAAACTTAAACATTATACGATATTGAAAAAAATAATATGCCTTACAATATATGAATCCAAAAGCAAATTAGAAGATTCTGTACATTATTTACCTTATCATATAGTCCACATTCAATAGCCATGTATTACTTTTGTTGATAAACACATTTATTAATACATTTGGTTAAAGTGTAGTATAGGGGGGCCACTTGGCACAGTCCTTTTTCTTTTTGGAGACTAAAAGCGGTCACCAAGGTATTTTTTTCGGAATTATTTATTTTAGAATGAATTCGATATCTCACCATGACATTTAGATAAAAATTGCCAAATCCTAAGAAAAATCGCTAAATCCGATGTGGTCCCCCTTACTACACTTGAGCCATACATTTTACTTAAGTGTCATACAGTTTATGTAAAGCGATAAAATCTCATCACTTAAGATTTCACGAAATCAGAGTATGAAGTTGATAAACCTAAAACTATGCCTTGCATACTTTAAACAAATTGTAATTTTTAAATGTATTACAGTGCCTTAGCTCAGAATAAAACATAAACAGTTTTGATTACTTTTTAAAAGCTCTTATTACAGTTCAGATAATTGATGTATTAAAATGTCGATTTTTCTGAGAATACAATCAGAACATTTCATCATATGTAAAAAAGATCAAAAAGAGCTATCATTATTTTAAAAACGAAAATTCTCCTTTGAGTGCATTTGTTTCAGAATAATTTATAGTATATGATGCTGAAACAATAATTCATTATAATTATCAAAATGATTCCAAGTTATTTCCAATTATTGCAAAAATTATCTAAAATTTGCAACACATCAAGCTAAAATCTTTTTGCATGAAAAAAATTTCATACATATTATTGCTGTTTGTTGCTTCATATAACAGTTAATTTAAAAAGGCTTGCAACAATTTTTCAACCGATTTATTTTAAAAAACATTCTTAAAAAGCGCCATCAGCTGCATTATTATATAACCATAAATAAATAATAAATTCAAAATAAATTACTCACTAAATAAACCGGTAGAATTAATTTATGCGAATCAATGTTTAAAACATTCAAAAAACAAATGTTAACAACCTCACTTGCATATAACACAAGGAAAAACGAAACAGAGAACACACCGGAAAAAATTTCTTTCAATAATTTACTATCTGATAATGCTTTCATTTCAGTTCGTAATTTTGTTAAACTGCACTGGATTGGTTGTTCTATTGTCGCGTTGCAGCAACACATTACGAACAGCTTTAAATTTAAGTATTTAGGGACAATTTCATTTATTTGTGGATTCACAGTCCTTGAAATGAATTAATCCTTAGTAAATTAATAATTCAAAAATCAAAATAAAAAATCCTAACCTTTTGAACTATCGAAGCAAACTGGTCGATAAAGATGAGAACCGTGATCCCCATCAAAAAGTGACACGAAATGAAAATTATTGTTTTGGAATGCATCTTTTGGATTTCTTTCTATAAATGAAAAAATATTGGAAGTTTATAACAATCGTTTTAAAAAGAGAGCTATTGAAGCCAAAATTAGCGTTTTTGGATGCTAAAGAAACTGACGTAAATGAAAAAATAGAAAATATGTTTACTTCAAGATAACTTTCTACATGTACACAGATGACCAAAAATAAAAAAAATAACGTGTTCCAAAAAATAACAATCAAGATAATTTTTTTAAATATAATTGTTTGTATATATATATATATATATATATACACACACAGATGTGTTTACCTTCAAAACAAAATCTCCGACATATTAATTTTCTTCATCAATGTATCATCTTAATCAAAAACGTATTTTGGTATCAGAAAGGTGTGTTCTAAATAGAAAGGCGTATTGGAAGAGATTAAAAAAAATGTGTTCCAAACAAAACAAAGTTAGTGCATTGGTATTTGATATGAGATGGCTATATATACATATATCTAGATATATATTATAAATGCGAAAGTTTGTGAGGATGTTTGTCCGTCTTTCACGCAAAAACAACTGAATGGATTTTAATGAAACTTTACAGAAATATAGCTTATACATTAGAATAATACATAGGCTATAATTTATAAAGATATTGTGAGAAGTATCCAAAATATAACGATATTTGTCAAGTAAGTAGGAAAAAATTCTGCCATCTGAAAGCAATTCTGGCGTGCGCTGCAAAAAAGCCCACAATAGCATATATCTATCTTTTATTTGTGAAGAAACCTTTTTGTTTTGGTTACGCAAGGCGCTCGCTTCTAATTTATTCCTGTAATCAGCGTAATCCCTAATTTTTTTTATTTTTTATTTCAGAATAAAACTAGGTTTTGAAGGGAGGGGTTGTTATAAATCTCTCTTGATTTGAATTTGATCTTTTTTCAAAATAAATGCTTTTATCGGTTCTGGTACTTAAGAAGTAAATAAACTTTCTCTTACTACATCATTTGGACAAATTTTTACTGAAATTTTTGTTTTGTGGTTAGTAGTTAATTATAACGCTATAATTTTAATTGAATAGGCAGATATTTCATTTTTTAAGTATAAAAATAATTATATAACTATTGTACTGTATTTTTTGGAGTGAGTGAATATTAACGTCGCACTGTTGTTCAGCTATACGAGGGGGCTTTTGGCAGCAGACCGTAATTTTGAACCCAACGGTCAAGTGACGCGGACGACACCTGTGACTGGAACCCCCCTTCTCTAACTACCACACCACATCAACTTAGAAGGAATATCCTACCACCAATGCCAGCAGGAATATTCTTTGAAATCCACTCTTCCAAGATATATGGCAGCACGGTCTGCTGTATGATGAGTATTTTTAGCGGGGAAAGGCGAATAGTTTTGTAGCGGAAGTATTGCGTTTTCAGCGAATTCAAGATTATTATTTTTTTGTCCCGAATAAATAGTTTGTCAAAATTTAAGTGTCTTATGTTTTGTATGTTAATGAAGACCTTAAAACGATTTGACTATTTATTTTAAGTGAACAGTGTATATAATAAATTTTTACAGTGGAATATCTTTCATTAATTTATTAGCTCTAACGGATTAAATTTCCCAAAGTGAAGTATTTTGTTTATGTATATCCTTTAGTGATCCGAAAAAAAAAAAACATTGTATGAAAAAAACTGCAGTAAATCATAATGCGGTAGATAAAGTATTAACGTGCATCGCTTCCCGACACGGCGGGTCTTACAAAAGCTAATAAAAGCTCGAGCTATATGAAAGTAGCTAGACATTTGCCAACTTGACTCTATCGTTAACATTTCACTATATTTTCATTGAATTGCCATTATAATTTAAGAAACGGCGTTGTTTGCGTATATTACAATTTTAACATAAAATAAATACAACATAAAGTATATATAATATTAAGGAATTACACTTTCAGATATAAATTATTTACCCTATTTTAAGCGTTCATTACACAAAACTTTTAACAATGTGTTACTTTTGCTGAGCAGAGATACTTAAAATTTAACAAAGGTGTTTTTTTTTTTTTTGTTCAGCTGAGATATGCAAAAAGCTTTTTTCGTTTAATTTGTAATTCACTTAAAATTAACTCATTAAAAACTTCTTTATCCTTCAATCTGTGTTAATTAATTTTTCAGTTCACCCGTGCGAAGAACGGGTATACCAGCTAGTATATATATATATATTATGCAAAACACTTTAAAAAATTAACATAATTAAAAAAAAATCTAGAAGCTTAGAATTTAATGCTTACAGTAAAGGCTTTTGAATTTTTATACGGGATTTTTTTTTTAAATTTTTTAATGTATTAAATTAAGAAAAAATTTATTAAAAACTTATTTATTTTAAAAAAGCACTTTAAAATCTTATATAAATCTATGTAAAATAATATCTTTATTATTTTTTTCTAAATAAGCTATAAGATGAAAAAATCTTTTCAATGAAGATGAGTGATTTCTATTTTGTACATTTTTTTTTTTAATAACCAAACCAACTTGAACTACAATTAAAACCAAACTTATAATTTACATTATTTGAAAATCAATGTAAAAATTAAAATAGAATTTGTCCTCATACAATTAACAGATATTAAAATGTATGTGTTTCTTAATATCCATAGTTTTCTTTTTAAAAAGTTAATAAACAGTATATAAATAGGATTAAGAACATGATTTTAAAAAATTTCATTACTGTTAACCTTTAAATGCATACTGTTGTCAATCGTCTACAATCCAGTTATCCTTAATTTTTTTCAAAAACCTAAATGTACGCTTTTTCGAACACCCATTGACAATTATAGACAATAAATCACGCGAGAAAGAAAAAACTTGACATTACTTTTGGCGTATAAATTATATATTTTTTAACATTTGAATGGGGCTGGTTATAAAGTTCAGTGTGTTATTTGGAGAGATTTTTCCTATTTTCGAGTTTCCTGTAAAGGAGTGATTTATCTAATTGAAAAAAAAAACATTGTTGTCAGGTAAGCTATCATCGTTTGATGTATCTTTTGAAAATTGTATTGAATATATGCCAGATTTTTGGTAAATACTGTATGTAACAAAAAGTCTTCATGAAATTTTTTTCAACATAAATACACAATATTATTACCTGAATTTATTTATTTTTAAAGTGAAACTTTTTTGCGCTCGAGAGTGAATGAGAAAATTACCCAGTTTTGCGTAACAGTGAAAATGCGAACGGAAGTAGTCTTCCCCCATCCCCCCGAATCGTCGCCATGGTAAGGAGAGAGCGAGAGGAAGTAAAGGGGGGACGGGGACACCGCGTGGCTTATGTCATATCGGTGAAAAAGTTGTGGCCCACGTCTCCGACTGGTCAACTTGCCCACCTTCCGATTAGAGGTCCTTTTCTGCCCCAGACCCGGGAACATTATCAGTGGTCGTATCAGTTGCAGTGTGAGCATTACGGTGTAGACAAAATAGCTCTAGCAGCAAAAGCGTGCCTTTTTAAATTTTTGTTGGCTACGTGGTGATGTGTGGCTAATTTATTTCTTTAATTTTCATTTACGTTGAATTAGTATTAATTCTATTCAGAATACCTAAATCAAATGCACAAAGAGGAAAAGAGTTTTGTGAAAGAAAAAGAAAAAAAAAAAACTAGCAGCAAGTCCAGTCGAAAAAGTGACAAAAAAACAGAAAAATAGTGCAAAATCATCAAGTGCTACTGCCAAATCTTGATCAGAGTACATGAGAGAATATCAAGCAAGGAAAAAAACATTGCAAAATACTCTCTTAATGCCGAGTTTAAGGGATGGGAATGTGCTATTGAGACTCTTCTAATGACAGCACAAATTAATACGGACTTTGTGAACCACCCTGTGCCGTGAACTACAGGATCCTCAACAAGTCTAGTGCGTGTTGGAACTGATGCAAATTAATCGATAATAAATTCTATCTTACGTTACAAAGACTATGATTTCCATAAAAATGCGTAGCCAAGGTAGCCTAATGGTCAAGGTATCAGATCGTGACTGGCATGTTATGAGTTCGAGTCTAGTACCACTTAAGACCCGCCATGTAGGGGAGCGATGCAAGTTAAATCTGTTGAGAGCTCAAACGTCCTCCCGTTGATGTGGTAGTTAGGAGAGGGGGGAGTGCCAGCTCAGGTGACGTCCTTGTTACTTGACCATGGTTCAAAATTACGAAGTCCATCGCCAAAAGCCCTCATGTAGCTGAACAGTGCGCCGTTAATATTCACTCACCCATAAAAATGCTCACAAAGCTTTTCAAAAGCTTTTCGTTGATAATCCTTTCGGTCACGGCTGTTCGATTTGTGATAGATTATGGTTTAGAGATGATTTGAGAACGCCTGTTGCGCTGAACAGAAAAATATTTTACCGGAAATTAATTTAGAAGACATTACAGAATGTTACAATTGCCGACAAAGTTTAAGTAAGAAAAAAGTATACCAAATTTATCAAAATATAATATAGTTTTGTATACCCAGAAATTCCAGCATATCTTCCTACTTTAGATTTGGTATCAGAAAGACTCAATTCACACCACGAATACTTTTCATGCAAATTAGGCGATTCAGACATGTACACGGTCAGTTTGGAATATTAGAGCAAATAATCAATGTTCCAACGTCGCCAAAGAAGTTTCACTTCTATCGCGTGGCGTTCCACCAACATTTTTTTTTTTTTTACTTAATCTATGCGACTACATTGCAATAAAAAACGAATTTCATATTGAAAACTAAAAAAAATCATACAATTAAGGAATTTTTTAGAATCTGAAAATAATAAAAAAAAGTGTTTAAAAAATCACTTTTCTCACCGAAAAATGAAAATAAATGTTTCAGTCATCGCCGGATTTAGAATTGATTACAGATCATAGACAATTTTTTAAGAAATTATAGTATTTGATTTAGATTTGTTTGCAGTTCATAATACAAACCAGCAGTGGCGTAACATACACCCTTGTAACCCCAGCATCGCGGGGCGAGCGGGATTCTAGGGGACCCAAAGCCTGACTGCCGCCAAGTACCCTTTGTAAAATCCAACTAGGAGGGCCCAAAACCGGACTTTGTGGAGGGGGGGCAAGAGTTCTTCGTTACGCCACTGCAAACCAGGGACGTCTTAAGACTTCTTGCGGCCCTAGGTCCCCATGCAAAAGTAGACCCTACGTGCAACCCTTAAAAGCAGACAATGTATAGCATATGTTGTCAAATATTCGTTTAAAAGGTGATACGTAACAAATAAATGTACGAGACTCATAATCTCAAAAATATGGAAACAAAATGATTCGACCAACTGCCTCCTTTTGACTGAATGAGTAATCATAGGATATGGTGTTAGACCTAGGCTTAGACACGGAAGACAGACATAACATAATAATGCAACTTTGACGCTGTTTCCAGTTGACACATAGTTCAAAATTTCCAGTTTACCGAAGGATATATCCAGAAATAACATTCGACCTTTAAAATTATTTGTACCTTGATTTTCTTGAGGCTGGGTCGAGAACGAGACAAGGCCCCCACCAAGGTTGAAGACCTGGGCCCTGGCCCATGCTTTAAGACGTCCCTGATATAAACATGATTAAAAAAATTTGGTTAATTTCAGAACTTAAGACAAGAACAAGCAATAACAAGATTCTTTTTAGAAAAATTCATTTTAATAGGAAATTTTTTTTCTGCTATAGAAAATCATATATGATATTAAATTACATTCCACTTTCAATTCTGTCATATGTAGTATCAAGAATACTGAAGTATTGCTGAATTTTGTGGATTGAGTACAAAAATTAACGAAACAAATAAAAATTATAACAATACAAGTAATATAAATAAAAAAAAATTTGTGTCAATTCCTACTTAGATCAACAAAGAAAATTTTTTTTTTTAGCACTTTTTTTTTAAATAGTTACAATTAATATAAAATTTTGTTTTAAAATAGGGGCAAAATCACAAATTAAGTGGTAATTTTTTTTAATTTTCATTAAAGATCATATTGGGATCCCAAAAAAATATAAATTTCAGTTCAACTGAATGTTTAAAACTAAAAAAAACATTTTAAGTTTTGAAAAAGTCCCAAAAGGGTCCTAAATCACCAAAAAAAGATGCCAACGTTTGTATTTGTAATTTTTTTAAAAAATTAGTTTTAATCAATGAATTTTTTTTAATTATTATTAAATTATTGTAGCAAAAAAACAAATGTATATAAAATTTCAGCTAATTGGGTTTTAAAATGTATTCTAAACGATTGAAAACCCAGAAAAAATAAATATATATAGAGAGGGGTGTGAGCTAAAGTGGGGAAGAAAATAACATAAATTAAAAAAAATAATAAAAATTATAATAAAAAAATAAAAAAATATATAAAACAAATAAAATAAAATAATAATAAAAAAAATAAATAAATCTACTTAACCTGAAACAATCACATATTTCTCTAAATTTGTAAGAATAAAAATTATTTGATTTTTTTTATTTGTCATGAAAAAGTTCTGCATGTATCTCTATATTTATTACAAATAGAACGAAGTACTTTAGTTTTCACCCCTCTCAGAAAAAGTTTACGAAGTTTGAATTCATTTTATTCTTATTATTACCGACATTTTCCCTTTTGTTACCATATACATCTATTTAAATCCTTAATATTTCTATCCTCATAAAAAAAAATATATAATCATTTTTGAGATTTAAAGAACGTTTTTGATTTTGAGATTTGAAAACGCGAATCTAAAACAAAATTCAAGTAATGATCAATACAACTAATCCAATTTTTTAAATAATTTAACTAATTAATAAACACATAAAAACTACTTATCTGATTTTACTTACATATTCTACAAAAAAAAAATAATAGTAATAATGATTAAAAATTTATCAAAATATTAAAAAGTTTGTGGTATAAAAATTGTTCTTGTATTATTTTATATATATAGCTTATGATACATTTCAATATTAAAATATGCTCTCATGTTAAAAAAGGAAAATAAAAAAATTGCTCAAATAAATATTTTTCTTTGAATTTAAAGCGTTTAATACAAAAAAGAAAAACATAGGTTTGCTTGATATGCTCTTAATATTGTTCGAAGAAAATTATCCTTTATTTTCATTGCATCACAAAAAATTATTCACAGTTTTCAAACTAAGGTCAAATGACAAAATCGGCACCTTATTAAGCACCCTATTTTTCACATCCATAGCAAGCCAACGCAAAGATATTCATATAAATTTTTTTTGTATATATATATATATAAACAGTATTTTAATTAAATATACTTTACATTTTTTTCGTGAAGTTTTAATTCTGTATCAAGGATCACAAAAAAATAAACAATATTGATAGAATCTCAATACAGGGAAGAAAAAATATATGTTTAAAAGCAAAAAGGAACGAGCGAGTATAAAAATTTATAATAGATATTTCTAGCTCACAAACAGAAAAACTTGTTCGTTGTCATGGCAACAAACAAGGATTTCGATCACAACTTATTTCCGTTTCCTACGTGAGTAGATATATTCTAAAATAAAGGGGAGAAATACTGATTCTATATAAATGCTAAAAGAATAGGATTGTTTCTTCAATATACTGCAAAAATGGTTTTTTCAAATTCTGAAAAACCATTATTGGAAAAGCTAAATTTAATTGTGGATCAGTTGGATTATAAATATATAGAAAATTGTAAAGATGTGAAGCAACTTGAGAGGATTTTGAGAGTTCTGAGGTAAAAACTTTTTATTCCAATTTAACTCTAAAAAAGTACGTTACAATGCATTAATTTTTACTATTCTGAATTCCTTATATCAGGATCATTAACGTATCTTTCATAACTTCTTATTGTAAAATTTTATTAAAAAATTTTAATTATGATTATGCACACAAGTATAATATTCATATATACATGTAGAGATTTATATGTGGTGAATGTGAGTCAGTTTAATAGAATTAGTGATAAAGATGAGACAAATATTACTTCAGAATGCCTTCCACAAACCAACGTTTTATTCACAACACATAAAACTAACTGAAATTCTATATTTATTGTCAGAAAACATTTTAAATTAGCCAAGAAATATATTTCACAACAAATCGTCTGCTAAAAATTAATATTTTGCAAATAAGAATTATATACTATTAAACTATTACATACACACACAAAATAATAACAAATATTAATAAAAAAATAATTACAAAGGATTAATAACTAATAAATATGTTCATTTTAATTATATTTTTTAAAAAAATGTGCAAAAAATGTTTTTCATTTTAAATTAAACCATTTGGCAAGAAAAAAAGTTTAGAGTTGAACTTCCTTTTCACATGTATACATACATGTGTTTAAAGTTAATTTTGTTTCAAAAACAAATAATATAAAAAATAGTTTTTAAGTCAATTCCTACTTAGATCAATAACGAAAAATTTTATTTTAGCTACTTTTTATTAAATAGTTACAATTAATATAAATATGTATATACATAGGACAGAATCACAACATTAAGTGGTAATTAGTTTTTAATTTATCATTAAAAAGTATCTATTGTCCTTTTAATTTCAGTCCAACTGAATGCTTTAACACGTGAGAAAAAAAACCTTTTCAAGTGTTGACACAAGTCGTCAAAAGGGTCGCTAAGTCGCCAACGTGGCTGTATTTGTAATTCTTTAAATAATTAGTTTTAATCCATTAATTTTATTAATTATAATTAAATTATTGTATTGTCATTCAAAATGATCCTGTATATAGAATTTCAGCTCAATTCAGCGCTTTAAAATGTATTTTATTAACGACTGAAAATTCCACCAAGATAAATAAATAAATATACAAATACATAAATAAATAAATATATAGACAGTGAGAGCTAATAGTAGGAATTGAATAACTATTTCAAATAGATTATATTTGCGTTTTTTCTTTAAAGTATTATTTTTCCTTAAAGTGTTTTCATACTTTTTGTAGAGAAAAATATATTATGTAATGTAGAATATTTTTTTCAAAATGTTACCACACTTATTTAACAATATTATGTAATGTATTATTAATAATTCAGCTAAATATCATTTGCATTTTATACCTTAAGCCAAAATAACGTATTGTTTATTAAAACTAAATTATTTAATCTTGGAGAAACTGAAATATTCTGATTTTCTAATTAACACAACAAAAAAGTTTTCTTTTCTTTTGACTTTTATGAAAATAGAATACACTTTTGTAGTGTAACGGGTATATCCGCAAACCTCTAACTAATCCTCTTGGGAAATTTTACTTCGTTTAAATGTTGTTCTATTGAAAACTTTCTTCCGAAGAAGAAGAGGCGGTTTATGTAAATGAATGCTTATATTTAAGCATTAACTTTTAGGTACGAGAGAAAGGTTAGGAGTTAGATGATAGAAGTTAGTGATTAGCTTAAAGTAATGGAAAGCTAGTCGAGAGTGACTAGACGATTAATTGATTAATATTTAAGATTGTTAAATGACGATTATGTCAAAAAGTTATATTTGAATAACATCGACCAGAGGTCGAGTAGCTGAGAAGGGAATTACGGTAATTCAGACCGTAAGTAATCAAAGAATTCTAAGAGTAAATTAATTGAATCATTATAAGTTATTGTATCCTTTTTGACTTGTAGTTGCTCCTATACTTTATAGTAGTGTGCATTTCCTACCCTGGGTTGTTGAAATTTAGTAAAGGAAATAATAAACAAGAATTGTTCTGACTATGGCTCATCTTCATTCTAACTCCCAAGCACCAATGAACGGAGCGGTCCGTTCCGTACAATTGTATCAAAATAAAAGATAATGAGAAAGAAAAGTTTTATCTATATATAGACATAACTTCTCCGCTATTCCAAGCTATATTGAATATTGTATTGCGGCAGTTAAAAATTATTTTTACTTATAAGTTTTGCAATTTCTAGAATAAATCATATAAATATAAAAGACCTAAGAACATATCAGAGCAAATAATAGAAATTCAAAATATTAATCTTGTTAAAAAGTATTTAATTTAATAACGTAAATAGAATTTACTCTTTTATTGATTTCTTTCTTATTAAGTATATTCAGAAAAAGAAAAAAAAAGGGAATTATATATATATCAATCGATACGTTTTTTAATTTTATCTCACAGGTACACAACAATGCCTTTTACCTATTCATATAAACCAATTAATAGAAGTAAAAATAAAGTGAATTTCAAAAATGCATGCACGATTAGTATAATAGACCCTTTACCATATATTATCCAAATCCGTTTTATATTTTGATGATTAAATTACTAGGGATCTATTATTGTGCAAATAATTATGCAGCGCTCTGCTCTGAAATCTACTTTTTTTCCCAATTTTAATTGCTTTTTGGTTAGACATACACACACACAAATATATACTATTTACAAAAGCCTTGATACAGAGAGGATAGTTTTTCTCGGTAAGTCATGCAACACAGATTTTCCGTGTTCAATTTTCTGTACTATTATTGTGATAGGGTCATGATTCTATATTGAAAAATATATAATTTTGAGATCAATGAATCTAAATTTATGTATTTTTATTGCATTGCTTATTAATTTTAATTAAATTAAATTAGCCTTCAACTGTTAATAACAAAGGATGTCAGTTCTTGCAAAAAAAAAAATTAAGTTTTCTAAGTAAATCACATAAAAAAATTGTATATGACATTAAATAATTGCCTTATGCCACGCAATTTAAAGAGTTTTTTACATCATTTATTTATATTTCATTTAACCATTAAATGCCCGCTTCGCTGGGTATTTTATGATGCTGTATGACTATATACTATTTTTAAACCATTGATATTTCAGTCCTAGCACTAAGCTTTTGTTTATATTAAAAAAAGATTCTTATAGCTCTTGCCTCTTGATTAAAAAAAAGGACTTGAATTTCTGAAACGGAAGTCTAGTTATCTCTTACTACCCCATAACCCCCCCCCCTCCAGAATCGATTTCTCCAATACCCGTTCTTAAGCGGATCTTTGACAAACAAAAAAACATATTTGCCAATTTGAAGTCTGTATGTCTTTTTGTTCAAAAACGTGAAGTTTTATCAAGAACGTCTCCTTAACTCGTGGGAGTCGGTTTCCATAAAACCCGTTCTTAACGAATCTTAAGTCAACAAAGAAACATGCCTGCCAAATTTCAAGTTTGTAGATCTAATAGTTCCGAAGATCTCGACATGAGTAAGTGAGTGAACGAGTCCCTTTTGTCCTATATATATAAAAAAAAAGTAGTCCCCATGCATACCCTATGACAAAAAGCAGTTAGTCTATAATGTAATTTAGCGATAAGTTTGTAATCTAATTTCGCAGTTAAAGGATTTTGCATTCAACAAAAGGAATGATTAAATTTTGACGGTCAATGAATGAATAGCTGTGGCTTATATTGTTGACAAACTGAGCTTCGCAGGGCGTGTAAAATAAAGATACTGAAATTTTCTAGAACATGAGCTAAAGGGAGTAGGATGATTAAATATTAGGACTGCTCGATATTTGAGCCAAAATGATGCTGCCATCTAACGATGTTGGCACGACTGGTTGAACCATGTTAAACAAAAACATGAAAGCAGCTTTTGACCTGGCTACAATAAAAAGGGAGAACAAAACATACGTCAAAGTGGTTATCAAAATACCTAATTCCTCATTATCAAAATCAATATATAGCAGTGATTGCAAAGGATCTGACAAAGGATTCAGAGCATGGGTTTTGAGCCTCGTACACTTCTAATACAAACACCAACAAGGACGTTTAAAGTAGTATTGAGCTTATTATCCTTCTTCAAAAGAACTCATTTTTATGTCTAATGAACAGGAACAACCATCCAATCTAGAACTCACAATATAGCAAGGTAATTGGAGAGAGTTTGGCGGGGAAAAAAACTTGCAGAAGATACTTTCCCACTTCATAGAATAGTTTGCACAATGGCCACAGTTGGAGAGAGGTTTTTTCTAATTGGTTTGCGCTATATGCTTTTGTGTCTTTTAAAGAACACCTTAAATTATATGTCACATCACTGAATTTCGTCCTATTCGAATAAATCTTTCTTAATGAAGCATTTTATACGTATTCTTAAAGTATTTTTCATGTATAATTTATATTATATTTTTAAAGAAATTTTGTGATCATTTAGAAGTGGAGAAGAAGGAATATATCCTCATTTGATAAAGTTTTGCGAGGAGAAATTGAAAGAGTTGGACCCAAACAACAAATATTTAGGGTTGCCAAAAAGTATTGTAAATTACTCGGATCTCCCAGTACCTGAAAGAAGAAGCATTATATCGGATTTAGAAGTAAGTTTCTTCTTTTTATTTTTTCAGCTACAGGATTTATTTTTGAGAATTATTGTATAATTAACATTGCACAACATTAATTGTATATGTATTACTTCCGAATATAATTCATAGCCATTAAAACGTTAAAGAGAATGAAATAAAGTTAACTCGGGCGAAAAAGAAAAAAAAAACATTGAGGTAAAAAAAAAACTTTTAAGATGTGACTTTTTAAAATACCACTAATTGCTTGTGAAGGTAGTAGATTGCATATCCGGGAATTTAAAAAAAAAAAATCACTATTCAGTAGCTCAGGACTTATTCAAGAGTACGAAACAAAAATGACATTCAGAGTTTAAAACCAAAGCAAACAATTTTGTTCTGAGCATATTATGAATAGTTCTTCTTGAAAAGCATTCATAAGAACCCAAAAGTAAGTTAAATTTATGGAACGTTATAGCCACATGATAAATACAATCGTGTTTTTCTATCTAATCAGTTCGTGCAATCCACTAGTGCTAACTTCTGAATCCACTAGTGCTAACTTTTATTTCGGAAATTTCTTTATAAAAGTACACATTTGTCAAATGTTATAATACACAAAAATAAGCAAATAATGTAAAAGTACTAGCTGCATGGCCCGGCGTTGCACGGGCTTTCTCTACTTTTATAAATTTTCCCTTTCCTTCACAAAATCAGCACTTCTAATACTCTTTTTCAAAATGATATTTATTATTATAACGTTTTTCATTCCACTGTGTTTAGTAAATTATTTAAACACCTATCTGACAAAAAAAGTATGTTATACAAAAGTAACATATAATGAAGAAAACTATCAGTTGTTTTGCACTCTTTAAAACATTTATCTGTAATGTATAATGGTTGAATACTGCTATAAACATCATTTATCGTAAGTAATGAAAACAGCGAAATTTGCCTTTCAAAAACAGTGAAAACAGTGACCTTATCTATCGCGCATGCGTGAAAATTTCACCCGTATCCTCAGAGTTGAAGCAAATAATCTTGGCACAAAACAGAGCTTGTCATGAAATATTTAAAAGAATTTTTAAGAGCATGATTTTTGAGTTAATGCTTTCAAACTTAACACATCGATTGCAAGCAACGGTAATTTTTAAACAAAAAATTGAAACAAGAATAATGCTAAAATATTTCTCGCAAAAAGGGAAAAAAACGAAAAACACAATATTTTTTTTTTAAAAAACTGTAATTTTTAAGCAATTTTTTCAGTCTTTGTACAGATTACGCATAATATTGTTCTACACACGGAAAAAAAAGTTTCGTGAGATTATTTTTATAAATAAAGAAGTTATTAAGTATTTAAATAAAATTTTGAGTATTTTTTGAAAAATCGTAAAAAAAAACACAACAGTTTTGACATTTTTTTTAAATGACTGATTCTAAAAGAGAAAAGCATGAACTCTTTTAGTGTAAGATATCGTTTCATTAACGCGAAAAAAAAATACAAGCGTAACGATTTAGAAATCATTTTAATTAAAACGTTTCGATTCTGATTTTTAGAAAAAATCGTAAAAAATAGAAAATATCCTTATTTTGTAAACTAAATTATACCGTATCGTGGCGAAGTAAATAATCGCTCCGATTCTGTAATTATTTTTTGTCTGAGTCTCATTAAAAAAAATTAGATCGTCTTTTAAAAAAGTCTGAAAAAAAAAAAAAAGGTCGGAGAATTTGAATTTTACCCTTGGTGGGAAAAATTGGCAATAATTATGCGTTTTAAGGTTTTTAATTAATATCTTTTTAACTAATTGCACTATTGGAACATAAATGGTCAAAACGGATTCCTCGGATCATTCCCGTTCTTTTGGTACCTTTGGCGAGTTTCTGCGTCTCGCGGTTCGTGAGAGGATACACCTAGTCTTATACATAGATAGATAGGTTTGTTTACCTTCGAATTTTAATAGTGTAGATGCGAATAAGAATTTTAGTACTTTTTCTGTTTCGCCGACGCAGACGATAAAGTTGCAAAAATGATACAACCAATGCCAAACGGAATATTCCCGCAACTAACCTTTTACTACCACATTTTCAGAATAAGTCGTAGTCTTTTCTTATCAGTAACGTCTTTTTCATACATCAAAAATGGATAAAAAAAACCAATAAGAACTAGTATTCATTACCATTTTTTTATATGTATAAAGTGTTGTAGATATAAAAAAAAAGCTTGCTTGGCGAGATTTGCCCCGGCTAAACGGAAAAATACAGAATTTTTATTTATTTATTTTTTATTTATTAATTTATTTATTTTTGACAAACTTAGACTTAACTAAAAATTTTGAGAATCTTCATTCATGAATATCTTTACCCAATTATAAAATCTGAAGTTTTATCTAAAATTTCTGAGAAAAATTACAAGTCTGAAATTAGTTTTAAATTCAATGGAAAACACGTGTTAGCCTTAATCATGTGACCGTCGGGAATTTAGCAATTTAGGAGCTTATGAAGAGATCTGCATCAGAATTAAATTTTGCATACACTTTTAAACAATCAGAAAAGTGGTCTCAAAATAAATTTCCCAAAGACTACAATGATTAAATATCAATTTGATGACAATCATTTTATCTAAAAGTAAAATCTTAAAGTAATAGTGTTGAAATTTCTACTACACAAATTACTATTATTCTTTAAGTAAACTGAAGGTATTAGTTTTAATACTTCCCTCTATGAATCACATAGGGAAATGATACATCCAATCATAGATCACCTACTTTTGATACCTTTATTTTTACCTTATTTTACAAAGCTCTGTGTATGCATGAGTAGATCACTTAAAATAAAATTTATTACTGCTGCATCTGTAATGATCTGCAAGAAACAAAAACGGAGAAATGCAGGAGACTAATAACTTTTGCAAATCTCATCGATAGACAAAACTAGTATCGCTATAAATAAATGAAAAGGAACTTAACTGCGATCAGAAACTGCAGAATCTGAAATTTTCAGAAATGAATTTTATCACAAGACTTTTTATTAATCAGCTGAGGTACTATAACGAAAAATCGACGGTCTTGATTGATTTTTCAATTCCTACTATTAGTTCACTCTCTCTCGATATATATTATATTTATTTATATATATATAATATATATATCTTGTTTAAATTTTCAATCGTTAATAAAATACTTTCTATTCATCCAATCAAGTTCAAAAAATTTTTTTAAACTTTTTGTGGATGACACTTGATGTTAATATAGTTTTTTTTCAAATATTAATTCATTAATTAAATTAAATCAAATTAATTACCGGCTTTCGACGCCAACTTAGATTCGTTTCCATTGTTGTAACAATGTAACTGTTAAAACAATAACAACAGTTGGTGTCTAAAACCGGTTTTGGCAAACCCGGGTGTGCATTGTTATAACAATGAAGACAAATTATGCTCTTTTTTTAATTCCTACTATTATAGTTTAACTCTCCCCCTATATATATAAATATACATCTTGTTCAAATTTTCAATCATTAATAAAATACTTTCTATTCATCCATTCAAATAGGAGATTAAAAAAATTTTTTTACATTACTTGTTCATAAAACAAACTCCTAATTTCTTGACAATACAATAAAATCTGATCATGATTTTCAGTGTAGTTTCCATAACTCCATTCAATTTTCATCGTTTTATAGCATCAAAAAGTGTCAATCTTTTTACTTTAATTACCTTTTTTGTGTGCAATATTGTTTATTTACTACACCTTCTTAGGACAGATTTTCCATGCTCTATTACTAACAAGCATATCTTTTCGAATCTTATTTTTAAATTATTTTTTTACCAAGTGTCGAGTGGATAGCTGTCAAAAAAGCGACCAGCTAAAATAAAAAAATTAGATTACAATAGGGCACTTCTAAAAAAACTCTTTAAGTTATGTTTCAAATATAAACTAAAAGTATGTCACAAAACGAATCAATTCCTTTATTTTTACTGTCCTATAGGATTGGTCAAAAATTTTTTCTGACGAAGCTTTTAAAAGTACATCAGAAACTCACATTCTTGATATTCCTCCAGTAAGAAAATTGAAGGATTCTTCAAAACAAGCTAAAAATGACGTGGTAAGTTCAAATAAATTACAGTGGTGGCCAAAATTGTGGATATTTTTTTAAATTGTTATGTTTTTGAGTTTGTATGCTTATAGAAAATTTTACGTTGCACAAAATTCAAAGTACTTTATATCATTTTAAAGAGAATTTAATACTGAATTCAAATATTTGCAACGCAAAAAAAATTTTGCTGCAATAACTGTCGATATACATTAGATGCTGATGATAACAGTGAGTTATCAGAGCTTAGTGAGGTTGCCTTCATTCTTTATTAGAGCTTCATGTTCATTGAGCTGAAAAAAAGTTTATAAACTTTTTTCGTTATCAGGATGCAGAAACAATATACTTTTTACAAAAGGGTACACATTCGGACAAAAGTTTTAAACGTGCCACAAGTTTTGAAGGATCGAGGTCCATCCAGGGAAAGGAAAGGATCCCTCCCGGAAAAAACCAATGATCTTAAAAAGGGACCAGTCTTTCAATTTATTTTTCTTTTAAGGAGTAGAATCTAGCTGAAAAAAAAATGAAGATTGTTTTAAATAGATCCCCTGGGGGGAGAAGTTTGGGGTTCTAAAATGGTGTCAATGTATTTAATGACATTCAGTGCCCCAAAGGAAGGTGACCAATACCATCTGCTGATTTTGCATGACTAAACAATAAAACTATGTGGATGCCCCAAAGTTTTTAGATGCAGCCCGGGGTTTAGCATTTTTTGCTATTCTACGTTCAGCTTTTTTAAGGCAATCACTCCCGGGAATAATGATATTTTGGTTTCGTCCCTCTATATAACCTTGGGACCAAAAAATTCTTTGTCCAATTAATTGTTTCCCCTATTGCCCCCCTTGAAACCCCTTTTTAGCGCTGCTGAAAATTTTTGATGGGGCTTTTTTCGCGGAATTTTCCCTTTTTAGTCTTACACTGCTAATCTACTTCTGATTGTTTTTATAAAACCCCCAAAAAACACCAGCACCCTTTAAAGATCACTTCTGATGGATTTTCCCCATGAAATTTTTTTTTATCTCAAAAGCAATAATTTTGTCCTTTGTAAAAATGTGGGGCACCTTTTTCGGCCTTTTCCCCGCTTTTTTTTTTTTAAATTTGTTCCAGGCATCTTAAACAAAAAAATTTTTAATCTCCCGAGGTCACCTAACTAAAATTTTTTTATTTAATTTTAACATAAAAAAACCCCTTTTCGTCAAAATTGTGTCAAAAACTACTTTTTTATTTAATTTTCCCCTTTTCTTTTTTACTAAATATCATTGTTATCCTGGCCAAAAAAAGTCCCACCTCAAATCCCCGATTCTAGCGACAGTTTCAAAAAAACTTTTCTTACGTTGCAAAAAATTTGAATTTTGTTTTTTTATTGGGGAAATTTAATATTAAATTCCCTTTTTAAATGATGTAAATACTTTTCATTTTACGCCCTAAAATTTTTTATAAAGCAAAAAATTTCAAAACATAGCAATTTTAAAAAGTGTCTACAATTTTGGCCACCACTGTAACATAAAAAAAGTGTAGAAATAATCTTTATTTATTTATTTATTTATTTATTTAATTTTAGTCAAGAGTATACTCTATTAAAAAAAAAAGAAAAATTTTCCCAAACCGTCCCGGTTCCCCTTTTTCTTTTAAAAAAAAGAAATTTTTGTTAAATAAATTCGTTTGATTGAGAAATTTTTTCTTTTTAAACTTTTTATTTTGGGAAAAAAACCGCAAAACTTCATGGCTACCCGAAAATTACCAAAACATGGAAAATTCCCCTAAAAAATTTTCCCCCTATTAAAAACCATGAGTCTGCAAGCCCCGCAAAAAACCAATTAATGGGAAGTAAAAAAAGTCCTACTAATGTTAAGCTATTCATACTATGAGATGTTAAAATTGTCCTTATTACTACCTTATATATACCTAGATTTAATGTCGAAGAAGAATTAGAGAAGATAGATGATGCAAACAAAAATCAAACAGAAACAGATGAAAGCAAAGAAACAATCGAGATCGACAAGTTTATTCCAAAAAATTTAAAAATTTTAGATTTAAATTTTTATGAATGTA
>BMAV01014232.1:212909-263728 GCA_019973955.1 Trichonephila inaurata madagascariensis | reverse complement strand
GAAAAAAGAGAAAAAAAGTGAAAATAAAAAAGAGAAAAAGAGAAAGAGAGAGAGAGAGAGAAAAAAAACCCTTTATCTACTTTAAAAATTGTGTTTATCATATTTTTTTTTCTGTAATGCATTTTGCTATCACTTTAATTAAATAGTTTTATACTCTGGGAGCAACTAAAATATTACCTATATTTTTCAAATTTTTATTTTCTGAAAAAATAAACCTTTCATTAAATGTTTTTTATAAGAAATTTCTGAAATAGTTCTGAATTCTTATTTTCCTTTTTAAAGATTTTAAATACCCTATACATTGTTAAAGATGAATTTTTTTTTCTTTATTAGAAGCATACAGAATGTTTTATACAATATTTTAAAAAAATTTATAGTTTTTTATGCTTTTTTTATAATTAATTATAAAATAATTATTAGTTTGATTAAATATTTTTTCAAATTTCTGGGAAAAAGATCTTAATCAAGAAGGTATGCGCAAATCACTTTTTAAAATAGCAATAAATACAAAAAAAAAAAAAGGTTTTCAAATTCAATCTTACAAATAATGTTTTTTTTAGCAGTCTTAGAGATATTAGAAAAATTAGGGTTTTTTATTTCACATGTTACCCCAAAAAAAAAAATAAAATAAATTTTTTTTTCTTAAGTAAACAAATATTCATTTCTTCGAAAATTTTTTTTCCCAGTTTGAAGCTTTTAAAATTAAATATTTAGAAATTATAGATTGTTTCATTTATTACTAAAAAAAATTTACGTAATACGTTAGATTACAAAAAAAAATCATCAAAATAAATATAACTATTTTTTAATTAATTCGCATTGTAAGGATCCTTTTAAGTATGGTAAATAATTAATGAATGTATCAAAGGCTCATTAGTGTTTTGTATTTTAAAAGAACTACTCCCGTTTTTCGTAATGACTAAAGAAATTATTTTTTCACAGAGGCAAATAAATTTTCCCTTTGAATAACAATGCCAATTGAAAATGTTTAAAAAAAGATTACGGTAATTCGCTACGAAAAATACACTTTAAAAATGTTAATCAACATGAAAATTTCGAAGAAACGATGACAGTTATTTATATTTATATAAATAAATAAATAAAATAGTAATAGCACAAATGCAACAAATATTTTTTTTCACTTTATCTTTCGCAATGATTAAAATACCTGGGCATTAAATCTTAAAAACCAATAAGAGAATTTTGAAAGTGACAATATAGTTACCGTTTTTGTTGTTCCGATTTTTGTTTTGTCTAAAAGAAATTGGTTCGGAAGTCAAATTGACTAAAAAAATTTAGTTTTTTTTGAAAAGGGGTTTTTTTTTGAGGATATTTGCCCATTCTTTTCTCTCATTCGTCCTTAAGCATGTCATAAATCTTGATCGTGCTTTTCATTACTTTTATCTGATGGGTCGAATTTCTTCTTTAACGTCCCCTCCCCTTCCCCTATGGGACCAGCGTTGAGAACTCATCAATACTCGTTAAAAAATAATTAACTATAGACTTGGAGGGTGACAGAAGATTTCTGGCGCTTATGCGCCAGATCTTTCTCGGAACGGGAAGCAGATTCCTTGCTGACTGAATGCACATTCGATCTTTTGGTTGTTACAGAAATAAAAGAGAACCGGGATAAATAAAATCTTACATTCTCTTTCACTGGACCACTTTTGAAAAAATTCCAACTGCCAAGCCTTCGTGTAGCTTCTTAGTGTGACGTTTATTACAGTCAATCAATCAACCGACGAAGGGGGTATTTTCATTTACAAGCAAATAACATTCTGAATGTATTTTTCCCATCCCAAGTCCTATCTGTATTTCACTTTAAACGATCTTTTTGTCGAACCGCTTTGAATGAGAAGTTTTTCCTGCTTTCTGACCACATATCACTCCTTGTTTTCTCACTATTCTGAGTAACTTTACCAGATTTTAAACTTTTTTATAGTAGGATCTGAGATTTAGAATTCACACGGAAAATTTATATCATTTGAAGCCAGTGACATACTATTTTATAAACGTAGAAAGAAATTCTTAATCTGACCATTAATAACATTTTACGACTTTTTGCTTACACACGTCCGGGGCTCCTGCAGCTAGAAGGGCCTGTATCGTTGATAAGGCAAGCTACACCCTTGATGAGAAGGAATGTTCCTCAGAATTTGAAATCCATTCTTTTTATTCTCGAACTATGTTATGCTATCAGGAAATCGGGACTTATTTTGGTTTTTTCAATAACTATTCAAAATTCAGCATATTTTTTCAATTTATTATAAATTTTATTTTGAGAAATTCACAAAAAATTTTGCTTGATCGAAAGAATTATAGTCGGCCTGCGGCCGCTCCCTTGTTTCGGCCGCCCGCTTGCAGTGCACGCGCTGCACACCTGCTAGGATCAGCCCTGCTTAAAATAAATTTTAACTGAAAGTTCTCGAAAAGAAATGCCAATCTCTTTATTTGAAAATGCTTTTTCAAAACTTGTAGCCACGGGAAACCCTTTGTTTCTATTCTTTAAATATATTATCGTAAGCTAAAATATAATAAAGAAGATTTTCTTAGATAATCTCCCCTGACGCCCGTTATAGAAAAATAACATATTTCCTTTTAACGAATTTCTTTCGTTATCTGACGTTTCAATAGACAAAGTTTCGACTCCTTCAAAGACTAAGGTCCTCATTGCTAGAAACTTAGTGTCGAAATTTTACTGAAATCACTTCAGTTTAAAAAGCGCAAAGAGCCATTTTCAAATCCACCATTAAGTAACACTTTCTTTGATTGACACTCTGATGTTTCCATAAGTTTCTCGATAAGTTCTTCCATAAGTTTCTTCCAAAGTTCACTAGAAAAGTCACGGGTGGATTTAAAACAAATCCTGTTTCATAGGCTTTTCTAAAGATGCATAAAATACTTATTCCTGCATATGCTTCATACGGAAAAAAGACATTTATACGTCTGTGCATGTCAATTGTCAACTCAGTCGAAACGACACTAAAACAGCTTGACAAGATTCGAATGCATCTTTGCTCTGTATTTGCCTGCAATGGATTTTACGAGCTTCCCAATCCCATAAAATGTTTCACTCCGGGGAAAAATGAACAAAAATACGATTTTCTTGCAGTAGTTATATTCGAATCCGATATTTATCAGTTCCTTAGACAGAAGGAGAGGAATTTTATATATGATCGAGCAAAAAATATTTCATCGATAGAGTAAATATGAAACTAAACATTCAATTCTGTTTCAACATAAAGGATGAATTCGTGCTTTCTGTACGTTTTGAGTCCATTGCTTGCATTTTTCTTATCCCAAAGACTTTCAAACATCTCGTCACGTTTTAAAATGCTTTAAAAGTTCAGTCTGTTTGAATGATAAATTTTCTTACGGAGAGCAAAAGTAAGATGGCAGAGGAAAACGTGTAAAATATTTCGATTCAATAGAGCATTGTTTATATCACGAGACCAATATATTGATGGGAAAGTATTTCTTTTAATTTTGAATTAAATGATATGTTTGGAAACGTTTTCTTTTTTTGTCATTGTAAACGCAAAATCCAGATGAGCTCAGATGTATTCGAATCGAGGCAGCGGTAGGTTTTGGAAACGAGCTCGTGGCCGATGGGTCAAGACTGCCACCGCGTAGAAAGATTGGTCAGCGGTCCCATTGGAAGGGTAGGGTGGTTTGAAAAGGGGGTGTCAGCTCATAGGATGTCCTCGTTACGTGACCGAGGCTCAAAATACGAGGTCCATCACCAATAGCCCCTGTGTCTCTTTATAGTGCGACGCAAATAAACATTTACTGCAGCCCATCGATACTCAACTTGCGGACCACTGGCCACATCAGACCTTTTTAAGTGCCCCGGTTATGACCCGTTGCACTAACAAATACAGAAAAGTGCATTAAAAATTTAGCCATAAATTCCATCAATCAACTACTTTCACTTTTGATGCCATGATGGTTCGAATGGAGAGATAACTTTTTTTTTCTTTTTGTAATTGTAACGGTTAGTGATAACAAGTAGCAGTAAAGTAGAGACCATTTTATGGATGAAACTTAGATTTTAATGACCGTAAGATCTGGCGTATAACGCGCATCTTTAACACAAAAAATAAAGATCGGAATTTCTGGGTGCGCGTTATACGTCGGGTATATAAAGGAGAGCTATGAAACCAGAAAAAGAGAGATGAAAGAAAAATAATTAGACTTATACATTTATCGAGAAATGCTGTTAATTTAAAAGAAATGACATTCCTTATATGAACTTAAAGCAGTGCTTCTCAAACTTTCAATAATGGTGCCCCCCTTTTCAATCACAATTTTTATCGCACCCCTTATACATTAATAATGTACTGAATGCAATAATAATGCACTTTAACGCTAAAGCTACAATACGCGATCTTAATTATAAACCGAGCAAATTAATAACATAAGTATTAAATTTTGTATATGTTACTTTTAAGCAAAACAAAAAAAAAAAATTAAGTAATAGGATAATTATTATGTTATTTTTCCTTTCTCTATATAATTTTTAAGTTGGAACATATTGCAAAATGCTGTGGCTCCTTAGAAGACAAAATATAGATATCAGCTAAATATAGAAAGAGAATTCAGAGGGTTAATTTCTAATCATAAGCATTCCTTTGAAAAACTTTGCGAGACAAGCCCATAGAAGTCGCTAATACTTATCACAAACTTGTTCTTTAGTATTAACTAATTAGTTATAAAATACTCTATGCAGCACACTGATACATAAAAAGTATACCGGCTGAAGTACCCGCTCTTTGCACGAGTTCATTTATAAGAAAATAAAACATTATTGATATAATAACTGAATTGTAAGGAGAGTAAAGCCAAGTGCGCGACAATGTTTACAAAAATGTAAAATGATTTTTTAAAAATGATTTCTCAAATTATAATTAGTTTTAAGCGAACTGTAATTTTAAGCCTCACAGAATTAGTATTTAGAATTGATGTTAAATAATGAACAATAATATAAAATTCCGATGAAGAAAAATTGTATTATTTTTAATACTAAAGCGAAAAGACTTCAACATGTTTTAACCCTGGAGCAGGCGCGCACTCGATACTAATGGTCAAGCGGGGTTACTGAGTCACCCCAATCCTTTTTTTATAATTATTTTTTATAGTAGACAATAAAAATCGTAATTCCAGTGAATAATTTAATTAAGAGAAAATATACTTATCTACTTTCAAGGACTTTTCAATTTTTCATTGATAATTTTAGGAAAAAATCGAAGAAAACTGAACTAAAATGTTTCAAATGTGTGTGACCTTAAAAAAAAGACACAGATCACAGGCACTTTTCGCTAACATTACAGGAATGTTATTTGCAGGCAAAACTGTCATATTTTGTTCAAGTTATTGTAGTTTTACTGTCCTTTGATGTTTGACAAATAGCCTGTTGAACTTTTGCTTGCTTGTGTGTTTTTGACAAAGCAAAGTGTGTCTTCTGATACTTATGGCTTCATATTTTAGTTGATGGAGTTCTTTTGGTAGCATTTAAAAATTTTTCTTTCGTTTCATGTTCATTGCTTTCCTCAAATTTATTTTAATATGCATTATTTCAGCAGTTTCATCTTTTTTTATCAGTTTTAACTTCTTTCAATAGAGATAAAAGATGCCCATTTCTTATATATATATATATATTCTGCTCATTTACCAAACATTTACATGCTCATCATGCTCATTTACCAAACCACAATAAGTCGTGCAACAAGGCAATCAAAATCACTAAGTTATTCCTGGGGGATGTAGCATGAACACAGAAAATATTTTGGAAAAAAAGTGATCGCACCGGACACTCAGTCAAAACAAATACCTTAAGATTGTAAAAAACGTGTGTATCTCCCAAAAAAAGGAAATATGTGACAAGTATATTTTAGTTCCCGCTAAAACTGTCAAACAGGAGGATAGTGTCAGGGCCGTTGGTAACAATTAAACCGTTTCGCCAGAATTACCGATTTCGTGAACTTTGTGCTCCCTCTCTGACCGCTCCCAGGTTAAAAGTGTATTTAATACAATATGGATGTTCTAAAAAATTGTGTAAAATGTTTTTCATTATGCTTTATATGTTTGGGAATACTCATAAAAATAAATCTTGGCCAAGTAATCCTTCAAAGTGCTCTCTGTGCTTTTCATAGAATCATAAAAATATTTTACAAGGAAAAAAGCGCTGCAGAAATAGTTTATTTACAAGTTCCCTTAATGAAGAAACAAATACATAAGATCTCTGAGGGACGTAACTAACCGTACAAGAAAGTTCGAAGATCAAACAGCAGCAAATACTTTCTGCTCTGTCTTCAGCTAAGGTACAATATTTCAATAATAATAACAGTGATGAATTATTTATCTTCCTAAATTTTTTTTGATTATGGGTCTGGGTTTTGTTTTTTTCTCTGAAAGAGTAGTATTTTATGTTTGAAAAGAAAACGTAATAAAAAATCTCTCATCATGGGATTACAGCAAATCAAATCAAATGTTTTTTATTTGGTTATAGTATCAAAGATTGCTAATGAGGTTTTGAAGTAGAAGCTTTTATTTTTGATGATGTAATATCGCAGATGATATATATAAATTATATCAGTGTAAATGTGTATTTTTTTATTATGTCGAAAAGTATATATATATATATATTGTTTTACTTCATTCCAGTAAGTAAATTTTTTTAAATCTTTTTTTTCGATATGCTCGCGCCCCCCTCGTAGGTTTATCGCGCCCCACAGTTTGAGAAACGCTGATTTAAGAGGGCGTAGTACCTTTAAACGGCAAAAAAAATCCATTTTTCAAAAATATTTTTAAAAATTAATACAGACTGTTAGGAGCATTTTAAAACAAACCGCGTCAAAATCGGACCAAAATTACGGCAATAGCAATAAAAAATGTCAAACGTCAGCACTAGATTGTCCATTTAAACCCAATGTAAACAAACCATGTTCGTTAGTTTCGGTTTTGAAATCGATGGCGTTATTGAAATTATTTTCTCCCCAGTTGTTGCTAATTTTTAATTTGATCTATTTTTAATTAGAGAAGGAAGTTTGCAACTCAGCACCGCCCTAATTCCAAGTATTGTTTGTTTACATTTGTATTTCATACTGTTTACTGCTGCTTTATTGAGTTTTCTCTCGTTATTCTCGTAATTCGTAAGCTTTTTAAATTTTTGTTGATTGAAGTTTTTTTGCATCTTATTAATTACTAAAAAATGTCTAGTAAATTTCAACGTAGAGGCAGTGACTATCGCCGAAAACGAAAGCGTTTTCATGCGAACCAATACACTCGCAAAATGTCAGATACGCTTGATGTTGACTGCATATCTGCTTCAGCTAAGAAATTGTGCAAAGAAAATTATCTTGACAAGGAAATAAAAAATTCCAATCAATCTAATGGATATAGATTGATAAACATTGATATTTTATTATCTGAACTATCTAAATATTTAATATGTCCTAACTGCAATACTAAAGCAGTTCTAAAAGAAAAGATTTTGTATGGATTGGTGTCTGAGTTTTATGTTGAATGCTACTCATGCAGTACATTGACCACTTTTAGAAGTTCCTCGTTATTGCTTCAAGTAAGCTAAATACACGAATAACCTATACGCACAGTAGGGCTAGGTTTTTGTGGAATAAAGAATTTTTGCACATTAATGGATTTGCCACCACCAGTATCACAAAAGTCATACGAAAGGATCCTGCGAAAAATAAATTTGGCCAGTCGTGAAGCAGCAGACGATTCCATGCAAAATGCTGCGAAAGAAGAAGTATCAGCTTCTGGAAGCAACAAAATCTGTGTCAGTGGTGACGGTACGTGGAAAACACGTGGACACACTTCACGTATTGGTGTGTGTAGTGTCATTGGAGATGTTACGGGTAAAGTGATTGATGTTGCTGTTCTCTCTTCATATTGTAAAGGATGTGAAAAATGGCGAGGTCCAAAATCTGGACATTCATATGAAGAGTGGAAATTGAAACATCAACCACACTGTGTGAAGAACCATATTGGTTCTTCCAGTAAAATGGAAGTGGACGGGATGAAGGAGGCATTTCAAAGATCGGTGCCACAATGAAATGCGAAATATACTAAGTATATCGGCGATGGGGACACAAAAACCTTCCCAGAGCTTCAAAGGACAATACCATATTCTATTGAAAAAGTTGAATGTGTTGGCCACATACAAAAGCGTATGGGTGCTAGACTGCGAAAATTAAAAACAATGAATCGTGGCAAAAAATTATCAGACGGTAAGAGTATCAGCGGTAAAAATCGTCTGACTGATAAGTTAATTCATACAATTACCACCTATTATGGCAATGCTATAAGACAGAATAACAGCTCTGTTAGTGATATGCGTCAGGCCATATGGGCAATTTATTGTCATTATAGTTCCACTGATGAGGAACCTATGCATCACTTCTGCCCAATTGGTGATACTTCGTGGTGTAAATATCAAAAGGCAGTTGCTACAAATAGTGCTGCTTCATTCAAACATAAAAATACTGTGCCAATTGCCATAATGGATGAAATAAAGCCTATAATAGCAGAACTATCTGCACCAAAATTGCTGAAAAATGTGTGGGGGTAAAACGCAAAACGCTAATGAGTCGTTCAACTCGACTGTTTGGAAGTACTGCCCCAAAACTTCTGGGTCATCTAAAAATATTGTAGACATAGCAGTAAATGAGGCAATAGTGATGTTTAATGAGGAATGACGGGACGTATAAGGATAATGAAAGCTCTTGGATTTAAAATAGGACATTTTACTGTTACCTCTGCCTTTAAGGCCAATTATGCACGCATAAAAATGCCGAAATTAAATCAAGACCATATACATTAGAGGCCCGTAGGGCTAACAGAATGAGAAAAAAAGCCATGAATGAGCATTTTGCAGAACTAGAAGGTCCTACATATGAAGCAGGATCATTTTAAATATTATGTATTAAGTTTTATTTGAAATATTGAAATGTGTCAATCTTTAAACTTGATTTTCTCAGTTTCAATTTTTTACACTTTCCCGCAAGATTGTAAAAAATGTTTTTACTCTAGAGCTACAAAAATTGGTATGCATATTCTAGTCATAGTTCTTTATTCTGTATGCGACAATTATGTTTAACATTTTGATTTGCAACTGTATAAAAATTGAAATTTTTAAAAAAATTATTTTTTGTGAATTTTTTAATTTTAAAAAAATATTAAAATACAAGATATCTATCAATTAAGTAGTATACAGAATAAAGGTTACATTTAGCTTCAATTTAATGCAAAAATTGAGATTCTAATGTATATAATTTAAAAATTATCTTGCGGGAACAGGAAGTAAGTAATTTTTTTTAAAATTTGGTATCTATATATATATCTTCTTTTTAAAAAATTTGTATTTATTAAAGAACAAAATTTTTCTAGTTTTCTTAAAGTTTATACATTGTTATAGATAATATATACAATTCACATCAAAATTAGCAAAATTTGTTAACTTATGATGAATCGTAACATGTATACGGCAACGAACAATTTTTTTTCTCACAAGGTACTTGCCCCCTTAAGGGATTGTAGTTTTAGAAGTTGTCACAGCCCGTCGGTCGCGAGTGTGAGAGGGTTCGAGGAAGAAATAGAATCACTACTTTTATTCAACTTTTAACACTTATGGGAATGCAGTCTGATAAAAAAAACAACCAAGGAACAATAAGAATTATTATTTCGAAGTATATTAAATATATGGAAGCACTTATCTGGATTATTCTTTTGTACGATCCTGCTTCCAACCTACTAATTCGTTCAGTCATTAAGTGGACGTTTTCCACTGTCCCCGTGAATCCTTCTTCTAGATCAGAGGCTTCCAAACTTTTTTGTCTCATAAACCCCTTGCCATGTTTTTCGGTTTCGGCTAGACCCCTGCTTACCTAATATTGAATTTTTCCAAATTTATCAACTTAAAATGTCTTTTTGACTGTTGGTACTACTACTTACTTTAAAAGAATTAAATTTCTAACTGTAGTGAAATTTAGCGTTTAAAACAAGAAATATACATGTTAATTAATTAAATTAAAATAAATTAATTTAATACATAAAACAACCGCTACATAAAATAACTGAACAGCAAACAAAAGTTTTTAATGAGAGAGAGGAATCTGGTGTTTCAAAAAAACAAATTTTCAAGGCTTCTTAAAATGCATCATTCAAAAGTTCACTCTCCAGCAAAAAAAACGCGTCTAAGGAAGTTATCACTTCAAAAATAAGTTTAAAATGCTAATCAATAATTGCACGGGCTTTTCAGTTCCTAAATGAAATAAAACGAATATATTTATCAACAAGAGGGCTTGTAACATATGTTACATCCCTTGAAAGGTCATGAATTGGAGATTTCAGAAATACTGCGCTGTGTTACTTGTTTCCATTCTATTTTAATTATACTACGGAATGAAACAATTAATTGAAAAACTATGCATATTATATGGTAATTTGTAATAACTTTTTGCATCGAACCAGTCTTCACAGCATTCCTAAAGCAAAGAGATTATGGAGGTCATTAAGAAAAGAAAATACTTTTGTTGCGATACATGAAAATGTTTAGTTTCCCAAAAATGAAACACCCACTCTTATTCAATTATTTAAAAACAATTATTAAAATTGCATAGTACAATTCATTTCTCTAATATTTTTTATTTAAGAAAAAATAAAAAGCTATGACCGGAATTATCAGGCATATTTGAAAGGAAATAAGCTATTAAAAGATGAAAGCTCATAAAGAATATCCTGTAATTATTCTATTACTTTTTTAAACAGCTAACTATAGGTAAACGAAAGTTAATCCTCAATTTTTTTTATCCAACAAAAAATTTTTTGGCTTGTTTTTACTGGATGCATTTTAAGTTAATGTTTTAAAAGGTTTTCATACATTTTCCATTTCATTTTATTCAGTCGAGACCTTTTCCATTTCAAAAAGTGTCGCTATATCAGACCACTCTGTCATCTTAAAGTTAATTTAATTATAAAATTATGAATTCGTTTATAGTATTGCGTTCTGATAGCGTATGACCCCAATTTACAAAAACGACGAGGACGAAATTCAAGTGAAACCTCTATTTCATGGCTTCCACATGTCATATACCCCATATATTTTAATAAGACAAGACCTCTCACACTCCCCTTTTCTATTTAGAGGACAACCGAAAAATATCACGTGGAAATCATTATTTGTCAATTGGAACATGTATAGAAGTAGGTTCTGCTCCCCCACCACTTCCTCTGGACATTCATGGCATTAGTAGGCATCATCTCTTTGCGGTCTCAGAACACTCTTTCAGTGTACTTCATACACTTGGTTGGGCATTTTTAATATGATAGTACTTTTTCGTTATCATCCTGGCGGTTAATTAGAGCTATATTGTTCTTAGGTAATTTTTAGTGCTTTATTTTTAACTGTCTTCTGAATAGGACGCGTTCTTTCTCTCTTAATAACTAAGAGTAAAAAAATAATAATAATAATTTCACTTCTAGTTCTTCACTTCTTTCCTTGTTGAGTTATGTCAGTGCAAAATTTTTTGAAGTTGTTGTTTCCAATCCCAGATTGTCTAGCAATGCTAGACAATTTCCATAACCCCCGAAAAATCAAGAAATTCTAAAAACAGAAGAGGGCTCAGAAGGACCTCGTCCTTTCTAAAAATCCAAACAAGTGGGCAGGAGAGACGAGCTCGGAATAGCACGTGGCACTCTGGAAATATCTTCTGACCCTGGCGAAAAGGGAGAGCTTTTCTACGGCCGCTCACAAAGCGTGAGAAGGCAGTCTGGTATTTCCTAGGCATAAGCTTCAATGAACCTCCTGGATTTCTTCCGAAGTACCAAGGGTGACAAGAGGAGTTCGTCCAAGGTGATTGAATTCAATCTTCTTAAGGAAGGATAGTTCCCTGAATGTAACAGACCCCTCCCTCCTCAGCCGCAGTCCCGGCTAAGAAATCGGCTTTCTCATAACCATCCATTCCCACGTGGGATGGGACCCACTGAAAATGTACGCGATGATTAGAAGAGATCCGATTAAGAAAATTAAGGCTAGTCTCGTCCCATGTAGATGTCCAATTGAATAGATGTTGCACGGAAGCGCGGCTGTTAGTCAGAATTCAAACGTCTTGAAACTGAACCTCGATTTCAGATGCAAACCCCTTCTGATGGCAATAAGCTCTAATTTAAAAACTGAACAAAAATTTGAATTTTTGATCTTAATAACCATGATTCCGGTAGGTGTAAGGATGTGTACTGCACTACCAGAAACTCCCTGATCAGCTCTGCTACAATCAGTATAGATCTTTAGAGATGTTTAGGGGATACAGTTTATTGTTTCCAACGCCAACTGTGTGTGTGTGTGACTGATGAGATTCAGAATCTCAGAGTTTTTTACAACTCTAAACAAAAGTTTTTCTCACGGAAATAAATTTCTTCGTTTCAGATCAAAGCCCACTGGACATGAAGAATGAGGTTCCACATGAGCAGAAGGCAAACCCACACAGTGTCTTTGCAAGAGAAAATGGATGTTTCTTCTTACGTAGGTTATCAGTCTATTCACGAAGGTAAGCATAGGTTCCAAGCTGATCACCGAAACTGGAAAGCTTGTTATAATATTTTGAGAGACAATAAGATGTTCTAAACAATAGTGAGAGCAGGTTACTCTCAAAGAGCAAAATGTCATTTGGACAGCTGGGTGGAATCCTGAAATGTTTCTACAAGCACTCAGCTGAACTCTCTTTAGATTGTCCAGATTAGATTTGGAAGTACATGCATAGATGGGGAGACCATACTCCAATATTGGCCTAGTCAGAGAAATGTAGGTGGTTTGTAGTGTGTGCTTGCATCAATTCCCCAGTCACGACCGGAAATGAACTTGAAGAGATTAAGTCTCTAATTCTGCCTTTGGACACTTGACTTTCAATGTTTCTATTATTTGTAATTTACTGATTCAGTATATGACCTAAATATTTAGCTTTTGTATATCATAGTTTAATTTCATTCCATTCAAAAAGATCGCAGGCTGGTAATTTTAGAGATGTCTGTTTGTGGTAAAAAAAGTTGTCAAAAATTTAAAGAGTTAAATGCCAATTTATGGCTCTCTGCAAAACAATGAGCTTTTCTAAGAGCACATTTGAGGTTAAATTCAATTGCATCAATGTCAGCGCCGCCATAGTTCCACGTAATAATGTCATCAGCATATATTCCCACTTTACAAATTTTGGCTATTTCTCTCTCAATCCCAGAAATATATAAGGAAAAAAGGATAGGGCAAGGACCGTACTTATTTAAGGCCGAACGGATCAGACAAAGAGTTGTTGTATTTACTCTAATGGATCTATTTCTAAGAAAATTTGAAATCCGAGGAAGGCCCTTAATACTAAATAAGTTCTGAAGTTAGAGGAAGTAATAGAATTATTATAAATAGTTAAAATTGAGACGTGAGGTGGCGTTGATATTGCTGTGTTACCACCAGATGCCAGTAAAACAACTAACGAAGATGAAGAGGACGAGAATGAAGTAAATACTGGTGATATTATTATAAACGATGTTCATGGTTCTATGGAGGTTAGAACTTGAGATGGTTTCCAGTCTGAACCGAGATTTAATACTTCGACAGCAAAGAACAGAAAGAAGCTAAAAGACATCAGTAATCTTGGATGAAGAATAAATCACACACACACACACACACACACACACACACACACACACACACACACACACACACCGTAGTATACAAATAGGAAGCCCGGGCTGAATCAACTGCAAACAACTTGCTCAAGCAAAAGGAAACTGCATTGAAAGTAAAACTTCATCAGAGCAATTTGAGCAGTTTTGTTCCAGTGAAGTTCATGATGTTATTATAAAAGAAATTGTACGATATGCAAAAGAATTGAAAATAAACACGGTTTTTTGACCACTGCAAACTAAATAAGTGTTTCTAAAAGAATTTTGCTTCTAATTGTGTGGTTATCATTCAAATACCTGTGAAAGTGATTACAGGTCAGATGCTGAAGACCTTAACATTACTCTGGGGGAAAACGACATGTCACAAAATCGTTTCCAAAAGTTGAAATCATATTTACACTTTGTGGACAATGGAACTGTAAGTTAGCATGCCCAGGATCTATTCTTCAAAAAGTAAAACCTTTGTTTACCCTACTCAATAATCATTTTATGAGAATTGGATTCTAGTACGAGGACACATAGATAAAGTTAACGTGAAGATACCGAATATAATAATTTCTTACAACAAACACATTTCTCAGCTTTAGTGCTTATTTGAACTAGAAGTTCCGTAGACGGATTAAGCAAGTTTAATTGCCTGTGAATAAAGAATGGTATTCACAAAGATTGAAGTGGCCGCGGTAGACGAGTGGTATTGGTATCGGATTGTGGTTTGCCTTGTCACGAGTTCGAGCCCAGTACCACTAAAGATCCGCCGTGTAGGGCAGCGATGCATGTTAAATCTGTCGAGAGCTGAAACGTCCTCCTGTTGGTGTGGTGTGGTAATTAGGAGAGGGAGGTGCCAGCTCAGGTGTCGTCCACGTCACTTGACTATGGTTCAAAATTACGTGGTCCGTCGCCAAAAGCCCTCGTGTAGCTGAACAGTGCGATGTTAATATTCAATCAATCAATCTGAAAGATTGAAAGTAATTTGTTACTTAGCAAATTTCAGTTTCGAGGTATCTTAAAGTATTTCATTTAAGGGAACATTTATATTTTAATGTTTATATATTTTTAATTAGCAATAAGCAAGTATTAATATCATGAAAGCCATTCAAAACTGCAGGGAATAGAGGTTACAGCTCGAAAGAGCTAGGTACTCAGCAACTCTTCAAAACTGCAGGGAATATATATATATATATAGAGAGAGAGAGAGAGAGGTTACAGCTCGAAAGAGCTAGGTACTCAGCAACTCTTCAAAATTGCTGGGAATATATATATAGAGATTACAGCTCGAAAAGCTAGGTACTCAGCAACTCTTCAAAATTGCTGGGAATATATATATAGAGGTTACAGCTCGAAAGAGCTGGTACTCAGCAACTCTCCAACGAAAGTTCTCCATAAGTTGCCTATAAATATCTTAGACACTGTTTTTGGATAAAATTGTTAATCTAATAAAAATAAATATCCTTGTTAAAGTTCTGTGATTTTTGGAGGAGTTATGATTGTAAATATATAGATATTTCGAAAGATGTGTGTAAACTTTTGCTTGTAAACTTTGTAAAGAAAATATATTTTGTTTTACTACATAGCTTTATTTTCTCATAATTTATCTTTTTTCCTCTTGGTTTATTCATGCCCTTCGTGATCGGTATTTTGTCGCAGAATGTTCCAAACTTTTTTTTCCAATTCATTCATCCCATCCAAGTGGTCATTTTTGGTGGATGATTTGTTGAAGTCACGCTCCAAAGGAACACTAGAGTTACTGGTCAGTCATAATTTTGAATTATGGTCAAGAAACGAGAACAACACCCGAGTTATCACTTCATTTTCCTACAAATTCCTCGTGAATGCGCGAACTTATTTAACAAATTTCTACACGACGGGGCTTTACTGACCATTGCACGACAACTTGACAACTTGCTATCGAACTGGGAAGTGTGCAACCCAATTTATTTTAACCACCCTATTGCATGGATGGGAGACTAGCTGAACGGTAAGAGATGATGGCACCTAGGGCATGTGTTTGGCATAAGTATGAATAATACTCATGCCCCAGAAAAATATTAGTTAACTTCCTTTTACTATTATTTCGTAAATTAAAACTTAATCTTTATGATGAATACTTCTTCATGTATTAAACGTTAACAAATTGAATCACAATGGCTCTTTTATCCTCTTTTTTGAATTTGTAATTCTGAATTTTTCCCATTGAAATATTGTTTTTTAAATAACGAATCAATTTAATTCGATTTTTAAAAACAATACTTTTGAAAATTTGTCTAAGAATATAATTTTTCAAAAAAGATAAGGAAAGATGCAATAAACAGTTTTTTCATCTTTGATTTCACAGTATAAATTCTTCTTGGCCAGTATTGATCCACAGAGTGGTTTTCCGAGGCACACTATTCCTTGGATCTGAATGATTCCAACCGTACAGAAGTGAATGAAACGGGGAAAAAACACCAGCCTCTCTCTGCTCAATCCATCACTCTTAATACTATTTCTTGAATGAATAAGGTCTATCTCTCTTCACATTTTCATAAATAATATCACCAAATTTTTCCTCACTCTTATGGATGTCACCATTATAACTGAACGATTCCATTTCCTTATGGATCATTCTGTCCCAGGAATGGAGGAGCGCTGCAGTCGAGTGATCAAGGTCTCGAACTCGTGGGTGGTGTTTAGGTTTCAGCTGATGGTGAGACTGCGGATCTGCTGTGTAGAGGTTTGGATGCAAGTTCAATAGGCCGAAAAGACACCACGTGCAGAAATTTGGAGAGTGGAATGCCTCCTCCTCTTCGTCACTTAAGTGTAGCTTGAAATGACGATAGAACCCTCGCGCAGATTCAAAAGCCAAAAATGAAACTCATTTGTAATGGACTTGGGATATTGTTACAACACATCGAATCCTACGCATTTCATTTTCCTATAGTTACTTTCTCGTTAAACACACGTCACAAAATTCGTAACATTAGCATTAGCAGACAGGACACCGAATACAGAAGAATTTGGTTTCTTCTGATGGTGGATCACAAAAATATCCTCCCTTTTATGGAATAAAGCTCAGTGAATTCACGTTGACTTATTCGCCACCGATGTATGTTTGTTCTTTGCGATTGAATCAAAATTTCTTTCCAGTAAAAGGATGGTGGCCGTGGTAGTCTAGTGGTTATGGTCACGAACTCTTGGCTGGAGTGTCGTGGATTCGAGTCCCAGTATCACTGAGGACCCTCCGCTTAGAAGAGATGGAAGTATGTTAAATCTGTCGAGGCTCAATATCGTCCCAATGGCGTCGTGTGGTAGTCAGGAAAGGGATGCCAGCTCAGATGTCGTCCTCATCAAGTGACCGAGGTCCCTCATCCATGGCGTTCGAGGGACTTTAGACTGCGACGTCACTCAACATTCACTCACTGGGGAAGAACGATTTACAGACGTCATGGATATTATTATAATAAAGAAAACTCAAAATGGTTGGGATTAAGTGTAGATTTTGGATCGATGTAAATGCGAAGTGAGGAATAAAATAAAATAAATATATATTAAATTAGCTTAGAGAGAGCACATGACTGTAACAACATATAAAGAGAAGTTCAGGAATCCTTGTCAACGTTTCAAAATTCCAAGAGTTTATTAAGTAGATTCAATGCTGATTGTTCATAAACATAATAATTTGAAATGAATTTGAATTTCACTCAACTAAAGAAGAATACCCACACCGAACTACCCCATCTCGCCCACGGGAGATCTTCGAGACGCGACTGATTCAACCGTGCATCAGCCCCTCGGCATGGTGTGTCTCCAGTGGCATCAGGACACGAAATCACGTCTCGACTACGTGGGGCACGTGTCCATGACCATGTGTAGAACCATTGCAATAGTATTTATAAAAATACTTTTGGGTGTGTAAGAAAATGAAATGCCAAAATGATTTTTCCAAAAGTTTTGAAAAATATTTTCTCTTAATTTTTAGAAAATAAAGAGAAGCAGAGGTAAAGAAATCGATATTCAAACATTGAAATGAATTCATTATAAATATATATACTTTTTAAAAAAGAATTTGAAAACTTTTTACTTGTAATGAAATATTTTTGGTTAAAGGAACAAAAAAAAATTTCTGTATAATCCTATTATAATTTTTTTAAAATTACTTCCAGACTGAAAGGAAAAGGTCGAGAAAGCAACAAAAGTTATTATTAGTAATAGCCTGGACTTTAAAGGCAGTCTTTGTGAATCACTCTAGACTGTATCGAGCTTTCTAGAACACTGGAAAAGTTACAATTTGTAAAGATTCCTTTGAGTGGAAATGTTTTGTCTCAAAGATTTATACTACTTCAAACAAACCTGTCTTTTGTTAGTAGATTATGCACATTAGAGAAAAATATTATTAATATCTTTAAAAAATAAACAAAATTAGAACTAAATGAATTATTTTGTGTTATGGAACGAAAAATAATTTATAGTTCAGATGTTAAAATAATTTTTTTTTAAAATAAAAAAAAATAATTGATCCTACTAATTATAGAGTAAAAACAGGGGTTTGTGCGATTTTTATGTATAATATGTGTGTGTATGCTTATGTACATTCTTTATAAATAGATAGTTTCAATGATTAATTCAGTAATAATTTTTTAGTAATTAGAAAGTAATCTTTAATCCTTCAGTTTGGGTGTCGAATAAATTCGTTCATTAAATGTGTAGTAATTTTTTAAAATAGAAACTTTTGCAATTTTTATCCCTGTTGGATTAATTTTTTTTATTTATCACTGTTAATAACTAACTCAAAAGAAACTAAATGAGAATGTTTATGAATTAATGAATAGCGTACCTAACTTTGTTCACTTTAAAAACTTTTCTCCGAATCGATATGGCCACGGTAGCCTTGACGTCAAAGTAACAGACCCGTGGCTGGCATGTAGTGAGTTCGAGTCTAGTACCGCTGAAAACCCTCCGTGCTAAGGGGGCCGATGAACGTTTAATTTGTCGAGGCTCGAACGTCCTCCCATTGGTGTGGTGTGGAAGTTACGAGAGGGGATGCCAATTTAGGTGTCGTCCTCATCACTTAATCGAGGTGCAAAATGGCCAGGTCCGTCGCCAGAAGTCCTTGTGTAGCTAAATAGGGCGGCGTTGATAGTCACTCATTCACTCAGAATCGACGGCATGAGTTTCTTTTTCAATTCCTACTATTAGCTCACACTCTCTATATATTTATTTATTTATCTTGATGGAATTTTCAATCGTTAAAAAAATACATTTTAAAGTGCTTCGTTGATCTGAAATTTTACATACATGATTATTTTGGATGACAATACAATAATTTAATTATAATTAATAAAAACTAATTGATTAAAACTAATTATTTAAAGAATTACAAATACACAACCACGTTGGCATCATTTTTGGCGACTTAGCGACCCTTTTGGCGACTTGTGTCAAAACTTGTGTGAAAAGGTTTTTTTCTCAAGTTTTTAAGCATTCAGTTGAACTGAAATTTTATATATTCGATTGTTTTCGATGACAATAGGATACTTTAATGATAATTATTAAAAATTAATTACTACTTAATATTGTGATTCTATACTCATATGTATATACTACATATTCATATTACTTTTAACTATTTAATAAAAAGTAGTTAAAATAAAATTTTTCTTTGTTGATCTGAGTAGTAATTGACGTAAATTTTTTTATTTTGCTTGTTTATTAAGAGTGAGCTTTGTATAGTTTTGCAAAAAGTTGCAAAGATTAAAAAATGAACCCTCTTAAGTTAACTTAACTCTTTTTTTTAACCCTCTCTTAACTCTTGATTAACATCTTAAAAAAAGAGGGAATCCCATTTTTTACTATTCCAAAATGGAAATTAATTTGCAGTTTTATGAGTAAAATACGAATTCTTAAATACAGTTTGATATTTTGATTTGCTATGTCTTCAGATTCTTCAATCAACCCCAATTATTTCAGGATATATATATATATATAAATAAAATGGCCGTCTCTGGGACGCTGTGTACGAGTTCTCAACTGTTAATTATTAATTATCTTTTCTAAATCTTTTGGAAAAAAAAAACAAAAAACAAAAACATTTTACTTCAATTAGCGTTAAGAAACATAAACATGGGAATGCAACTCATTCTATCCTTAGAATGAAATGATCGGACATCGGGAAAACGATATCTTCACAGAAAAGAGTGGAAATCTGTGGCAGAAGGCAAAGCGGATCCTCTTTCAAAAGTGGAGAATACGTTAATAAATCCAACGTATTCTCCACTTTTGAAAGAGGATCCGCTTTGCCTTCTGCCACAGATTTCTGTTCATTTTCAATTATAGAAATAACAAAACTAGTTATTTCGATAATTGAAAATGCAAATGAGTGAGTCAAGAAAACAAATTCGACTTCAACACTGCGTTGCGTTGATCTCATTTTGAATTTGAGCGAATTGAATCTCAAAAGCAAGTACAGGAAAATGAAACAAAGCCACCTTCCCTTCATTACTTTCAATGAAATACCTGATTTACGAACACGTTCGCTCAATCTCGATTAAATTATTAAATGAATACTTCATTGAGGTATATTGACATGACTTTGGTTTTAATGAGATAATGATTCACTGCTTTTACTTTGTTTTAACATTTTCCCTTTAAATATACTTTACATGTGTAATTAGGTAATGGAAAAATTTTGAAGTACAAAAAAAAGTACACGCTTTTTTTTTTCAATAAAATAGTTTTATTTATCAAAATACGCACCTTTGTACCGAGCGACTCTTTTTCATTTTTACAAAACTGCTTATGTTGATATTTCCCTTTTTAATTCTTTTTCACTAAACTGTTTATTTTGCTCAGGATTGTCCAAAATTAAGAAATAGGTAATACTTCTTTAGAAGTATGTGAGAAGAATGAGGTAGGGGGATCTTACCTTAAATACATTATTAAAGTGTTGTTGGTCTATACTGCAGAAGACGAGGCGATCCATGGCCGACGTAGTTTTGGTTGAGTGTTAGTGCGAATGAAAACCTACCGCACAGAGGAATGGATGCACATTAAATTTATAGTGGCTAAAAGTCTGTACGTTGGCATTCAGTGGAGGTTCGGAGAATGGGGTTCCAACTTATATATCGTATTTGTTACTTGAATAGGGTTCAAACTGACGTGGCAGCCACCCATCCGGTACAGTGGTTAGTGACGATGACTGCGGTGCCATAGGGCCTGGGTTCGAATCCCAGGAAAGGCATGGATGTTTGTATTGTGTAATCCTTTATGACTTTGAATTCCTTCTTTCCTTTGTAATGCGTGATTCCTGCTTACTTCTGTAAACCCCCGTGTGATACACGGGGATTTATAAATGTTCTCAATAAAAAGATTAAAAAAAACCCTGACGCGCGTTGTTATTAGCCCTAGTTTTGCTTCAGAGTTAGACATCAGTAAACAATGAACCAATGGAGTTGCAACAATTGGTCATGCATTTACCTATTTTAATTTTCATCTACTCACTACTTGGTGCAAAGGGTGTTTCACATTGTGCAAATTGTCGAACCGGAATTAGCTTTGACCAATACATCGACAGTTAGATTTTATGACGTTCTCGGGATTGTAAGCGTCTTATCTACCCAGCATAATCTTGACGGTAAGTATTGAATGGGAGATCAATAAGTATTTTGAATCCTAGCCATTAATAATGAAGTAAACTTTAATAATTTACTTTACTCCTATATGATACTTAGAAGCACATCCTTCAGAATAAGTATGAAATAAGTTCGAAAAAAGCCTACGAATAAGTACGCCCAATCTCGCTCGCTTCTCACAATTACAGTCTCAACAGCCTTCAGATCTTAAATAGAAATTTTAATCTCCTTATAAAAGGAAAGATTCTCAAATCCCTAAAATAGATTTCCCTAGAGGTCAGTTGGAAGAACTCGTTACAGATGTTCCACAGACATTATTTTTAAAAGTTAGAACTATTTT
The DNA here is from genome assembly GCA_019973955.1 of Trichonephila inaurata madagascariensis. Taxonomy (NCBI): domain Eukaryota; kingdom Metazoa; phylum Arthropoda; class Arachnida; order Araneae; family Nephilidae; genus Trichonephila; species Trichonephila inaurata. Next base: position 242,095 of record BMAV01014232.1, on the reverse strand, counting down.
TACAAAAATAGGGAATGGTACGAGATTTAATTAATAGCACCTTTGAATAAATAATGAATTAAGAATTCTTAGAATCTTGTCGATAGCAAGTGAAAAAAATATTTTTCAACTATTTGGATTTGCAGACCAAGAGAGAATACTCCTTCAATAATGCTATGGGAATAGAAATGATATTGGTGAGACAAAACTAGAAGCATCTAGAAAAATACAAAATGTTTCAGAATGAAAATTGGCACTTGATTCATTAGGTTTATTGCATTCTAAACATTCATGGAAGCGAAGAAATATTTATTCTACATTCAAATACATTCGTCGCCAAATGCAATCCAGTGATTCAGTTCGAAACAGTACGGGAGTAGAATGGAATGCCTTTGAAAGGGACATCCCGAGAAGCGGTTGTGCCCTTTGCACTCACTGCTTTTGACAGTTGAGTGATTTGGAAGATGCCGCCGCTTGATTTCTTGGGACAATTGGAAATCGATTCCTCTTTTACGACGATTCTGTCACTGGGATGAATTCACTTTGGAGTCTCCACAATTGCTTCTTGTATTTCTAATCCCCGCACTCTACGTGAACATTTCTTTTGCCTCGGAGACTGCAAAAGAATATTCTGATGACGCTGAAATTCTCGGTGAACATCTCCGACTCTCAGTTTTCAAGCAAATGTAACGCAGACCTTCCTCAAGAAATAAGAATGTTTTTAACAGAAACTTTTACAAAGAAAGATAATTTAGGAAAATTCTCCAGGGCTCTTCTGATGTAAGAGAAAGCTCGAGATTGGCGAGGGAGATAAGAAATTTTTTCTCAGATTTATAATGTTGACCAATATTTGAGTGTTATATAATAAGAAAGTTACTAAGGAAAAATTTTTTCTTTTTTTTCTCTTCTGCCATTAAACCATGGATTAAAAGTAATAAATCGAATAATTTTGTATTTATATTTCTAATTTAATTATTTACTGGGAAAATCGGAGGAATACCCAATTGTACAAGATAATGTGTTAATTAAAATTAATATAAATTTAGGCTATTTGCTTTTTTGCATGTTCTCAAGTATCTAAATTCTAGGCAAGACGTGGAGTTAAATTTAAATTCTAGTCGTCGATTTTTGATTAGGTGATGAAGATTTTTAACGTAATTTCTATCGGGTTGCTTAGACCCTTAAGTAAATCACGTTTTCTTCATGAAGGGAGTTGCGATGGATCTATTCGCGTACCTTCTTTTAATCCTCTTGGGAAATCTTTGGGCTATCAATTCGCGTTTATTCACAACCAACCCTTTTGAAGAAGAAACCGTGATATTTAAATCAGGTCTACTACATAAAGTCAAGGTTTTTTCTAACTATCAATGAGGAGAAGGAGAGATAACGTGATAAAAGAGAATTTACTGTTCCTGATCAGGTATTCTAACTTTCCATAGAGTATTTCAAATATTTAATAGAGGAAAGATTTAAAGTGCCGATTGATCACTGAATTTAAATTAGTATCAGATTAAGTGGGATAGTAGATTGTGCGACATAGCCATCGTTCGATAGCTATGTCGTGGGGTTTCCGCGTAAGTTAGAGGTGTGGGATTCTCGGAATGATGAGACATTCTATAATTCTTAATATGACTTTTATTAAGAATTTAACTTAAATTACTTAGATATCGAACAAACTTATATTAAGTGAGAATAAACCACAACACGTAATCTTAACTAACTCAGATCGCGCAATTAGATCACTTATCAATATAAATATATTATATCTGTGCCTAATCTCGTCCCAATAATATACTAGCGTTCAGAATATAATCTTCCTACCTTGGTTGAATACTCAACTGTTCAATCACTTTCAGGTAGGCTGTTGGGCTCGCGTGCAATAGTATGCACCTTGTAGTAATGGCTTGATATCCGTGATGCTTTGGTAGGCCTTCAAATTACACTTCTACCATTTCCAAACAGAGCTTTCTCTAAATTGCCATCCTTGCTCACTAAACTTTCTATCCTTTTAAAGGTTATCTTATTTACATCTATGATTCGTTTCACTTCTTGAATTTGGGTTGGAAAAGTTTTGCCATTAATCGTGGCCGTCAAAGAACATAGAGGTTATGTTAGAAGAAGAACGCGAGAGATGTCACAATTGGATCCTAAAATAAAGTGGTCGATATTTGTAGTCTTATAATTCGTGCATTTGGTTCTTGTTCCTCGTATATTGCTTTCATTTTTGAAATTATTTGAATTAAGTTGGTAAATTGTTTGATCAATAAATAAGTCGATTTTGAAAATATCTGGAATTTATTCCCTTCCTCCCACACATCTAGGCGAGCAAGAGAGAGGGACTACAAATCAACATGACGGCTGTTGACAACGGACCTCGTCATTTTGAAACTCAATCAAGTGATGATGTCCACACCTCTCCCTTCTAACGACCACACCAGGCCAACAGGAGTACATTGAGTATCGCCAAATGTTACCTGCCCTCTACATTGCGGTGACACTAAGGCTCGAACTGATGACGTGCCTCTAGGCCAGCGATACTCAACCTGCCACCCACCGAGCTTTTTTAAGTGGCCCGGACATAGCTCATTGCTCACTTATTTAAGAACAATGTAGTAAAAATTGGGTGGGCAATTCTTTGTTAAGAAATCAAATATAACAATTTTGCTTTTTGATGTCGATGTCGTACGGGTGCGAATTGATATTCTTTTTCTCTTTGTACGGTTACGGTTAGTGATAATAGACAATAGTGTGGCGTAGCGACAATTTTATGTGTGGAACTAATTCTTAATTATCTTTCATATCTTGCAAGCGAAAAATATTCGAAGAAAATATATTGTTTAAAGATGATTGGGGGGTTGACTGTTTTGTATTGAAAAACAAACATGGATCAATAATTGTTTGATTTGTCACGAAAGTGCTGTATTTGAAAATACAAATACAGGAATCATTCAGTGACACTTTTCCTCGAAGATCTCTTTCAAGAAGTGATGAATAGGCTTTCTTGAATAATCTTTTTAACAGCAACAAAGTGTTTAGTTAGTGGTAATATCACAGCGGTAACAAAGACATCCCATGAAGTTTGTTATATTATTGGTAATCATATCAAACCGTTTACTGATGCAGAAATTATGAAAAAGTGTTTCTTAAATGCTTTTAATACTCAGTGTTAGGGACAAAAAAAAAAAAAATATATAAAAAATAATAATTAAAAAAAGCAAAAAAAGGAGTTATAATATTTTGATCAATTTTCCATATTTTAGGGGACACAGTACGATTCAAATAACAAAAATCAGTCAAAAAATCAAATGTAATTTTTATAGCCTAAATTTTTTTTTATGTACTTTTCTATAACCTCACAAAATTTGAAAGTTCTAAACTTAAAAAACATAGAATTATGATAGCTTTTACGTTCATTTTTATTCACATCCCTATGGCAAATCAAAACTTTAAACTTACTTATCTCAGAAAGATAAAATAACTATGCATTTTTGAATCAAAGCAATACTTATTTTTTTATATATACAAATATTTGATTTTAGAATTTATACATTTTTAAGGAATTTTCAATAAGCATTCATAAAAAGAAATATTATACGAATACCAATCATGTTATCGCAAAACCTATACCAACCCATACCATGTAAATCAAATTTCATAAATGTAAGTCAACTTTAGTAGCATTTTAAAATAACTTCATAAATTTAAAGTTTTTCCTTAAAAATTAAATGACTAGCTTTTTATGAAATTTTGGGCACAAAATCTGTTTTACATAGTAAACACACATAAGAGGCAACAAAAAAAATTTGGAAAATAATTAAAAATGTTTGTGTAAATCATACCATGTCCCCTTAAATTTCCAAAGTTTTCTTGGTGTTCAAGCATTTTTCCCTCCCCATTTATCCACATGTTGCGGCCCGCGTGGAATAAATGACATATGTTTGCGGCGCAACAGAAAAAAAGGTCGAGTACCCCTGCTCTAGGCTATCAGTACAATCATCAGAATTAATAAGAACAGTAGGCTGTCTTACCCTCACATGTATACAAGAATTTGCTTATTATTTTTACCGAAGAAAAGCCCTTCGAAATTTTTTATATCTCATCCAACCTCAACCTGTAAAACCTTTTTCTGAAAATGCGTAGTAGACACCGAACAGAATTTCCTGTCAAAATTTTCACGCTAAGAGATTTAAGGTTATTATCTTCAGCCGCAAACTTCCTTTACATAACCGATCGCTGTCTCAACTATTGAGTCTTAAATCTTCCTTTTTCACACATGCATTTCTATTTTTGTATGGAGGACGTACAATCTTTTATACTTTTCCTCCTCGATCCCAACATTGTATCGTGAATATTTTTATTTGTATTCCCAAGGAGCGCAGAAAACTTTTTCTCTGTGTGCCTATAAGGTTTGTAGAATCCTCTCCCGTCACCATGACAACCGGATTAGAAAAGGGGATTTCGGAATGTAGTGAGTTCGTTCCACGCGGCGCGCTGAAAGCTATGTAAGGGTGTGAGGGGTGGAGAATCTATTGCTTCTCTTCCTAATGTTCCCCAGCAACGGGTAGCAAACGACTTCGGCTTAGCACGGGATAATCGGCATTTCGTAAACACATCCTTTCTAGAATTTCTCGCCTTACGGTGATAATAATGAAATGATTGTAGTCAAAATGGAGAAGATCCATTTGAATTGGAGGAAAACATGGCGCGAAATGGGAATGCAGGCCATTCACTTTGCGAGACAATTCATGGACATCGGAATTTGTGAGAGAGAAATGTTATTTTTCAATCGACGTTTCATTTCGGGGGAATTCCGTTCCAATGAATCTTAGGTCGTATTTATATAATTTAAACAAACACGATTACGGTATTAATCGTTATTTTATGTCATTGTAAATCACTGCTCAATTTTCTATCGATATGTAACCAAATTAAAAATTGTCGAGATATGGTAAGTTCATAAAAAAACAGTGTATAGTTTTTTGTTCCTTCAGATCACTTTTTTTTTTGAAAATGTGTGTGTTTGGCAACAATATATATGAAGAACTAAAACTCTATTTTGCTTACAGAAGACAGCCCCTTCAAAACGCCGTGTCCAGTCACGGTTCCATTGAGCACCCACCGTGTAGAGAGACCTCGAAGCGTCGAGGTTCAAAATTCTCACGTTGGTGTGGCATAGAAATTTGGAGATTGATGTAAGTCGTCCAGGTCGCTTAATCGTGATTCACGAGCTTCTTTGTGTGGCTTCTTTCATATACAATCACTTCTCGCAATTAAAAAAACGGGAAAACGAACAAATTATTGATTTGAATTATTGATTCGTTACAGAACAGAGAGGTATATACTTTTTTAAGTCTAACAAGTTGCAACGATTTCTTAATCTTTGAGGGGAAAAACATGACAAAATATTATACTTCTGTGTGTGTGTTCGTTTTTTCAACTCCTACTATTAGTTTACTCTGTCCCTATACATATTTATTTATGTATATAACTTGTTCAAATTTTCAATCGTTCGCAAAATTTTTTTATTCATCCACTGGAGTTGAAATATATTGTCTGAAACATGTAGTGGATGATACTTGACGTTAAAACAGTTTTTTCAAACATCAATTCATCAATTAAATTTTATATTTTAATTTTAAATTTAATGAGTAGATTTCTGGAGTAGAGTTAGAATTACCTGCAACAGATGGCGTCAGTACGTTTTTCAACAAAGTTTTTCTTGGCTTCAAATACATTTTTTAAAACTTATAGTAAATGACACTTGATCTTAAAAGAGTTTTTTCAAATATTAATTCATTTATTAAATTTAATAAATGAAAAAATTCTTTGTTGACCTGAGTAGAGATTGACTTAAAAGTTTTTTTTAAATATTACTCTAGTTTTTTCATGATCTAAATGAATTGATTGTTCGCGCTCTAAGGCAGGCAGGCCCAACCTGCGGCCCATTTGGAGACGCAATTGAAGTTTCTATCTCTATTATTTGAGACATTTGGACTAGAAACGGTTGAATGGAAAATATCTTGTTTTGCCCCCACCTCTCCCCGTGCAATTTTTTCCTTCCTTTGACTTCCAATAACAGGTGTTGATGGATGAAGGAAAGCTGATGAGCTTGGGTGTGTTATTCCTCTTTCAACGAGAACTTCGATGGGAGTGGATTGAGTTCTATTGGTCACAGAGAAGTAATTTATGTCTATATTTTTAAGTTCAGATTAGTAGTCTTTTTCTTGTTTTATTTGGAAATGAAAGAATCCAATGAGGGATTTAATGAGTTGCCGCAGAAATGTAAGATAATTACGGTAGCAGAATGAAAATGTTTAATATTTTAGCCTTCTGAAATTATGTAACTTTTTCATTTTATGATATATTTTAATCATGGTGCAATAATTAATATCATACAATAAGAAACTAAACATTTAGCTATCGGGCAAAAAAAAACTTTTGTCAAACAGTGTAATAATTACAATGCTGTTCTTTGCTTAATTGTCTTTTTGCATTTGAAATAAAAATTTTGAAAATCTAAATCAATTTTATGCAAACATTCTGTAACACAAGTATAAAATGTGAAGATGTTACGCACATACGTAGTTGTGATATTACTTAACCTCAGATGGCAACATAAATCGACTGTAGATAAGAACCTTGTAGGTTGAGAGATATTCTTCCACCAACAAGTGCAATCGGTCGACTTTCAACTTTGTTGTGGTTGGGATCCAGTAAAACAGTGTTTCTCAAACTGGGGGGCGCGGCCCCCTGGGGGGGCGCGAGCATATTGAAAATAAAAGGTTTAAAAAAATAATTTTTTGGAATGAAGTAAAACAAAATGCTTTCTGACAAAATAAAAAATACACATTTACACTGATGTAATTTATATATATCATCTGATTTCCACTTTCAAAAGATTCCACTTCAAACGCTCATTAGCTATCTTTGATCCTAAAACCAAATAAAATAAGACCTTTTCTTTGCTTTGCTGTAATCCGATGATGAGAGATTTTTTATTGTGTTTCTTTTAACCCCTAATATATATACTACTTTTCATTATCATCTCTTTGACCTTCAAACTTACTGGTATGCTTAACTCCGTCTCTTTTTCTTTTAGGAAAGCTGTAAATAATATTTTTCTGTTGCTTTCCCCCATGTGAACCAGTTTTATGATATATGGATAAGCATATTGAGCACTTTGAAGGATTATTTGGCCAAGATGTATTTTTATGAGTATTCTGAAACATATAATGCATAATGAAAAACGTTTTACACAATTATTTTTTAGAACTGACATCGCTGTTTTTGTATCGAATACACTTTTTACATGGAAGCGGTCGCATGAGGTGCTGAATCACTCCAGGCTCACGAAATTGTTAATTCTGGTAAAACTGTTTATTCGTTAACAGTGATCTTGACAGTATCCTTCTATTAGACAATGGGAACTAAAATGAATTTGTCACATGTATGCCTCTTTTTTGAGAGTGGCAAATTTTTTTTACAATCAAGGCACTTGTTTTGATCGAGTTCTCAGCACGACCACTTCTGTTCAAAAATATTTTCTATGAATATGCTATATTTTCCCCTAGGATTAACTTTGTGGTTTTGATTGCTGTGTTATACGACTTATTATGGTTTATAAATGTAAATGAACAGAATATAAAAAAAATAGGCATCTGTGATCTCTATTGAAGGAAGTTGAAACTGATTAAGCAATTGAAGAACCTGATGAAGTAATGCATATTAATCGTGATATCGAAAGTAAATATGAGAAAAGCGATAAACATGAAACGTTTGAGTTGAATTAAAATTTTCAAATGCTGCCTTAAGAACTCTATCAAGAAAACTATGAAGCCACAAATGTAACACTTCGCCTTGTCACAAAAAGTCACAAGCAAGAAAAGGTTCAACATGTTATTTGTAGATCATCAAAAAACAGCAAATTACAATAACGTGAGCAAAATATGACAGTTTTGCTGGCAAATAACGTTCTTGAATTGTTAGTGAAAAGTGTCTGTGATTTATGTTCTTTATTAAGGTCATGCACATTTGGAACAGTTTCTTTAGTTTTACAGGATTTTTTCTTAAATCATCAAAGAAAAATTAAAAAGTCCTTAAAAGTAGGTAAGTATATTTTCTCTTAATTAAATTATTCACTGGAATTGTGATTTTTATCGTGTATAGTAAAAATAATTATGAAAAAAAAAAAAAAAAGGATTGGGGTGATTTACTCACACCGCGTGACCATTAACGTTAGTGTGGAGTAGGCGCCTGTTCCGGGTTAAAAAATTTTGAAGGTTTCTCGCTTTAAATATTAAAAATAACACAATTATTCTTCATTGGAATTTTACATTCGTTTTCCTTATTTAATATTAATTCTAAATGCTAATTATGTAAAGTTTAAAATTACAGTTCGATTTAAACTATTTATAATGGGGAATTTTTAAATTTTAAAAAAAATCCTTTTATATTGAAATTTTTTGGAAAAATAGTTTAAAAATTTGTATTTGAGTGTTTAATCCCTTTTATATTACCCTTTTAAATGTTTATTGCATTTTAAAAATTGTACCACCCCCAAAGCAATGCCCCCCCTTAAAAGATAATGGCGTTTCAAGGGGGAACTTGGGAAATCTTGGGGGTAGACCCAAGTTGGCTTTTTTTTTGGCAAACCGTTAGCGACCATTTGGCAGTTGGGAAACCCCTTTGGAATTTTCTAGAAAGTGGTGGACTTCCAAAGTCAAAAGGGGCCCATATTTCTGGAATTTTCCCTTGTCGTGCCTAAAAATGAGATGCTCGCCGGGACGGCAGGAGCCCGGGAATTAAACCAGCGGGTAGTGAGGATTTTTTTTGATTACCTTGGCTGGTTTTTGAATAATCTTTATTTACGTGTTTTTTTTTAAAACACTGGTTTTGTTTTTGGGTTTGCTTTTGGAAAATTGAAAGACCTTCGGTTTTTTCCGTTTGAATATTCCCGCTGAATCCTGTATTTAAAGGTTGGGATTTTTGATAAAAAACGCATCGAAAAAAAACTGTTTATTTTTTTTGGACTGTTCGGGAAAAAAACCCCTCAAAACCCACGGATCTCCAAACAGTTTGGTGTCGGTTGGTTTTTAAATTAATAAAAGAAGGATGGTTTGGAAATTAAGGCCTGGGGAAGGTATCAATGCCTTGAAAAAGGGCCAAGAAGAGACTAAGAAAGAAATGCAGAAAGGTCTAGAAGATTTTGCAGAGAACCCAAAAGAAGAAACTGAATGATTTAAAAGGGGGAAAATGCAGAAAGGTAAAAGAGGGCTAAGAGATACCCCAAAGAAAAAAAAAATGGATAATGTGGAAGAAAATACCGTCAAAATGGAAAAAAAAAGATCGAAAACAGTTGAAGAAAAGATAGGGGAAAAAGTAGGGAAGAAATAGAAAGGATTAAAAAAAAACAAGTAGAAAAGAAAAAATAAAAATTTTGGCCGGAAATTTTAGCCTTATATCACAGCAGTAGAAGATCTCGAAAAAAAACTTCAAATTTTTAGGGAAAAAAAACGAAAGCAAGATTTTCCCTTTCCCCTCCCAGCCCCGTCTTCCCTCCCCGGTGCCTGTGACTGCCCCCAACCTATGAGGGAAAAAACCAACTGGGGGTATACAAGACTCAATTCTGAATAATGTCTGAAGCCAATGGATGGACGGGGAAGGTGTAAAAAGTTCCCGGTAGCAGCACCCCCGGGAGGAGAAGCTGCTGAAATATTTAAACCCCCTTCCCGACAAAAGAGCAAACTGAATTTGAACCCCCTTATACAATGCTCTGGATCTTCGGTTGGGAAAAAAATACCCCTTAAGGACTACCAAAATCTGCAGATGAAAACAAGACCCCAAAAAAACCCGGAAAAGCTTGAGGGTTTTGCCTCCGAAATAGAAAGGCTCGCCAACGGCTTTCTCTGAACCCCCAAACAATTTTTGCGCGAAGTAATTTTCCTTTGAAATATTTGTGGATGGATTGAAAGAGGGGGGAAACCCAGAAGGCTGTATGAAGGGACAGATGTGAAAGATTTTAAAATCTCCCCCTTTATACCCGGGAAATTGGGGCTGCCATCAAGTCAGTTGCAGAGATCCCCAAAATTTCTATCCGGGGAACCTAAAAGGTGACTGCAGATGACCCAAAATGTAATCTGGGATTGAAAAAAGAGGTGGAGAAATTAAAAAAAATGCAAACCAAAAAGGCTGGAATTTCAAACCAAGAGAAACGCAACTTCAAGTGCGGGGGATGCGGTGGAACGGGACACCTGAGAAAAAAACTGCCCCCCGAAAGGGGGAAGGGGAAGAGAACACCGTCTTTTTTCCCAAAAACAAGAAAAAAAAATATATGGAAATCCCCGGGGGCGGAGGTTACCAGATAATAAAAGGCCCCATCACAAAATTCTCCGGGATTACGGCAGAAAATTGGGGGCTGACAAGGGCCCTTTACGTAATGGGACAAATTAATAACATCTCGTGCCGTATGGTTGGGGGATACGGGAGCCAATGTGTCTATAATCAGGAAAGTTTGGCGGAAAACTCAAAAGTTAGTATTATCTGGACGCCGTCCTGCGTTTTTGAAAAACAGTGAGGGGGTGACAAGTTTTAAGTTCATGGGGAAAAGCTAACGTCACTCAAAGGTTTGGAAATAGGGTTTATCACCATACGGAATATAAAATAAATATCAAAAAATCCCTGTATTCTTGGACTGGATTTTTTTGAAGAACAATAACTTTAAATTAATTTTGAAAATAGCAAATGCATTAAAAAATTTGAAGCCATCCCTTTTTTATTTACAAACTCAATTTGAACCCAAACCAGAAAATTATTGAAAAAACCAAAATCTCATTATCGCCAAGAACTAAAATGTATAACCCCAGGTTTAGTGAAAAATAGAAAATTCCGATTGGGCCCCTAATTGATTACCCGGACCCAAAAAACCCCAAAAAGGGGGGAGTACTGATGGGAGTTGTAGCCCCTCTCGAAGTCAGTCATACCAGTGAGAGGGCTAACATTAGTGATAAGACGAGGACTATTCAGGAAGGAGAGGTAGTAGAAACCGGCCCCCGTCACCTTGTGTAGACCAAAAAATGCAATACCAAGGCCATTTTTCCCAGACGTTTCTATAAAGGGATTTACTAAAATCCCTGACTTGGACAAAAAAACAGAGATGTGTTTTGGGAAAGTTGATTACAAAAATTTCCCCCTTTTTTTAAAGAACACTGAGGACTTTTGGGGAACTGGGCTAACGAAACACCGAATTGATACGGGGGCATCCCCCTTTTAAAGAAGAAACCCGACGACTACCTTTTTGCTAGAAAGGAAGAAGTTCAAAACTCTTTTAAGGACATGAAAGATCATGATGTCATTGAGCCATCGTCAAGTCCTTGGGCATCTCCATCTTTTTGTTAAGAAAAAAAGATGGCTTTTACCAGATTCTGTGTGGATTATCATCGGTTGAATGACGTCACCAAAAAAGGAAAATACCCCTCTGCCAAAAATAGATGCCCCTGGCAAACACTTTGCCGGAAATACCGGGTTTTCTCCCCTGGGATTTTAAAAAGAGTGGGTATTGGCAGATAAAAAACCCCCCGGGACGATAAAAGAAAACCCTTTCACCCCCGGGCCCAAGGCCCGTGGCAATTTAAGGTTTTCCCTTTTCGGCTTGTGCAATGCACCCGCAACATTGAGCGTCTTTATGGAAACAGTCCTCGGGGGGACCCTTTCCCTAGGGTTTCCCCGGTTTATCTTGATGACATTATCATCCGGTTTTGGGGGTCCTTCGAAGAACATCTGAAAAAAAATCAGACGGGGCTGCAAAAAACTGAAAGAAGCAACCTGGGAAAATTTAAATCCATCCGGCCACCTATTCCAGGGGTGAAGTCACCCATCTCGGACACATCATTTCGGCAGAAGGTGTATGAACGAAACCGGATAAGATCTCGGCTGTGAAAAACTGGGAAATGCCCGACGGATGTTTACCAGCTTCGGGGTTTCTTGGGCTTATGAGTATTACCGGAAATTCCGGAAAAAATTCTCAACGATCTTTTAAACCCCTCCAAAAAAGCTGACCAAGGCAAAAGAAAATTTATCTGGGCGGTTGGTTGAACAAGCCTTTAACAAGCAAAGGGCGCACTAACATCTGCCCAAATCTGGATATCCAGAAATTGGGGAAAAAAAATTTTTTCTGGATACAGATGCAAGTCATGAGGTATTGGGGCTGTATTTTCTTTTTCCCAAAAGATAGATGGTCAAAAAAGCATGTCATCGCCTATTTTAGTAAGTGCCTTTTTCTAAAACAGAAAAAAAACTATTGTGTGACCAGGAAGGAAATCTTGCTATAAAGCCGTTTAAAAACTTCCATCCTTTCCTTTTAAGGTCGGGAAAGGGTTTCCCGCTGCGAACAGATCATGCCTCATTGACCTGGCTACTAATTTCCCAAAAAAACCCGAGGGCCAAATAGCTAGGTGGATACAAAAGACTCCCGGGTAGGTGGAAATTGGGGCCCCAGAAAAATCAAAACACATGGAAATTCAGACGCCCTTTCGAGAAAAGGCCCTTTCCAAAAGGGTGCAAAATGCTTTTGAGAATCGAAAAAAATTTTGGGGTAATAGGGTCCCCAAAAGTCCCCCAAATTTAAAAGCCATCAACATCGGCATTGGACCCGTGGAGTGATGGGGCGTCCCAAAAGTCAAATGGCTGATCCTGAAATAAAACCAATCAAAAGAATTCCAAAAAGTCGTCCCGACGAAAAACCCAGCTGGCAAAACATCGCCCCTTTTATCCTACAATGAAGCGTTAAATGGTGTCTTTGGGACCCCCTCCATCCGAGAAAAAGGTGTTTTATATCGAAAATGGGGTCTGACGACGGGAAAAAAATTCAGGTGGCAATTGATACCCCAAAACCAAGAGTTTCATCGGTCCCAAAAAACCCCCATGGTAGTCCAACTGGGGGTCATTTTTGTGTTAATGAAAACCTTACATAAAGTTCGTGAGGTGCTTCCAATTTGGGAAAAATGTGTGGAGGACGTGGAAAAGGGGGTGCCCAAATGTGATCCCTGTGCTGCAAACAAAGAGCCCATAAAACGCACTAGGGGGAAGCCTTTCAGCTGTATAATGTGGGAGCGCCTTTCAACGAATAACTTTTTACATACTAGGCCCACTTCCCAGATCATCCCGATGGCAACAACATCCCTTTTTCATGGACTACTTCACTAAGTGGCCTTTAAGCCTATCCCATCCTTGACCAAGAGGCCCCGGGCTGTTGCAGAGGGGTTTTGGGAAAAAAAATGGATCTCACGGGTTCGGGGTCCCCACAACTGCAATCCGATCAAAGGGGGAAACCCGATTCTGCAGTTTGCAAAAGACTGTGTAAAATACTCGCCATCGCAAACCCGGGACGACAGCTTTGCATGTCAGTCTCCCGGGATGGTAAAAGGTTCAAAACAACCCCCCTTTAACAGCCTCTCCCGGTATCCAGTAATCCCAAAGGGCTGGGACGAAATTTCCCTTTTTCCTTTTTTGCCCACAGGGGCCCATTCACGAGTCCACCCGGGTATTCCCCATCCCAGATGCTCTTCGGAGACTTCGTCTGCCCGCAGATTTTTGCGTCGACCACCGGAAAGCTCCCTTGGGCCTGAGGGGTATGTCGGGAAACCCCGGGGACGGATGGAGAAAAAGCATCATCTGGCTAGGGGAAAAAATCGGCGGGTTCCGAGAAGATGAAGACTGATACGATAAAGAGCAACCGGACACGACTTCCACAAAGGGGGCAAAGGGGTTGGGTTTTGGAATACGAAACGTCGCAAAGGACCCCTCTAAAGCCGAGACAAACTGGGGAAATTCCTTACACCCGTCCTAAAAAAACTGAAAAGAGTTGTGGTCGGATACAGAAATCACCACACTCAAAACCGGAAAAAAGGGTAGCCCCTTATCTTGGCCAATACGAATAAGATCCTTAAGGTTCAGACCATGGTTTATTTAATTATTTTTTAAAAATGTAATTATTTCTCTTTTTTAAAATTTCCCTAGTTTTAAATTTTTTTAAAATTGGAATTTATGTTTACATTTTTTCATGTGTTTTTAATTTATTTTTTATTGTATATACCGTGGAATACATTTGTTACTTTTTATGTGATTATTATGTAATTTCCCCGAAATAGATACCCCCCTTACCAAAAGGGTTGTCCTGCCCGGGGCGTGCAGTTTTTTGGAGGGGCAGTTTACAAATTTTGTGTAAATAGTGTAAATAATTTTTATTTGAGTGCTTATTGCATTTTTTATTTCTTTTATGGTTTTGTTTATTGCATGTTAAAATTGAAACCCTTCACAAGCAATGCCCCCCCTTTTCGTTATAATGGCGGTTTGAGAAGGCGAAATCTTGGCGGTAGAGCCAAGTTGGATCATTTTTGGCGACCAAGGGTTTGGGGACCAAGGGGGACAATTTTGGCGTCTTGGGAAATGTTGGCGAGTTTGGGAACCCCTCTGGGAAACTTCTAGAAAGTAATTTGGGTTTTTTTCCACTAATGTCCCCCAGCAACTATATTTCTGGAAGTTTCTGTCTGCCTATAAATGGATGTTCGCCGGCACTGCGAGGGTCTGGATTAAACCAGCGGGTAGTGAGGGGTTGTTTTGATCACCCGGCTGTGCTTGTGAATTCTTCCTTTTCGTGTATTTTTTTTAAACACTTGGGTTTTGTGTTTGATTGCTTTGAAGGTGTGAAGACCTTTGGTTTTTTCCTTGTGAATATTGCTGCGCTGAATCCCGTATTTAAAGGATTTGGGTTTTTTATAATAAATTCGCATCGCCCAAAAGAACTGTTTTAATTTTTTTTTTACTGTTTTGCATAAAAATCCTTTTGAACCCTCGGATCACGTAACCCAAAATTTTTTTTATACATTGTTGTGCATTTAAATTTTTTCCTTTCACAATTAAGCTATTATATCAAGGAAGTATACTATTTTTTTAAAAAAAAATCACAAAAACGGGGGACTTTAGCCAAAATGTACTTGTAAAAAGTATCAGTACTTCAAAAGTGTATTTTTTAACTAATTTTTTAATACTAATTTAAAAACAAGTTTAATTTTATTGGGGACTTTTTGGGCTTGTCTTTAAACAAAGGTTTTTCAAATGAAAGGGAATTTTTTAGAAAAATTTTCACTCTGAGTTCTTTTTTTATATTTTAGCTGAATTTATATTTTGTCTTTAAAAACAACTACTGAAAAATCCGGTTTCCCCAAAAAATTTTGATGTTGAAAATGGTAATAGTATAAAATCTTTTGTCTTAGTTTTTTGAAAATTCAGCATCTTTTTTCCCAAAAAAATTTAAAAAAAAGGGGGTTTTTACAAAAATTGGTTTTTTTAATTTTTAAATTCCAGGGTTTTTTTGAAATGCATCTCTAACCCATTCGTAACTTGCTATCAAGTTGTCCTCAGCAAAAAAATATTTTTGAAAATTTTTCCCATCATAGCTAAATGATATTCAATAGTTTTATAAACAACTTCCACATGTTGTTCTTCAGTTTTATAAGTTTTTACACATTTATCCGCATTTTTAAACATTTCTAGGTTTTTTTTTTTTTTTGCTTTAAATTTCGGCTCCATAATTCTAATTTTCTACAAAAAGCATGAATTTTATCACTCGTGTCAAACATGTACATTTGTTCCTTGAAGTTGAAGATTCAATATATTTATTTTCTCAAATATATCGACTAAGCAGCTCAACTTCATCAGAAATAAACATCTCGAAATTTCTCAGCTTCCGGTAGATTTTCCTCTTCTAGAAAAACGGTAATTTCATTTCTTAATTCATAAACACGTTGCAAAAATTTCCCGCGTGATAACCCTCTTGCTTCGCAATAAAATAGCAACGATGAATGCACTGTGTCCATGTCTTTGCAAAATCCAGAAAAGATTCTTGATTTTAGGGGTCTCATTTTTGTGTATTTACTACAGTCACAACTGTCGTTAGCACAATATTCAGACCAGGACTCATTTCTTTGGAAGCCAGAGCTTCTCTCTGGATCATGCTATGTGTCCAGATGCACAGTGGAGATTTCTGTTTCACAAGTGCTTGTATACTTTTAAATCTTTCTGACACTGTACGAGCTTCATCGGTACATATTCCGACACAATTTTTCCACTCTATATTTGCCTCGTTTATAAAATTATTTGAAATACCAAATAATGCTATTGCTGTTGCTTTAAGTTTTATTGGTTTGCAAAAAAGTAGTTCTTATACTGCTGACATACCATTTCAAAATCGAACATACGCAAAGAAATGAGCATCTTTATTGCTATCTGTTGCCTCATCAAGCTGAATTGAAAACAATTTATCACGCAGCTTACCGAAAAGCTGTTGCTCTACATCTTCAGCGATATCATCAATTCGACGGGAAACAGTATCATTTGATAGGGGTATGAACTGCAACTTTTTGGCAAAATTGTCTCCAAACATAGTTTCTACGATCTCAATTGCTGCAGACAAAATAATCTCTTCGGCAATAGTGTGAGGCTTTTTACATCTGGCTATTTTATATGATACTTTGTAAGAAGAAGTATAAAGCTTTTTCATTCACTGACAAAGTATTTTTTTAAAAATGTTTTTTGTTTTTCATATGATTTTAATTTTGATTCAAAGAACTCTCGAGGTTTGTTAATGTACTCACCATGGATCGTTTCGAAATGTCTTTTAAGTTTATTAGGTTTCATACTGTCTGCTGCCAATATTTTTGAGCAAATAACACACAGGGGCTTTTATTCTCCATTTACTTCAGTAATGGTAAATCCAATATTCTAGTATTCTTGAGAATATTTCCTTGATTTATTTTTCGGAATATGCTCGTCTGTGCACTTGTTGATGCTTAATTATCGTCGAATGTTTGCTTACGACTTAAAAATTTTTCCTTGATTTTTTGTTTCAATCTTCTGCAGTAAATACTTAATACCGTGAATTACAACTAACGCGAAAATTATAAAATGTACATTCAAGAGAGATTTGGTATCTTTAAAAGCATCGAATCGACCAAGACTGACTGGAATTTTACGAGGTACAGCATTATTACATGTTTTGCACTCACGCAGACGCTCGCGTGAATGCCAGATGTGATAGATATGATAGAGAGCAGCATAAAGTAGACTATTTTTCAATTTCCACCATAATTTCACTCTCTCATATATATATATCTTGTTCAAAATTTCAATCGTTGATAAAATACTTTCTATTCATTCATTCAAGTTCAA
The DNA here is from genome assembly GCA_019973955.1 of Trichonephila inaurata madagascariensis. Taxonomy (NCBI): domain Eukaryota; kingdom Metazoa; phylum Arthropoda; class Arachnida; order Araneae; family Nephilidae; genus Trichonephila; species Trichonephila inaurata. The sequence goes on along the minus strand of BMAV01014232.1, from coordinate 224,893 downwards.
ATACATTTTTTAAAACTTGTAGTAGATGACACTTCATGTTAATATAGTTCTTTCAAATTTTTTTTTAATTCATTAATTAAATTAAAAAATGAATAAATAGTAACAAACAAAAATTATAGTCCAACAGCATTCATAGAAAGGAAAATGTTTCGTGTTGTCCCCTGTAACGCAATGGATAGCGCGCTGGGCTTCTAATCTGAAGGGCGGTCGTTCGAATTCCATCTGAGATGGCCTAATTTCTGAGAACGTGTGTGATTTCTTCTTTACTATACTATTTTCTTACACTATTTAAATTTAATTAATGAATAAAAAGTAATAAAAAAAAGAATAGTCCAATACCATATATAGAAAGGAAAATGAAAAATTGCAAGGAAAATCGCTTTCTATTTTGTCGTTTAACATTGTGATTCTGTCATATGTATTACATATTTGTATTAATTGTAACTATTTAAATAAAGTAACAAAAATAAATTTTTCTTTCTTGGCCTAAGTAGGAATTGACTTAAAAATTTATTTTTTATATTACTTGTCCTAATGACATTTATATTTTAGAAATGGATGATGGAGGAAATAAATCTTTAATTAAATATCATTTTGCAATCTGTTCCAATTTAAAAATTAGAGAAAGAAAAAATAACATTATATTATAACTATTATTTAAAAGTAATTTGCTTAAAATATATATTACTTAAAAGTAACGGATACAAAATTTAATACTCAAAGTGTATTATTATTGCATCAACACATTATTTTGGGGGGGGGCGATGAAAATTATGATTGAAAATTGGGTCGCCAGTAGTGAAAGTTTGAGAAGCACTGCAGTAAAAGGTAAACTTGCTGTTTTTTGATCATATTAATAATTATTGAATAAATTTCTATTATATATTCATTCGTCATGGCTGAAAGAAAAATTGAAAAGAAGAAAAGGAAACTCGAAGATGAAAATAGACAGTTTCAAAGTGAATGGGAAAATTTGTACTTTTTTATTCATGTAAAAGACAATGCTGTGTGTTTGATTTGTCGTCATTCAATTTCAATTTTAAAATCATACAATCTTAAAAGACACTATGAACAAAAACATGGATAAATTGATAAACTTACTGTTGGCGAACGGAAAAAGCTAAGTTACAGTCTTTGTAGAACAATTTGACATCTCAATAATACATATTTCATAAGCAAACTGCACAATCAAATGGTATTGTCAGTCCTAGCTTTCGAGTATCCCACATCATTGCTAAAAATTTGAAGTCTTTTACAGACGGTAACTATATCAAAGACAGTCAAATTGCCGTAGTTGAAGAAATCTGTTCAGAAAAACTGGATCTCTTTACTCAAATTAGTCTGTCATGTCAAACTGTAGAAAGAAGAATACAAAACATTTCACGTGAAATTTGTGCATCGCTAAACACAATTTTACAACTAGCTTCGTATATTTTTCACTGGCTTTGGATGAAACGTCAGACATAAATGATACTGCTCAACTTGCTATTTTTATTAGAGGTGTCGATAGTCAAATGAATATTACTGAAGAACAACTCGAACTTGTGCGTTTGAAAGGTACTACCACCGGAAGAGATATACAGGATACTGTCATAAATTGCGCGCAAAGTCGTCAGATAGATTTGAAAAATCTTGTAGGCATTGCAACAGATGGAACCCCTTTAATGGTTAGAAAAAGTGTTAGTGCTGTTTCATTAATTTTTTTCGATCACACAAAAGCTTTAGGAAACAGTTCAAATGATTTTGAAATGTTAATTTGTCATTGTTTTTTGCACCTCGAGAATCTATGTGCACAAGGGTTAAATATGTCACATGTGATGAAAGTTGTTGTCAAGGTAATTAATTCAATTAAAAACAATCCATTGAAGCATCGTCAATTTCAAGAATATCTTAGGGAACTGGAATCTGAATACGGTGATATCATGTATTACACCAAAATTCGGTGGTTAAGTCGCGGAAACTGCTTATTGAGATTTTGGAAATTAAAACTTTCATGAACAATAATGGTCATAATATAAGTGAACTTTCGGATGACCAATGGCTTCTAGATTTATTTTTTCTAACAGATATAACAATGAAACTGAATGAGCTAAACCAGAAGTTACAAGGTGAAAATAAGTTGATTACCGATTGTTATCAAGATATAAAAGCCTTTGTAGCAAAGCTGCAGCTTTATGAAAATTAATTGCGTTCAAACAATTTGATTCATTTCCCATTGTAAAATGACCATAAAATCCACTTCAAATATTCTACGGAAATCGGAAAATTATTTGAAGAATTCAACACCAGATTCTCCTACATACAAAAGTTCGAGGAAATGTTTGCAAAATTTTCAGCTCTTTTTAATGTAGAGGTGGAATCAGCGCCTCCAAATTTACAAATGGAGCTAAAAGAATTTCAATCAAGCATCGAGCTAAAAAGCCTGTGTGAAGGGAATAAGATTGAATAGTATCAAAAATATATCCTCGAAGATAAATTTTCAAATTTAAAACGATTAGCTATGTGCATTATATCAGCATTTGGAACTACTCATCGCTGCGAGTCATTTTTTTCAAAATTAAACCTGGTAAAAACAAAAGTATCGCAGCAGGTTGCTGATGAAAACATGACCAAACAACTAAATTATCCGTTGATATTAAAAAAATCTCAAGTAAAATACAAAAACAAGTGTCACATTAATTGTAAGGTAATAAAATATTTTGAATGTTGCACGATAATAAAATATTTTGAATAATTTGATATGTGTGGCCCACCTCAGTTTAGTAAATTTTTACTTGGCCCACCAACCGATTTTGGTTGGGCACCCCTGCTCTAAGGCAACGGGAGAGCATTTTCGCCTCTTTCAAGCACCTCATCAAGTAATGGAACTTTACACGGCGCACACTTCTGCTTCGACGCTTAAAAAGTGCATCTCTTTTAGGGGACTCGAAGCCACGATTCGACAGAAATAATGCCAACCACACATAACTACTGAGCTATCGTGGCCACACCATTATCTATAAGCGATTCCATCTTGGTCTGCTGAGACATTTGTAAGTGACTCCTAATAAGTGTGATAAGATATTGTGGAGCTTCTCGCTCAATACTAAAGTTACATGTGTAGGAGGTTTGTTTCTGAATCTTGCCGGATTAGAACATTCTCAGCTATTACAGCTAGAAAAAAAAATTCAATAGGGTAATTGGAATATTTGTTTCGATAGCTTATTTAAATAAAAAGTTTAAACAAAAAAGAGTTTCGTTTTAAAAAAAGTTTTTTAAACTTGTATTCATTACAATATAGCATTGAAACTTAACCTTGTAATGTAAAGTGAGAGGCATAGCATTTATGTAATTTCTTCTTATTTAAATATTCCTAAGAGAGAGGGTAAATAATTTAGAGTCAAGAATAGCAGAAGCTAAAGTGAGGAATGTTTTCGCATATGTAAAGTATGGATGTTATTATATATTATGTCCTTTTTAAAATTATTTTTAAGAAGAGAAAAATCATTTTGCTTCCGAATGTTATTGATGAATGCGATCTTAACTGCAAAATATAACCTTGTCAAACATTATTTCTTTTCTCTCATGTTTTTGATTTCTTTATTTCTTACAATTACACGGCATTTCAGTGGCTGAATAAATCTATAGGTAATTTTAACCCCTTAAATGCCACCTGTGTATGGATCCGCCTTGCTCAGTTCAGGGCCCTGGACGTATATATCCGTCCTACAACTGTATGATTCATTTCTTTGATCTGCTATCAGCAATTTATTCCGAATGCAATATAATGACCTTGACAATGTTTGCGAAGATTTACTTATTTTATAGAAAAATGTGATTTTTGATTTTCCTTTCCCCTTCAATACACCGCACATGCGCGCCTATGTGAAAAACGGTGGCATCGAGGAGCGAATCACGTTACTTTCAATCGGCAATTGAGGGGTTAAGGAAAAATACATTCTAGAGACTAATTAAATAATTTCATTTTCAAAAAACAACATCGGCTGAAAGAATGTTTCGTCTGTTTCAATATTTTGTTTCCTTTCCACGACAATGTTTAAATCATATAAATATATTCCACCGACGATTCCTCCTAAGCGATTTCCCGCTTTCTTGAACAGCAAAGTAGTTGAAAAATGCTCATAACGCCCTTGTTTAAATGTTAAGAATAGAGCGTTGAAGAAGTAAACTTGCTCTCTCGTGAATGTTTCGCTATGTTTTTGCGGATTAATTCTTTCACAACATTTTGCGTTAGCAAAATTAAACGTTTCCAAGAAAGAAGCGCTTTTACGCTTCGCTGCAGGCCTTCTTGTCGGAAGTCAGTCCGCTTGAACGAGCGCAACACAAGAGACGGTTGTAAAATGGAATTATTACGTTTTAAAGAACAAATCTTGCTATTTGTTTACTGAGGGATTTTTTTTTCTTTTTTCCGAATTTTCTTATTTTAAAAATCATAACTAGTTGCAAATATAAATGTTTCAAAATACATTTGCTTAAATTTACTTTGGTTCTTAGTAAAAAAATTTTTATGTTGAAAAAAAGCTCTTTTAAGCATAAGCCGATTATTTTTACTTTATTGAGAGAATTTAAAAATTGAACGTTGTGTTGATATTGGTTGGCAGTTTGGGGAAGAAAAGATACAATTTCTTACTTTTAAATTTCATGGATTAAATTTAGGATTGACACAAGTAATTGCAATAAAAGAAGGAAAAAGATGCACTTTGTAAGAAAATGAAAAGAATTTTTACAGAAAAGCTTTTTATATTTATTCGAAAAATCCATTTAGGAGCATCATGTTTAGATTAAATGGACCAACCTGAAAACAGTTGAGTGTGTGTTTTGAAAGTCTTTATAACATTTAACCAACTTCCCACAACATTCTCTTCCATAGCAGTGGAGAGCGGATAGAATGATGCCTATAGGACAGTTTGGGACTGTCATACCTCAACACCTTCGGAGCTGTATTTCTAGAGCCCCCACTTTACTAACGATCCTTAATGACAAGAATGTTTGTTGCCAGTAATCACTACGATGCAAGGGTAGTCTATTACTCGTTCGGAGAGCCAGTTTCAAGGATTGCGACTATGCAACAACATTTCAAATCGTCCAGTTAGAGCTATAGGTTAGGTATTCAACAACGTTGTTACGACTTGATTGGTTGTTTCTACAAGGAAATACAACGTCAAAAACGAAAAAAATAATAATAAATAAACTTTTCACAATTTTAAGTTGTCTTGCATAATGCTAGTTCTGAAGAAGAAAAGCGCACTACAACCATTCTCATGGAAGTTTAATTGTTTGGAAGCTTAGTATGAAAGAATTTGTGTGCAAAATTTCGAAAGGACCGGATTAATATTGTATGAGATACTACGTCATTTGGAATTCGAACCTATGTCTAATGAAAACCAAGCAATTCTAAAGGCTTTATAACAGTTTCAGTTTGAGAATATTATTTTTTGATGGAAGTTAATTCAAATTATCTCAGTCATTATCGCGAATGTCGTTGAGGAGCTAGAACTAACTTTTTGTAATTCCCCTTGCACCTCATTCGCAATGTTTTTTCTAAAAAATAAATTATTTCTATATCTTTAAAGAGTTTTATATCAAAAGTATTTATGCAGAACTGAATTGAATTTAGAAAAGAAGAATAAGATAAACGATAGTCTTTACTTCAATAGATTTAAAATGAAAATTTTTTTTAGAAATTTTTAAAATTCGCCTCATGTAACATCAAGAACCAAAAAATCTAATATCTGTATTTCTTTTGTCTAAACCATGAACTGAGTTATATATATATCTACACTATTAAAATTCGAAGATAAGCAAACGTATCTATCTATCTATCTATGCGACTTGTATCTATCTTCTCACGAACCGCACAACGCAGAAACTCGCCAAAGGTACTAAAGGAAAGGAAATGATCCAAGAAATCCGTTTTGACCTTTTACATTCCAATATTGCAATTAGTTAAAAAGATCTTAAATAAAAACCTTAAAACGCATAATTATTTTACCACTGTGGGCATTTTTTAAAGCAGAGTGGCGAACTTCCAATTTTCGGACATTTTTTCTTATCCCCAACGTTTTTAAAACACGATCTAAATTTCTTTTTATTTAAAAAATAATTACAGAATGGGAAAGATTATTTACTTCGCCACGATACGGTATAATTTATTTTACAAAATAATGATATTTCTATTTTTTACTATTTTTTCTATAATGAGTGAAAATTGATACGTTTTTATAAAAATGATTTCTAAATCATTCCGTTTGCATTTTCTTTCGCTTTAATGAAATGATGTTCTACACTAAAAAAGTTCATGATTTCACTTTTAGAATCAGTAATTTAAAAAATACACTGCTGGCTACCTTAAATGCAACACCCTTAAGGAAGCATGCAAATAACTTGAAATTTACAACATGCATTAGTGGAGGTGAGATATGCAAATGATTAGAATTTCAGTGCAGACACACATCACGTGCACCTGTGGCGCCACCTCAAAGCGCTATTTAAGGCTTCGAGATTTCGACGATTTCAAGTTCGGCAATTGTGTTTTTCTTGTGGTTTTTTTCAAAAAACGATCAGTTATGTCTCGATCAGCTTTTGATCAAGTATCCAAGTTCGACAAAGGAAGGATAGTGGCCTACCTAGATTGTGGATTACCTTTCAGGGAAATCGGTAGTCGTGTTGGACGAAACCAAATGTGGATATGTGACCAATGGATGCAGGGGGGTCCGACGGTCCGACATGGTCGATCGCATCCACCTCACTGCACCACTTAACGTAAGGGCAGGAAAATTGTGCGCATGACAGTGACGGATCACTCAGTCACAAAACGAACCATAGCACAGCTCGTTGAGTCTGTAACGCATTATTCAGTGACTGCGTGTAACCTTCTTGCCGTTTACAGCAGAGTGGTCTGTCCACAAGACCTCCATTGCTTGGTCTACCCTTGACGCAGAACCACAGACGTCTCCGCCACTAATGGTGCAATGAAAGAAGGATGTGGGTGGCAGAATGGAATGAAGTTGTCTTTACTGACGAGTCACGCATCTGTCCACGACCGTCGGATTCGAGTCTGGAGACACCGTGGAGAGAGGATGCTGAACAGCTGCGTTATGCACCGCCACACTGGTCTTGCACCGGGTATTATGGTATGGGGTGGTATTGGATATCACTCTCGCACACTCCTCTAGTACGCATTGCCGATACTTTAAAAAGCCAGCACTACATCTTCGAGGTGTTGGAGCCAGTTGTCCTTCCTTACCTTCAGGGCTTGGCCACAGCCATATTTCAACAGGATAATGCGCGACCACACGTGGCACGCATCGTCCAAAGGTTTTTCGTCAATCACCAGATTGAATTGCTTCCGTGGCCGGCTCGCTCTCCGGATCTTTCACCTATAGAAAACATGTAGTCCATGGTTGCTCAATGATTGACCGAGATTACACCCCCAGCTGCCACAGCAGATCAACTTTGGCAACTGCTTTGTCTGCTGTACCCCAAGAACACATCCAAAGTCTCTTTGAATCAATGCCGAGGCGTATGACAGCAGTGATCTCCAAGAATGGGCTACTCTGGCTACTGATTCTGGCAGAAACCCCACTTCACAGAAGTCTATAAATTTAATCATTTGATACTTGGTCAACATATTATCTACAAAATAAATTTTGTTGTGCTACCTCTTGTCTTTCTTGGTGTCGCATTTACTGTGGCCACAGAAGTGTAAAATGCCGAAAACTTATTTTACAATTTTTCAAAAAATACTCAAGATTTTATTTAAATACTTATTAATTTCTTTATAAGCTGTGGGTAGCCTAGTGATTAGAGCATCACACCCCTGACCGGAAGGCCTGGGTTCGATGTCCGATGCCACTACATACCCTTCGAGTACACACGGAGTACGTGCTCGTTAAATCAGTGGGTCCGAAAATCTTGTGGGGTGAATCACGAGTGCAGCGGACTGGAGAATATTTCCATCCCCTTCAGTTGCATGCCTAAATTGTGGATGTGGAGATAGGTGGTGTCGCCATCTATCGTCCCTTCGGGGAATTTCGCCGAGCTAATTCGTACTGTCACCTGTAGGGTGCTCAAGGCCAACGACAGGCGTACTTCTAGCCCCTTGCCACAATGAATTTCGTGGGCCTCGTTCTGACTACGTCATTCAGGTGTCATTAGCCACAACACAACAACAAAACTTCTTTATTTATAAAAATAATCTCTCGAAACTTTTTTCCCGTGTGTAGAATGATAATATCTGTAATCTATACAAAGATTGAAAAAATTACTTAAAAATTACGGTTTTTTTTTAAATGTGTTTTTCGTTTTTTCCTTTTTGCGAGAAATATTTAAGCATTATTTTTGTAATATTTTTTGTTTAAAAATTACCGTTGTTTGTAATCGATATATGAAGTTTCAAGGCATTAACTTAAAAATAAAGCCCGAAAAAAAATTAAAACTTTAACAAATAATGCATTTTTACAATAGACTAGGATTTGGTGGCGAAAAACTGTTTGGCGTCAAACGACTCTTTTATTCTCTGCCTGTCACGTTTGATGAAAAGTTACTCTAGAAAAGAAGATGCGCCTATAAATATTGAAAATCACCAGATATGGCGAAATTGAATATCTCTTCCTTTTATTCCAAAGGTCTTTTCACTCCTTTTTCCTGAAGGTTTCGCAGCACGATCGCTTAAAGCGCTCGATTATTAACGGTTGTACCCGGATTCGAAACAACATCATCGCTTAACTTTTATGATTTTTAAAAAATACTCGAAATTTTATTCGCGCAGCCAGCAATTTTGTAATTGGAAAGATAATTTATTTCATCACGATACAGTATGTCATTTTTTTTTTTACAAAACTACGATACTTTATATATTTTAAGATTTTTCTAAAATGAATCAGTATCGATGCGTTTATATGAAAATGATTTTTAAAAACACTTCTATTTTGATCTTTTAGTGTTAGTGATTTAAAAAATAAAATGCCAAATTTTTTTTTTTACAAATTTTTAAAAAATACTCAAATTTTAAATATTTGACAACTACTTATCCAATTCAAAGTTTTTATAACTTCTTCATTTATAAAAATAATCGTATGAAACTTTTTTTCCGTGTGTCGAACATTTCAAAAAAAGAAAAAGAAAAGAAAAGAAACGAGCCTTACAGTAGTCGTATATGATGTGTAACATCTGACATTTTATTTTAGTAAATACGCAGTAATAACTTATATCCTGAAAAAATGAATTGGGTATGATTGGAAATATTTTTCTATCGAATAATTTTTCTTTAACGAAAATTTATTTAATTAACACAAGGAGTAAAGCAATTTTTTATCAAAAATAATTATTCTTGATCAATTTGGAAAAGAGCGGAGACAATAGACTTATGATAATTAAAATATGACACATATACTTGTGACTTCAAAGTATTCAAAAACCGTTGAAAAACAGCGTCAATGACATTACCACTGTTAGCTGTCGAAACATTTTGATTTGTGTTCATTTCGAGCTTGAATTCATCATTCAAATAGGGGCGGCTCAGATTTTGGCAAACTGAAATTAAAGTTAAAATCACCCCTCAAAATCATGGGAAGCGAGTAATAGTTTTCATTAAAAGAGCAGAACCACCTTCGGTATATGGTAAAAGTACAAAATGCTGGAAATTTTTAATTTTTTGCACCGTTAGATTTCAAGAAATGCGTGCGAAATGAATGCTAGAAAAATATCTTCAAAAACGGTGCAAGCACTGAGAATGAAAACAAATTTCGATCAGTGGGTGTGCGAGGTGAGGCCTGACCAATAGGAATGCAACTTAGAACTAAGTCGTTGTAGAAATGAGAGAAACACTGAACAATTTGAAATCAGAAAAACAGCATTTTTAAAAGCTAATAAAAAATAAAATACATTTTGAAAAATAGGAAAGAACGTGTAAATTTAAATTTGATCTGGATAAATAATTTTTCAGGGAAGATTAAAGTGATTTAAAGTAAATTTGAAAATAGCGAGTTCCTGGGAATCGAATCTGATGCGATTCATTCCAACACAGCTACTATAACCATGAGGCTACGAAAGCTCGGAGAAGGAGTTAAAGTAAGCTTTTAAGTTGGGTGAGAAGAGTTAAATGAATTTAATTTTAATTGAAGAGAGGATCCGAAAGAATATTATTGGGTCTGTTAAAATTGGGATTAGGGATATATTTTGTAATATCCAAGATCGAAGGATTATTAGAGTTATCAATTTTTTGAAAGAAGTTAGTTGCTAATATTTTTTGATAAATTGTCTGATAGACATCATTTTGCTCGCGGATCTGAAGTCCTTATTCCTCATGAACCATTGAGTTTTTAATATTTGTCGTAGAATGATGCTTTCAGAAACTTCAATTTGATTAATATGAATTTTAGTTGCATGTGCACAGAAATTGGCCCAATTTATTTTCTCTGCTCTAATACAGAGATGCTTGGAATTAAGGGGTAGACTTTACAGGCCGATTGTGAATTTAGAGTCAAGCGCTCGAGTGCTTGATGGCTACTAGAACTGTACTCCGATGCGCTGTACACCACCACGCGCTTTCATTGATCAAAACAAATAGCGCACGTTTACGTCACTTCCTGTTACGCATATCCATCCCTTTTCACGAAATCACTCCAACAAATATACTCCAACAATAAGCGGAGGAGAGGGGGTGGGTGGGTGGAAGTCATTTTGAAAAAGAGTATTAGAAGTGCTGATTTTGTGAAGGAAAGGGAAAATTTATAAAAGGAGAGAAAACCCGTGCAACGCTGGACCATGCAGCTAGTATATATATAGTCTAATTCTCTACACAAACGAGAGATAAACATCCATCAGTCACATTCGAAAAACACATGGACAGTAGAAAAATCACACAATGAAGGACACATGAGCAACTGAGATTAAAAATTATAAAATGGATGCTGCAGTATTAGAAACATTGCTGACTTAGGACAGTTAACATATAAAATAATTTATATAAAAGTGGGGTTTAACATGTTTTGTGGGGCCAGCCAACCTTTCCCCTTTATGTAAATAATACTGAGCAAAAACCTATTCAAAGTAATGGATAGGAATATCTAAATCCATTACAAGATAGAGGTAACTTACCTAAAAATTCCACTTAAAAATGCAGAGCCTGCGCTAAATCTGAGTGCAATAAATAAGTTATTGCCAGATTCTGGATCCTAATGCAGTTTCAAAGCATTTGAATGGCTGAATTGTAGCACTTGACAAAAGTATAAAAGGAATAGAAATAAAAATTGAAAAGTGAGTTACAAATTACCATAACTTTAGTGACACTAGAGCATGTATGAATTAAATAATAAATAATTTTATCTAATATTAGAATATGGAGGTAACTATAGCTAGGAAATATGATAAATTTATAGTAATAAACTATTATTAATCTAAATTTTTTTTTAATTCTTACTACTTCGAATACCTTTATTCATATAGCTATTAATAAAATTAATTGGGTATTTCTGATTTAAGCAATATTTAATAAAATGTCTACAGTTATTTATTATTTCTGATTTTTTTTGACACTAGAAATTTATATTGCGTTGTATATAATTAATAACAATATTTCTGAATATAGAAACATATACATTACTCTCCCAATGAGGAATTTTTATAATACTGAAATAAAATTCTTCTCTTTTATCATAAATATTAGAAACTATTACATTATCTTTTAATTTGATATGTATATCAAAAGAAAATTTGCTTCGTTGTTGTTACTATTTGTCTGTATTAAATAAAGATATTGTTGATAAAAATGAGTGTTAGGTATAAAATTGACTTGCTTGCCAAAAATGATTATGTCATCTATATAACGATAAATGTAACATATATAATTATTAATGTAATAATTTAGAAAAATTAACGTATTATTAATTTTCAAAATAATGTAAATATAAATTGGCAAGACAGTTGCTCACAGGGCCTATGCATATATATATATATATATATATATATATATATATATATAT
>BMAV01014232.1:169174-194702 GCA_019973955.1 Trichonephila inaurata madagascariensis | reverse complement strand
CCCTTATCTTGGCCAAGATGAATAAGATCCTTAAGTTCAGACCATGGTCATTAATTATTTTGTAAATAATGTAATTATTTCACTTTTCTTTTTCCTTACTTTTATTTTAATATTGGAATTTATGTTTACATCTCTTCATGTGCTTTGAATTTATTTGTTTTGTATATGCTGTGGAACAAATACATTTGTTACTTTATATGTGATTATTATGTGAGTAATTTTTGCCTGTAAATAGATGCCTCTTACTCAAGGATTGTACTGCCCGTGACGTGCAGTCTTTGAGGAGGGGGCAGTGTTACGAATTTTGTGTAAATAGTGTAAATAATTTGTATTTGAGTGTTTAATTCATTTATATTACTCTATGTTATGTTTATTTCATGTTAAAATTGTACCATTCACAAGCAATGCCGACCCTTACGTTGTAATGGCGATCCAATGAGAACTTGGCGAAATCTTGGCGGTAGAGCCAAGTTGGCATCATTTTTGGCGACCAAGTTGGCGAATTTGGTGTCATTAGCGACCATTCTGGCAAGTTCGGAATCCTCGGGAATCTTCTAGAAAGTAGTAGATCTCTCCATTAGTGTCACGTTCAATGACACGAGCTGTTATATTTCTGGAAGTTTCTGTCGCGCCAATAAATGAGATGCTCACCGGGACGGCGAGGAGTCTGGATTAAACCAGCGAGTAGTGAGGTTTGTTTTGACTAGCGATTGCTCGGCTGTGCTTGTGAATAATCTTTACTTACTTGTATTTTTAAACACTGTTATTGTGTTTGATTGCTGTTGAAGGTGTGAAGACCTTTGGATATTTACTCTTTGAATATCGCTGCTGAATCCTGTATTTAAAGGATTGGATTTTTGATAATAAATTCGCAGCGCTGTTAAGGAATTGTTTATTTTCTTTGTGATTGTTTTGCATAAAATCCCTGAACCCTCGGATATACGTAGCAATATAAAATTAATATACAAATACTGCAGTACCTCCAGTAAGATACACTTTGAATAAGGCACAATTAATGTTGGTACCGGTCTCTTAGAATATGGGCTTTATGTATTTACCTTTCATTTAGGGACATTCTATTTAAGTGACACTTAAGATTTGCTGTATCCTGAAATCCTGGTGTTTCTTCAAACCCCGAAATCCCGGGATTAAAATAACTAATCCCGGTATTTAATTTTCGTCTGAATTGTGTTTGAAATTCTTTTTTCGTCAAAATTTTCTAAGAATTTAACTTTCAGAAAATTTATAAAGAGAGCTTACACTTCCAAACCGAGACATTGAGCAACATTCATTGCTGTAATAAAAAAATGTGACTCATTTGTCAGATGTTTATAATAAGTTTTGATTTTTCTCTTCTGATTCATCAAACACGAATTATTTTTCTGAACTCTTAAGTCGATATAAAAGTTGTGTTTTTTTAGATTTCTCTCTCTCTCTCCTTTTTATATATCAAGGGATAACTTTGGTATTATAATTTTTTTATTATAAGTATATTCTCATAAGCTGTTTGAAGTATCGAAATGATATTTCTTCGAAATTCTTTCTGAATAAAATTTTATGAATTAACTCAGTTATAGGTGAGTTATTTCAATGTTTTCTTTTTAATTTACATAGAGACAAATTTATTAATATTATTTTTTGTTATCATTATAAACATATTTTCAAATTAGACTACATGTATTATTTAAATGTTGTTAAAAATTAAATACTAAATGTCTTCCTCAAAAAGACATTTTTTGAGGAAGCTAAAAGACAGAATTTTATGGGACTGGGAAATATAGAATATGTATTTCTTATTATTACTTTTAATATTGAAGTCTATGTTTTTAGTATTTTTATTAGAATTAATTTAAGTGTTTATTATGATTAATTTCTAGTGTTATATGCTAGATTTTTTTTTTAAAAGAGGGTATTTTTTCTGTGGGAGTTGTATAAGTAGAAAAATTTTTAGATTAAAATTTATGTAAATCCATTCTATCTTTTGCACGTGCTGTGTAAAGGTATATGTAAGTTTGTTGAGGAAAAAAAGTTCAGTTCAAATTTCAAAATTTTAATTTTGAAAAATTTGCTTCCTTAGAATGATTTACCATGCAGTTATCAATTCTAAATATACTAAACATAAAAAGAATACAGTGTTTCAATAAAAAATAAAATAAGGGTTTTTATTCTGTTTTAAATTTACAATAAGATCTTGGAATATCTCAAACATCGATTTTTTATTCAAATGGGTCAATTTTTAATGAATTCAAAGTGTATTATTTTTATTAAATTTATTATGTACTAATTTTTATCTGTTTTTTATGATAATTTTTTTTGTTTGTTTCACTAAATAATAATATTAGACCAATTTTTTAAATATGTTTTCAGTTTTATTATGTCATTTCAGCCACGATGATGTGTAAGTATTTTTCCTAATCCCGGGATTGAAAATATAGCACAGGATAGCAAACCCTAGTTTGAACGAGGACGTAATATAGAGCATTTTCTTTCCACAATATTGTGAAGACACTGGGTAAGAATATATCTATTCACTGCGGTTGTTGATGGCAATGGATACTGAAACGAACTGTCTCAAACACAGTTATTGACGAAGCGATGAATAGTTTGAAAAGATGAAAAGAAAGTTATTTCTGCCGTTTTCCTCACATCGATAGCTGCATATGATTAATCGTCCTATTTTGTATTCTTAGTTTTTTTTATGTCTTATATGACTTCTCTACATGTTCATGCTATTACAATGCTATCCAAACTCATTGCTTAGAGTTTGATTTAATACTGAAACCGATTTGAATTGTAATTTAAATTTCAGTTGTTTCTTAGTGCAATTTATCGATTGTTTTAAGAAGGCATATTACTATATTTCTCCCCCTGATTTGATGTCCCTTACATATATTTTTCAAAAAGTTCAATTTATATTCATTAAGTTTTTCCCTTTGAGTTCTTTCGAAATCTATCAAAAATACATGATTCAGTTAATATAATAGAAATATATATAACTTGATTTTGTATAAACTCAAAAAAATTACTATTTCAAAATTAAATGCAGGAAGAAAAAAGAGCTACGTCATGTAAAAAAGTAGAATTTTGCGGTTCCCTAAACGAATGTATCAATGATAAAGAGAAATTTTAAGGGATTTGACAGTTCGGCACCGTGTTTTAAAAAGGCGTACAAAGAAATAATTGGTTTGATATTTAGCGCCAGTTGAACTAGAACATACATATAAAGAATATTATTACGAGAAAAAATTATTTAAATGCAATTTTTGGGTACAAAATGAAGAAAAAATATGCTTACAAAACACTCAACATTAATTAAAAGTGTAATAATAATATTTTAGCTTTTCGGGATATTCTGTCCTGAAACTTAACGATAAGCAGTTGTGAGGTGAAGGGTTGGGTCATGCGAAAGGCTAGTAATGCGCGTGTCTCTGCAGAAGCAGATTTTGTACATCAAAGTGCACGAAAAGTGAATACATTGCGTATTTGGAGCGTGGAATCCGAATTTTGAATCGATTTCCAATAATACCTGTAACTTTGCCGGATAATACCGGTTGACCGTATTATCCGGATATCCTTGGAGCACAAAAACTTGGCCCCTGACGTATTTTTTTTTAAAGGCAATCAGAATCTAATATCCTGTCTGAGAAATTGCCAAAACTTTGCCGGATAATTTCGGACGACCGTCTATTACCCCAACTGTGGCAGGAGTTTACCCTAAGAGTCTTAGAATGGTAAAAGTGCGTTTCTGGTGTATTTCGGGACGGTAAACGAGAATCTGAAATTGAATTTTTGTAATTCCTGTACATTTTCCAGATAATGCCGGAGGACCCTAATGCCCCCTTTCAGGGATTGAACTTGCAGGCTAGGGGGCGTCTAAAGTAGTTTCCAGTGGTGTCTAAGGGTGGGAAACGTGAATCTGATTTTAGATTTCAGAGGTGCCCGTAATTAAGTGAAATGTCTTTGCCCTCTAGCAACTGAACTTGCACGAGTTGGGCATCAGAAGTCAGTCCCGTGGGGGCTTCGGGGTGCAGAATGAGGTGATGCATCTGAGATGCCACGCGCCTAGCGGACGGTTATTTGAATTTCAATAACTCTCCGCATTTTTTTCTCATTATATTTGTCATTATTTCGTGTAATAAATTTGTGATCTGGAAAGAAATTTAAATTTTATATTTTGTAAATTTACTTTATTTCTAAACTTTATTTAAATCAATTAGGTATAATTTGAAAAATACATTTCAAGATTCTGGGAAGGACTTTTGGATCATTTGAATAATGGCAGTTTTCTATTGTTTAGTACCTTCCTAAACTCTGGACATTGTCATTTATATATACTTTTTTATAAAACAAACACGGATTTTCATAAAAATGATTCCCGGTTATTCTGTACTATGTTAAAGGATAATATGCGTAGTTTACATTCGCATACACATTTTTGATGAAGATGTATGTGCATTGTCACACAATATTAGGCTCTACTTTAAAAATCACCTGAATTTTATACATAAAATTTTGTTTATTATGTAAGGGCCATGTATGATTTCGAAAAAAAAATCGTGCATTCTATATAAATTCTTTACTAAAACTCTAACCATGCTTTAAAGATCACGAGTACATATAAATTTGGTGTAAGAGATATTTTTATATCTTGGTTATACTTTATTTTACGGTAAAGACCATACGGGGGAGGGGGGCTCGTGAGATAACAATTGTATTATTATTAGCTATGAAGATCAAATGAATTTGTGGAAAGCATGAGTAAATTCTTATTTACCATAAGCACTTGAGTGTTAAGAACTGTATGCATGAAGTCATATAAGCTTTTGTACAGGACTCTAGTCACTTGCAATTTTGCTATGAAGGTTGCTGTATATTCAAAGTTAGTGTTGTCTCAGATATATAAAGATTATGTGTGTACTCAAAAGTACACTGGAGTGCAAAACTTAATCAACAATCTAAATTTTAGTCAGGTAGCCATGAAATTACAGAAAAGAGAGGAGTTATTGCGATCAGTACAATAGTCATGTATTTAAAGACATTCTGTGCAAGTGCAGGTGAGTTCCTTTGTGAAATATGACTGGAAGAAATCACCTGGATGACTTCACAAGTGGAAAAATGATCAGAGGGGCGTTGTTTGACCAGTGTAACCGAAGAGTTCGGAATCAACAAAAGCATCGTTTCGCGAGCTTGTAAAACTTTCCAAAGCATATGTACAGCTGTTAGGAAGGTTGGTGGTGGTCTCCTTTGGAGAAAAAACTGCAGTGGATGACTGTATTATATCATCCTGCGGATGTAAATATCCCGATACTAGTCAGCAAGCGTCGTTGCCAGAAACTGTGTTCAGCAACAGGGCGCGACCAGTATCAGATGGTTAACTGTGGCCAGACACCTTCACAAAAGTGGCTTATTCGCCCTCCATCTTGAACGCTGTATCCCTTTGGAAGTTGGCAATCGGTGGCACCATTTAGAGTGGCGTAAGAAGAACAACAACTGGACATCTCCTCAATGAAGTCGTGTCTTCTTTACGGATGTGTGTCGTTTCAGTGCCACAAGCGTGATATATATATGCGAAATATGTATGGCAGTGTGATACTGAATTCGAAAAAATATATCTACCCTTTGAAATGATTATGTGAATTAATATAATGCATGTGCGGATTATACTGATTCTCTGCTATAGAGACCATATGTGTTCGAAAGAGTAACATGAATATTTTGTTATATAACAAACAAATATTAACAAACCTGTAGGTTTGTTGAGAGAATGTATATGTTTTGCTAAATAAATAAATAGAAAAACTTCTGATGAAATGCTTAGATTCTCTCAATGGAAAAATGTTCATCTTCACAGAATATATGTAACGATATATTTGATACAAACTTTATTGTTTCATAGAGCATAAATGAAGTCAGATATACACTTATTTAGACACAGAGAGAGATTTACAACATCGCGCAGACTGTGATATGAAGATTACAGTTCTTTCAAAACATTTATATTGGTTAAAATAACACACAAACTACACAATAATCACATAGATATTGCACTAATTCACTCATATTATATACACTCAGAACTTACAATTTAATAAATGCTTTAATCTGTTTGCGGCCAAATTATTTTCGAGAGAAACAGCTAACATCATTACACAACACAATCATTATAATTATATTACTGTAGTAGAGTTCAAATAATTTTTTTTATTTTGCTTATATTATTTTCCTTTTATTATTTTACTTATAACCATCAACATCAACTACTTTCACATAAGAATATGTTATTAACATTAATAAGAATAATGGATTTTAATCCTGTCATACTTTTAAGAACAATTTTATTATAGAATCAATTCGTTTCCCACAGATATATTTCGGGTTTGCCTTCAGTAAATTAATGCTCATCGCTTACAACAGCAGTAGTAATTTTGTTGTAAAGTTGTAAATCATGAATGGCATGAGGTATGCAAGACTTGAACATAAAAAAATAATGAGCTTTCAGAAATAGGCATTTTTCAGCCCTTTTTGTTTCGAATATTGGAGTGGAAAAACGTACTTTTGGATAATTACCTATTTAATGATTTTTTAAATATAATTTATTTCTCAACAGTAAAGTTCAGTTTTAGTAAGCCATGATATACTTCCCATGTAATTATGATTTATAAAAAATAGGAATGCCAAATATGTCTACTAGAGCACACACATCTAAGCAGTAGTAGATGATGTATAATAAATACACATATAATGTACGTAGCTTGGCTGACACACAAATGAAAGAAGTGACATAACATAATACAAAAATATCATCAAAAGTGGCGACATTCAATACCATTAGTAATTTTTTAATCAAACATGAAACACAGTAAAATGTATTCAACCTCATCACCAACTTAATTGAAGCTAAACCTCAATTAGTATAAGGTTTAAAAGCTTTAAGATCATGAGAACACAAACAAAGGTTCCTTCACAGTAGAAAAGTTGTTCATTTTCAATCAAATCTGTTGGCGAATTTGTAAATCAGTATTCTTCTTGGCGACAAAAAATGTTGTCACAAAGTAGTTGGTAAATTGAGACAGCAACACAATTTGAATTTAGCTAACAAGTATCATTCAATCTCATTTCTTCAAGCAGCCCCCCATTCATTTGCAGGGTTCCAGCAAGAGCTTTTTAAATGCTTTGCGGAACTCCAGGTTAAAGATGGTATAGATAACCGGGTTGACGCAGCTGTTGATATACCCCAGCCACGTGGTCAGCAAAAAGACGGTCACTCCTGGTCGCCAGGTGTCGCTTTGCAGTTTGATGCAGATGGCGTCCAAAATGTTGCAGGTAAAGAAAGGCACCCAGCACATCAGGAACACTCCTGTTGAAGACAGAAATAAATTATTTAAATATTAAAAACAATATTTGAACGATTTCTCTATTATAAAATTCTTCAACTGGGTATTTTTTGATAGCAAATACGTTACGATACTTTTGAACACAATTGACTAATCTCTACTCTATTGAATTCATTTTGTAAATGTATCTTCAAAATAAATTAAGCACTATTTCTTTGATATTTTTTTTCGAAAAAAAAACCACTTTTGGGGGTTGATAGGTAATGGTTGTTAGATAAAAGGCATGCCTTCGTAATACAGAAGGTCATTCGCACTTTATGGAAACGGTTTTGTAATTCATTTTCTCGTTTGCATTTTGAGATAAAACTTTGGCAACTTTAAAATAATCATCTGCTGATGTTTTCTTTTGATTAGAATGTAAAATAGTTGATTTATTTTAAAAAGGGTTCCGAAAACTAATAGATGGCTCAAAGGTTACGTAATTATGCTTTCCAAATTATAAAGAGGTGTAAAACTCTCGTTTATTGCATTGCAATAAAAGGTATTTATAATACATTAAATTTGAAAGGGAAAAACGTCTAGTGGAAAATAAAAATGAAAACATGACCATGAAACCTCCTCCTAAAACTGTTCAAATGTTATCGCGAAAGTAAAATTTTTGATCCCAAAAGAAAATACGCAAGCTCAAAGATTCATTGCATAGAAAGTAGGAATGTCTTCTCTCTCTCTCTGGCACTGTAAGTAAAATCATTCATAAAGGTTTAAAGTTAAAAAGATGTTTAAACCGAAAGTTTATTTCTTTTTTTTAAAAAAACATATTGTCGAAAGAAAAACAAATTATAGAAAATTATATGAAGAACATCTAGCTGCTGAAAAATGGAAATTTGTGGTAATAGGGGAGACCGGGGCAAGAGGACGATGTTAACCGATTTTATTGTTTATTAATTTATTTTTAAGGACAAAAAAAAAATTATTTTTACATGAAGTGTTAGAGTAGTACTTTGTAGTATTAAATATATTACCATTTAATTTTTCAAATAATAATAATAATAAAAAAAGATAATTTTATTTTTTTCAGAACCTTAAACAATTGTCATCTTGCCCCAGTACTGGGGCAAGATGACAGCACTAAGAAAGGTTGAACAGATTTTATCTTTGAATATGTTACATGGTTTAAAAAATGATAACTGTGCTTTTACATCTTACAAAATATCAAACTATGCATAATGCATTGTAACGTAATGTTGAAGTGTTTAGTTGTGCAGCTAACAATAGTCACAAATAAAACTGCTGTTTTCACGTAATTGGAACATTCCTCATGCCACCACTCTTGGCATTCGCAGCACTGGATCCATTCTTCTGTTGGAGGGTCACAATATTCCTCTTCACAAGCAGGACATGTTATAACACAATCCTTTGAAGTTGATGCAACTGGACTGTTTGGCTTGGATTTTATAGAAGCCTACAGGCACTTAGTTTGAGTATTTTTACTCCCTTTTTAGCTTCACGGGCTTCTCTTCTCTGTTTTTTTAAAGTTTCCTGTTCTGCTTTTCCCTTTGCTCTAACATTTCTTTGATGGGTGTGCTAGTAAGAATGCTTGAGCTCCCTTTTTTGCTTTTCATTTTTGTTTTCTCATATTGTGTTGCTTTAGGCAATGGTTTGAAATAAAAACACTAACAGGCTTCTTTAGTGCATCGTAATCAGCATTTGCCATAAGTTCTGGTTCTTCTGGAGGATTTATATGTTGGTTTTCTACTACCAGGGTCTCAGGATTAGCACTATTATTCTCAGTTTCATCGCCAACAACATTATGGTCAGTAGCCTTTGAAGCAGCAAAGTCATGTTCGCTAAACACAAGAGGATTATGAGTCTCAATCACACATTTTTTTAACCCTTTAACGGCATTTCCAACTGTAGCTGTTCTAAAGTAAGTGGTGCTCAAACTCTCGCCAAAATTTTTATCTATGATAGTTTGTCCCGGATGAGTGAGCATAAAGTTGTTAGCGGATGGATGTCAAAGACGCCTTACTCTGGTTGCCCCCTTTCGAACGACACATTCCCCGATTTGATGCACCCCTTAGCCCCAGAAAAGAGAGAAGCACAAGGTCGAGCAGATAAAAACACAGAGAAATTAGTGTTACAGGATTTAATAGAATAGATAACATAGTTAGTTTAATAAATTCCGAAACACGGGGCAAGATGACGAGCTCATCTTCAATTATGGGACCATGACTGCCCGCATTCGTGTTAGACGCTATGCCGGAGAATGCTGCCTTCCAGAGTGCATAATCGAACGACATAGTGGCCTTACACCCGGAGTTATGGTTTGGGTTGCGATTTCGTAACAGGGACGATCCGATTTGCTACGAATTGAGGGTAATCTCAATAGCAACAGGTACGTCCGTGAAGTGCTACTACCCAAAGTCTTTCCCTTCCTTCAAGGCATCCCTGGAACTATCTTTCAGCAGGATAATGCACGCCCACATGTTGCAAAGACTGTCTGAGACTTCTGTTTAGCCCAACACATGCAACTTCTTCCTTGGCCTACTTATTTGCAGGATATGTCACCTATTGAGCACGTGTGGTATTTGGTTGATCGGCGTCTCGCTCGTGATTTGCGTCCTGCAGCTTCAAAAGACGAACTTTTGCTGCACATTCAAGCAATATGGAATTCTCTTTCACAAGCAGACATTCAAAATCTGTTTGACTCCATGCCACGTCTTATATCAGATCTTCGGACAGTTAATAATGTTTTTTTTTCTTTGAAAATTTCGTCATTTATTTGTAATAACACAAGTCGTTGGTGCATTAAATTTCGATTAATTCTGATAATTCTTTCATGGTGTTGCATTTTTTACAAACATCAGTTTAGTAAAAAATTTACTTGCACGAAAAAATGGAGCTAGAGCTATTGTTAAGAATCATGACTACCAAATAAAAGCAACTTGCCACAAAATATAGGGTATTTATTCATAAAAAATAATTATCAAAATCGGTTTCATAAAGGGTGGACGACCTTGTATACACATGTAAAGATGTACGTTATGCGCATAGCAATTTTTAGATACAAATTTAACATCCTAGCCCCTTTTCATTATCATCTCAGAAATGCTTTTAAATGATAAAATTATTGAATTATGACGTCTTCATAATTCAAGTTTTAAAGAAGAATATCTTATCTTTCGTTATGTGCTATAAGCATTCATTTCTTAGAACTTTTTACCTTAGTAGCCCTTCAGCATGGCCCTTTCCAAATCAAATTTTGGGTGGGGTCTTGAGAAAAGGGTGG
The DNA here is from genome assembly GCA_019973955.1 of Trichonephila inaurata madagascariensis. Classification (NCBI taxonomy): domain Eukaryota; kingdom Metazoa; phylum Arthropoda; class Arachnida; order Araneae; family Nephilidae; genus Trichonephila; species Trichonephila inaurata. Next base: position 184,079 of record BMAV01014232.1, on the reverse strand, counting down.
TCGATGGGCTAAGTGGGAGTCCTATTCGAATTAAGATCTTTTTGCTTAAGAATCAGCAGGAATGGCATAAAGACTCCTTTTTTGTCAGAGTAGAATAATCTTTTTTTGAGTCCAAAAAATTTTTTTCTTACACTTTTTTTATTATTCTTTTCGTGTTTAAAGATACCGCATTTTGTTATCGTTGTGCTAAATTTCAAAATTTCGACAGTAAAAATTGTCTAAGACCTGTATTTGCAAATGACACCTTTATTGCACAGGTATTAACATAACATATCCGCCAAGGAAAGACGAAAATCTTAACTTGAATGCATAAATGAATCATATGAATAGTTTAGTTTAAAGTAAAGTTAATTCTTAAAAAATATGTTAAAGTTATAACGTAGTTAATAATTTTTTTACCTTTCCTTTGATATGTTAGTATCGAAGTATCCAAACGAGACGGCTGAGTTCGTAGTTGGTTATTTGTGTGCGGCTTCGTACCCACCCCAAGTCATTTCGTATGATTATGCGGCATGTGAAACCTCTCTAGAGTGTCTGTTCGGCTCTCAACAAAATTAAATTCCTAGTACAATGTTGCATTGTTAATGCTCTGACGTTTTCATCTGGGAAGGAAAAGTGGACGTCAAAATTACACAGCGGTAAAAAGCTCCCGGAGAAGGTACTAGGTAAACCGGAGAACGCGTACAATCCGCAGCCCCATTGGAAAGAATATCAAAAGGTTATTGTTAAAGAAATAGGATCGAAAATGATACTCTAATCGATGCAATAAAAGATACTGAGAAAAAAATGTGTCACTTCCCAATTCATAAGGAAGGTTAAACAATGCTACGTCTTAAGAGAGATTAACGGAAGCTATTCTGCAGAGAACGTACGTTTGGGGATTTAACACCTGCTCAACTACAGTGCACAACAGACTGGGATTTGAAGAGGAGTTAAGGATATTGGGATATTTGCACCTTTTCGAAAGAAATGTAGAGCGATGATGCCTTTTCCCGATTTCGTTGTATCTCATTCTCTAAATTCTGAATGATTGTTATTTGAAGCCAAGCTGCGTTGCCTTCCATTCGCCTGAATGTTCGTTTGGAGAAGGACTTTTTCTTCTTGACATCTCTACAGAGCCGGATAAGGAAATCTTTACAGAGATGGCAAAGTCTACTGTTATTCTGACTTGAAAAGAAAAGAAATCCCTGTGTTTATGGTAAACGAAAATTTATTCTTAAAGCGTTCCATTTCTATTATAAAATAATAATGAAGTAATTTAAAAAATTACCGAAATTACCGGCATTAATTGTCTATAAATGTATCAGTAATTTCGGCAGTCATAATTACCGATAATACTGGTATACAGGTTTCAATAATGCACAAGGCACAATAGCGCTTTGTTCGTTGAAATGACATGCTAAAAAATTTGGGTATGGGACGTCCAGGACAATTGTCATTGAGACAATAACGTTGCAGTATATTTAAGTATATATGACAATTGCTCCCTCTTGGACAATTTTTTGAAGGGTCTCCAAGAAAGTGGGACTCTGAGCTATAGCTTTGTAGCTTATACGTAAATCCTGCACTGTATCTTTAAGCCGCTTGTTCCTATGACCCCAAGGGTACATAAAAAAAATTACTATTTGACGGCATTCCTTTAAAAGAACATTTCACAATTTACTTCGAAAATATTTCCTACGTGAATCGACTTAACTCCAAACTCAATTGGTTTTTAGTTAGGAGAAAGAATCTAAACGTGGACGAACCTTTTATCATTATGTGAACCGTCATTACTTTGGCAAGAACCATTAAAAGCAATCGATTCGCTTCTTTGTTTCTTCGGTAAAGCTTGTTATTTATTTTCTCTTCTTTTTGAAAAAGCCTTTTGTGGATTTACATAACACGTTCTCGTTCTCCATTAGTTTACAAATGGTCGTTTCTACTTTCTTGAAAAGCACAAAGAAAACAAGTCTTTGATGGATCCTTACTTGCTCGAGTACACACCCCTTAAATTTACTTTGCTACCCCGAGCGAAGTGTACACCGCGATCTCATGAAGCATTATGTGTAACATTTCTTTTCAATGCTCAAAAATTAATACAAAAGATGTGCTTGAAGAGGCAAAAAAAAGAATGAATCTGAAAAAATTTAGTTGCAAGCCTGATACAGTTTAGTAAACGAAAGGAAAATACTGGTTATTATTTAAACACTTAGGTTTATTCAAATATATTCCACGTAAAATGTATTGTACTTTAATAAGGCAAGCTCTTTACCAATTGAATGGAATGCATAAGAAAAAAAATCAGTTGGAAAAACTGACATAAATAAGTCAGAATAGATTAAATATGAAGACACACACTCGAAGTTCTAGAATTAATCAAATCCAAAATAATACCAAATTTGTAAATAAATTTTCTTATTTCAACCTCAGGACAAAAAATTATTATACGCCTTCCTTACAGCCATAAATTCCAACTTGTTGATTCATCAAACGTACTTTTAATCGAATTTTAATTTGAATTAGTAACTTCCTTGCGTTTGAATATTTTCTGGAAACAATCCATTTGTTTGTAAACAAATATGTTTTGAAAAACATTCTGATACTCATCAACTTATTTTTGTCGTTATAGCATTGCAATAACTGATTAAAAAAATGAATGATTTTTACCTTTTGTTGTCCTTTAATATTGGAAAGAAACATATATATATATATATATATATAAACGTTGCCCCTCCTCTATTCCTCTTAAGTATTTGAAATGTACAGGAGTACATCATATGCTTATTTTTTTATTTTGTGTGTGTGCCTGATGGAAACTTCTTTCAAGTCTTGCGCACTTGTAATGCGTTAGCTAGAAGTGCTGTTATTTGTTTAATAATAATATTAATATTCATGATTGCAATTCAATGAATAGTAATGGATTAATCGATTTGTTTCATTTTTCATATCTTGTACGAGTGTAATATTCTGATTGACTTTTATTTATGAAACAAAAACAAAGCCCTCACAGAACTCAAAACAACTGCGTTATTTTAGTGAACTTTTTACATCTCTTCAAGAATATACTTATTCATATAATAAAAAGCGAATCACAAATTTGAGCGTATTGTTATTCAATCCTTTGTGTATCCATTACGATTCATTAATTTATACAAATGATAAACAAAAATACATATGCGATCAACATTTTATCATTTAACAGAATTTTTCATTCAAAAAGAATTTTTTTAAATGAACCACGGAATACTGGTAGGTAACATTTGCTCATTTATTTGAACATGAAATTAATCAAATAAAAATAATGTTTTACAAAATAATATGATCGTAACTTATGAATATTCCCTATTTCTTATTGAAGTAGTTACAGCTGAAATTTGCTTCACTTAAATAATAGGATTAAATTAATTGTGTGCAGTTTTCATAGAAATTAAGACTAAATTTTTGTTTTTGAATTAAAGAATTAAACCGTCGAAAATGTAATACATTGACGCATAATCCATTTTCTACTAATTTGTTGTTATAACCGTAGACCCTTTGCGCATCTGGATTCTACCACAAAAGTCTATTTTCCTTCAATGTGAAAAATTTGATTTTTGATAGATTCATCGCGCATTAATCAAGCTATAAAGTGGGCTATTAGAGGTATAGATTTCAACCCGATAAATCTGCTACAACGCACAAATTTGATGCTGTGACCAATCTGCAACAAAATTACTTATTCTTGCTGTAATCGCGAGAATTTTATTAAATTACTAATTGCTACAACTATTATCAAAAGTATTTTCGAATGCTACAATTCCGTGGTTTTCGTTAGTAACTTTATACTTATGATTTGTATTTAAGGTAAAAGGATTTTTATGCGAAAATTGTGAATTAGGCAATAATAGGAAAATTGTATGTGGAGAAATTGATTAAGTCCTTAAGGTATATACTCTCCATTGTTAAAATGATGTTGAGTTTCTAAAGAGTTAATTATCATGAGATGTAAAGATAATGATTTACACACACACACACATATTTGAACTATACAATGTGAATAAAAATCTTGAATATTCCTCCAAAATCTCTTCTCTCTCTCTCTCTCTCTCACAGAATCGAAGTTTAATTCTATCACAAAAAACATTTCGTTATCTCTGAAATTTAGGAATCCACATTTCAGCTTATTTCCCCAAAGAATCCTTATTTTGGAGGAATAGAAATAGAATTTCGGCAGTCTTCTCTCGATAGAATCAAATGCTAGCGTTACTTCTTGACAAAAGTAATTTCATTTTCTTTCACCATTTTGGGAAAGAATTTTTCGACAGGTAGTCTTCAAAGCATTATTTAAAAGACATTTTTACAGCAGATAAAAAATACCAGTTAACACCAAAAAGAAGATGAGTAGTTTTGCTCTTGTTCAAAACATTTTTCAAATGTTTCGTCTTTTAGGCTCAAAAGAAATATCAAGAAGTTGGAGAAAAAGCCCCAGAAAGAGAAAAGGATGCTCTCTCCATGCACAAGACAATGATAATACATTTTCTCAGAGGGAAAAAATCCCAGATCTGTACTTTACGAATGGCGAAGAAATGATAATGGCTGCGGAAAAAGTTTGTAGGTGTCATTCAAAGAAGGGTTTTATTTCTCATTCTAAAAAAACTCGTCATTTGAATAGTGAACAGCACAGGTCGAACGAATATTAAAATGTTCAACTATTAAAATTTAAAGATATTTTTAAAATTAATTTTATTGATTGTATACATTTTAAGTACATAATCTTAAAGAAATAGTTCTTATAAATTTAAATAACAGGAATAAAGGAACCTGAAAAATATGCATACACTTTCATTGAAAATTGAAAAGTGATTGGTTATACTTTAAATTTATAATTAAATAATTTTATACGAAAGTGTTGCCTCTTCTGTGTGAGAAAATTCTGAAACAAGCTGATCGTACGGTAATTTGAATGGAAAAAAAATCACAAACGGGGTGAAACCAGATACACAAAAGAATAAAAAATTTACTTTGGAAAATTTAGAACGTTTTGTTAAACATGAGAAATTTTGAGACAGATTGTAAATCAACTTTTATGACAAAAATACAACATACGCAGAATGAACTCTCGAACGAATCAATGTTATTTTCAGAGGAGGAAGATTCAGAAATTGGCGTTTCTTAATAGAAATTTACGCTGACAATTTCAATTCAGACAGTCAAAAGAATCACTAAATAATAAATTCTTTATACAATATGAGACTGTGTGTTTACCGAAGGTGTCGTATTTGGACCCATTTCCGTCCTTTTATGAATAATAGTCAACTGTTGTATAAGTCAATGTTTGTATAAGTCAACTAATACAAACAAGTCAACACTGAAGTAATACTATTTTCATATTTTTTTGAACAGGAACTTCAAAAGTGCAAATCGTCTCAATTGATCCCGGTTCATCAAAAAAACATGAACAAATTACATACATTTGCTACAATATACAAGAGGTGTGTTTAAAAAATTATTCCCCGTAATATTTTTGTGCGGAAGCAAATGAAGCTGGGAAGACTTATTAGAACATAGAGTGGGAAATATCGTCAGATTTCTGTTTTTGAAAAGATGGGGAAAATTTTGAACAAGGCGTTAAATTTTGAGTAAAAATAGACGATTCCTAGTGAAAACGATCCGTAAGATGATTTCAGTGATCACAAGAAATGCATCTAACATTGCTGTGGGTAAAAAACAATACAAGCTACTAAAAATGTTAAAGTGACGCGTCCATCTTTTTTCGTCTTCAATGACGTGAGCCCCCAGCAAACAGCAGAAAAATTACCAAGAAGTACTGAGAGGTTTTGCGATAATTTTTTGTGGCAATGATCCCCAGTCAGCAAGCAGTTGCTTCATCCCAATAACATCCGGTATAATGACGGTGACTGCTGAGCCGTACGGCCTGTGTTCGAACCTTGGAAAAGGCATGGGCGTTTGTAAACGTATCGTGCATGTGCGGCACTCAAAATAGCCGTCAATCCGCATGTCCTTCCGTGTGATTGGTGAAAAGGGAAGAGATTTAGGATGCCCCTGATCACCTCCAAGGGTGTTTTCTCTCAAAATTGGGCTCGAATTGAACCAAAATGTACTGCTACCTATATGGTGCTGAAAGCTGCGGATAACGACAGCCATACATTTAGCCCTTTTTTGTGATGAATTTTGTGGGCTTCCATCTGACACCGTCAGACAGGTAGCTTTAGCAACGACAACACGCTGCTAATTCTCCCCTTATACAGTTTTCTGGCAAAACACAATAAAAACATGATTTGTCAGATTCCCTATTCTTGTTGTAGTTTTGTTCGATTTCAGGCTAAATTGAAATTATTCTAAACGGAACCAGATTTCAGCTGAAAGATGTTATACAAAAGGCTGTCTACATGCCATTTCAAAAGAGGCATTCCAATATTGCTTTTGATCGAATGAAACAAATGTTGGCTAAACTTCAGGCGAGATCAGAATGTATTTTTTATGCACAAAGGTTTTTTAAACACTCCTGAAACGCGTACGAGGTAAGTACTCAGTCCTTTTACCCAGAACAATGGCCAAAGTCTTGGTCGCTTTCCGCTCTCGTCTCGCGGCGTTCTTCTCCCTCTTTTTGCTCTTCACCGTCGGTTTGAGCAGCTTGAAGCGACTCTTGCTCTTTTTCTGCTCCCCCGCAGTTTCCACAGCAGAACCGTTCACTCGGAAGCAGGGCAGCGTGACCTTGATGTCGTTGAGGGGCGACGCATCATTCACGAAGCTCGAGACGGCCACGTTGCTGATGACCTGGCAATCGGCTGTGGTGGGTGACTCCTCATCGTCCTCGTCATCGTCTGCGTTTTCCGAGTGGTACATCTGACTGGTCTCATCCCCCTCTATTAAGGGAGACAGAGTCTTGATGTAGGAAACGCCCTGAGACGGCATGCTCGAGTCCTTGTTTGAGTCTGAAATGTAACACAGCAGACGTTAAACCTCAATCAAAAATTATGTGATATTAAAACAAAATAACAGTTCAAAATTCAATGAAAAATTCTTTTAATTTATTCAGCTCTAATTTTAGTTTAAAACTCTTCTATGCTTTTCAACTCAAATTGAATCTAAATATGAATTGAAGTACGTAAGGATTTACGTATTGATAAAACCAAAATGGTTTTAATGGAATGTATTTGGAAGTAAAACATGACTATCAAGCCAACATTCTTTCAGAACTATGAGGTTCTAAACTGACAGATTGATTGAATATTAACGTCGTACTGTTCAGCTACACGAGGGCTTTTGGCGACGGACCACGGAATTTTGAACCATGGTCAAGTGACGTGGACGACAGAGGTTCTAATTAAATGCAGTAATTTAATTATTTTGTGAACAGTTTCCTGCTGTATGAGAATGCATTCCAGTTCTAGAAGATGTGTCGAGTTATTAAGTTAACAGAAAGAGTTTTATTTTGCGAAGACGATTTTCGATTTATATCTTGACGGCAACTCTTTATTTTGAACCACGTTCAAGTGATGAGGATGGAGATCCACCCCACTCTGGAGGATCCCCACTCTGTCACACCAGAGTACATCTCATCTCTCTGTACACAGCGGGTCTTTTGTGAAACCATGATTTGAACTCATGTACCAGTAGAAATACTGCCAACCACGAGTTTCTGGCACTAATTTCTTCGATATACCAAATCCTTAAAAGTCAGGAGGGGAATAAGTAATTTTTGCTCAAGATTTTTATTATTCGCTTTGGAAAATATTTTTAGGAGAGGAAATTCACGAAGAGTTCGATTGTGCACCTGCTAATACTATTAGTGACTTAATAATCTAAAAGCACTTTTCTTTAATACATGTGTCTCAAAACAGAGTGGTTTTTCCTTGCATTCTGTATGTGTGAAATGAAAGGCTTTAAAAATATTCTTACTGTTTGCATTTTATTTAGATATCTGAATAATTAATTTGAATATTATATCTTTTGTGGATGCACGTAGTATCCATAACAGCATTGAATCTAATACATGAGTTGAAGTCGAATCAACCGATCCAATCACAGAGTTCTATATTCTACTTATGGGAGAAGAAGTCTGTTATGTGTGTGTGTAAGAAAGTTTATTCACAAATCTAGGGAATATACTTCTTTGTTCCTCCATCCCGGCAGCGTTCTCGATGACCAATCCTTTTTCTTCTTGCCGTCTGGAAGTGGGTCCTTTCTGTCCGATCGCCTTGCGCGCCCTCTCGTGGATGGCCCTGAAGATCTTGTAGTAGAGGTAGACCATGACGAGGCAGGGGATGTAGAAGGAGCTAAGCGAGGAGTAGATGATGAAGTCCGAGTTGTAGAAGACGCACAGATTGGGCTGTCGCTCGGGCGAGGTGTTGAGGCCGAGGACGATGGGTGACCCGATGGCTGCGGAGACGAGCCACACGAAGATGATGGTCAAGAAAATCCTCTTGTTGTTCTTGTGCTTCGAGTACTTAATGGGCTGCGTCACGGCGATGAACCTGTGAAAAGCATTAAAAAAAAGTTTGGGTGGTAGATTCCAGTAGGGATGATCTTGGCCAATTTAAAAAGTTGGATTAAAGGTTATAATAAAAATTTGGAAAATATTTCCTCACAACATATCAAGATTTGTTTTCAAGGGTGCACTGCAATTTAAATTATAATTAATAGTAAGGAAATTACGAAATACAATTCAAGGTAGGATTAATTGCCTCATAACTGATTTTAAACAGAATAAATTCACAATCCTATTGCTATCATACTGATAGTCGTAATTTCAAATTATGTTCAAATAATAAGGTGTAAGAATTTTAAATAAGAAGGAACTGAATGCATATATGTTATGACTAAACTAGAGTTTGTATAAGGATTATATAAAAAATTAGGACTGAAATGAACGTGAAAATGCAACTGATAGTTAAACATGAATCTTCTGCTCCCGACAATTCGTAAGAATTTTCAAAAGCTGTCTGCAGCAATTCTACTGCAAATTTCGCATTCTGTGAGTGTTGAGAGTTTTAACCAACTTTAAAAAATGCAATTTAATAATATTACCTCTAGTTGCACAAACATCTGGAGCAAAGAATTATAAGCTATTCATGAATCTGTATTTAAATCATTAGAAGAACTTTATAGAAATAAACGTATAATAGTAGAAACACACTTAAAAGCATTATAAAACATAGAGAAATTAAACAATTAATCACAGAAAAGATTTAAGAAACTTAATTGAAAATTGTAAATAAAAAAATTCGAACGTTGAAGGTTTTATAATTTAAAAGAAACAGTCTTTCTGACATTTTAATTTTAAATGTCATTCTTCCAAAGCTACGTAAAGAGACCTTAAAACAGTTTGAATTCATCCTTAATTAAACCGAAGTTCCTAAATTTGACGATTTCACTTCATTTTTGGAAAAACGCGCAAATAAATAAAAATACATTCTTAAGAATAACGTTGGTATAAGACAGAAATAAACAAAAAAAATATCTTAAATGTATGAAACGATTCTACGCATGCATGTATTTTATGTAAGCAAAATCATCCAATTTTTAAGAGTACATATCCTTTTTAAAATTAAATGCACACAGAGAAAGGAAATCGCCACGAAGCGCAACATGCGTCAGAATTGCTTCAGCGACCAACACAAAATATTCAAATGAAGATTTAAACATTCGTGTTGCGGGGTAATCTGTCAAGGCTTCCCTGGTTTATAGTTGCTTATAGGAGTTTCCCAGTCAACACAAAATAAAGCGGCATTCCTCTCTTGAACCACTAGTAGAAGCAAAACCGTAATCCTATCCACAGCAGTAGTTTGGGTTTTGAATTGTGTTCTACTGGAAGTTGCATCCAAGTACGAGCAGTCTTAGATTTCTGCAGCATGTCTAATATCGTAACGCAAGATTTCGCAAACAGATTAGGAGCTACACAAAATAGAGGTAATTTTCCCATTTCCAGTTGAGGTGGAAATAAGAGCACCGCGTCAAGTCAAAATTAAATACTACCATAGCAAATGGCAACTTCTCATTTTCTTCGATTTTGGGTTTTCTGCTTGTTTCCAAAAGTACTGACTTTTTTCCTGTAAATCAGTTAAGACTTGATAATTTAAAAATACATCAGGAACTAGCAGATCCAAAGTTAGATTTTCCATGGAAAATTAATTTGCTAATTGGAACAGAGGCATTTTTTGACTTAATTAAGGATGGAGAAATCAGACAACGGATTTATACTTCGTAGTTTAGTTTTCGGATACATCGCAACCGGAAAGACAAATTCATACAAGCAAAGTCAATATTGTAGTTTCTTTTCAAACATGCAAAACATTTATGATAACTTACAAATAGTTTTGGGAAATAGGAACAATTAACGAATGTCATAAGCCACTAAGCTAGGAAGAGAATTATTGCGAAAATCAATATCAAGCGACTTACATGCGCATTTGTACAATATCGATAGATTGTATAAATACTATTTAACTACCTACAAAGTTTAGGACACTCAGAAAGTTTAGCAATGAAAAGACTATATCAACTTTGGAGAAGGTTATCTAAGGATAAGCAAATGGAAAATTTCTATAGGGAATTTATGCAGCAATTGGATCCAATGGAAAAAGTGAAAGAACATTCAGATGAAACATTCGAAAGCAATATTTCTTCCACATTTTGAAGTCTTTCGGCATGATAAAAGGACTGCAAAATTGTTTTTAATGGTTCAGCTTCTACTACTTCAAGATTAAGCTTAAGTGACCTACTCTTCAAGGGTGAAGTGAAGGAAGACATTTTTGAAATCATAACACGATTTCGCAAAAACAAATATACTTTTACGACCGACACCTAGGCAAATCCTCATTGTTCCGACTCAATGTGATCTTCTCAGGAGTTTATAGAAAACAGGAGAGAACGATAAGCCGTTTATCTACATTTTGAAAATTGTCACATATGGGGCTACCAGTGCTCTTTTTTTACCCATAAGAACTCTCAAACAGTTATGGATGAAACTTCCAGATTTCCCTTCACTTCCAAAATAGCGCTTAAAGAGGTGTACGTGAAAGATATAATGTCGGGCGCACAAGATCTCGTGAAATGCAATGCCAGTTACAAAATATGCTGCTAACACGAAGAATGAAATGCATAAATGAATTCCAATTTGAAAAAAAACCCTGCTCAACTCAGCTGTAGATCATGAGCACTTAGGTAGACTCAACTATAAAAAATTTAGGTGTTAACTAGAAATCCATAGCAGACCATTTCGTATTCAAAGTCTCAATATCTTGGACTTCATTTCATACAAAAAGAGATGTTTTAAGCATCATAGAAAGAGTCTACGACTTTCTTGCACTGTCATCAGCAAAGCAAACAATTTTTCTTCAAAAATTATGGCTTCAAAACCTGAATTGGAAAAAATCCTTGTGTTTTTGGAGGCAATCACACCAGAGTGGTTCTATTTGTGCCATCTCTAAAAGCCCTAGAGAAACTCAAAATAGATTGATACATTTTTACAGATTCTTACCTTAAAACCTATGTAATTAGGATATGCAGATGTTTCAGAATCAGCCTATAGAGCTGTAGTGTACATGCACTGTGTAAATGAAGATGGTACCACCACTAATATGATTACTTCCAGAAAATTTCGCGTCTCTCTAATCAAAGTCATCTCAATTCCTCACCGTGAAATTTCAGCCTGCCTGTTTGCTGCTGACACAATTAGTTGACAAATTTCGACTCTCTCTACAAGTAAATTTAGTTAGAATCATCTTGAGCACAGTTTCAACCATAGCAATTCCTTGGATCAACGTTCCAGCTAATCAACTCAAAACATTCGTCGATAATCGGGTATCCAAAATACAAAATCTGACTGAAAACTTAGCATAGAAGCACATACCTTCAGCTCTAAACCCTGCAGATATCGTTTCTTGTGGTGAAAATCTTGACGAACAACTTTCCCCTATGAATGAAAGAATTGTCCCCAGAATCTAGACATTCTTGAACAATTTAGGGAACTTGCAATCTAGAGTTCGGATGAACTAAACAGGCCGGAACTCAAAAACCAATCTGATATTTAACATCAATCTTGTGTGGACTCTCTAACCTTGAAAATAACTTTCTAAATATTACAAATAATTGAATTTTCAGATTCCTGCATAATGTCAGAATTACATCTCGCCATTCGGGTCCCCTCACAAACGAGAAATTTCTGAAAGCAAAAATCCATTTGATTAAAGCAGTGTTTCTCAAACTTTCAATATTGGGGCCCCAAATTTCAGTTATAATATTCATCGCCCCCCTCTTACTATAACAATGTGTGAAGGGCTCATCACGATTTCTACTAATGTCCTATGGGGTTTCTTTGGGGTCAGAATGGCAATTCTTTCCAACTAACTCGAGAAGAGAAACGTGGATATATTCAAATTAGGAATCTTATAAATAGTAGAAGTTTAGCGTACTTGTGGTGTGGCTATGAGAAGTGAATATACGAGGTCTATGTGTACAAACTCCCAAGTTAAAGTGAGAGGAAACCCCGAGTTGAAGATTTAATCTATCCGTACCTGTGTGATCACGTTAAAGGCGAATACCATTCCACAAGAATAAAAGCCACGTCAGTTGGAATCAAGCGCATTGCTGTTTACCCAAGATAGAGCGGTAAGACTGTTAAAATGAATTATTAAGAACTGTGTAGTTACTGAGATTAGAAATAGTCGGTAGAGTTAGATACAGTGGCCGGTTACGCGATTATTTGGTCCTTTCACTTCAGATACACTTGAAATGAATATTAGTACTATTATTGTACATTGTTTAAGTTAAGATCTTAATAAAGTGATAAACAATATGGCTCTTCTTCGTTCCTTCCAACAGATCTAGGTCGCGAGGATAATGTAGAAGTAGGGCACCCTCGAGTGAGTGCCTTACAAATGTATTGAATTCAATAATAATGTACTTTAACGTAAAGCTATAATACGACTATAAACCGTACAAATTATCAAGATATGTATTAAATTATGTATATGACAAGCCCATGGGGTCACTAGTAATTAAATTATTAAACTTGTTCTTAATTTAGTATTGAAGAATGATTAATCGCATACATTGTGCTGTACTGATACATTTAGAAGTATATTATATAATTGTAAATGTGTATTTCTTATTATGTCAGAATGCATTTCGTTTTGATTAATTTCCGTAAATTAATAATTTTTTTGAATAATTTTTTAAATTCGACTTTTCAATATGCTCATGCTCCCCTGGTAGGATTATCACGCCCTTCTCGGTGGCGCGCCCCACAGTTGAGACTCTGGATTAAAAGGATTCGGTGACAGTTTTTAATAAGGAAAGTGAAACTCTTAGGAATGGGGAAACAATTAAAAAAGATCAGTTGACTGGCTTGAATCCCTTTCTTGATAAAGAAAATGTACTTATAGAGTTGGTGATTTATTAAGTGATTCAAATTTAACATTTAGTCAGAATTTCCCTTTTTACTTCCAAAAAACCACAAGTTAACTACACTCTATAACAAACAAACATACAAAAAAAAATGATGTACCAAGAAGGAGTTGCCCGATTGTAATGAAATTTCGTATGCAAAAACATTTAGACCAAACATGCAAATGATTAAAATTTGATGCCCAATGAATGAATAGCGGGAGCTACTGCGCATCGGAACTGCACACTCAGTAGGTGTCTATAAGAAGCGATTCACAATCTGATGATTAAAAGTTCTGTTACACTGTGATTTAGGATACCTTTTTACGACTGAAAAAATGACTCTCCGCAAGATTCGAACTCATAATGAGCAACTGTAAGAATTTAAAAGACGTCGTATCATTAGATTGATAGAGGCAGGTTGGGCAAATCGGAGAATCACTTTTCATATGGGTCGAAGCGATGCTGGCAAGAATAAATGGACAGTAGCGGTCCATCTAGGGCTACATCAGATCGGGAGGACAGATTGATTGTCAGATCAGCTGTCACAGTGCTTGGTTCATCGTTATCAACCATCAGACGTGCGACCCACACACGAGTGTCCACCATGACCATTCACAAACGGATGATAGAGCGAAATTTACACTCGTACCGACTGCTACGCCACCTGCCTTTCACGTCTGCACACTGTCGAGCCAGATTACAGTGGTGCTTGACTCTATAGGGTTGGAATCATGCTGACTGGGGATGTATAGGGTTTAGAGACGAATTCCACTTCCAACTGTGTCTTGACAATCATTGAAGACGTGTCTGGAGACGCCTAGGGCAGCGTGCCAAACCTTCTTTCCCTATTGCACGCCACAGAAGCTCTCAACCAGGAGTTATGGTCTAGGGTGACATGACATTTCTTTTGAGAGCCATTCCCCTTTGGGCCTCATTAGAGTCACACTTATAGCACAGTGGTACGTTGACGACATTCTGAGAACTGTTTTGCTACCGTTCCTTTTTTAGTACCCTGGCCTTATTTTTCGCAAGATAATGCCAGACCACATACTATGAACTGTCTTACAGCTTGTCAAACACTTTCTAGACCAGCCAGATCACCAGATCTCTCTCAATCGAGCATGTCTGGAATATGAAGGGAAGGAGACTGCATCTACCGGGGAATGTTGATCACCTGGCCCGCCAATTGGAGCAAATTTGGCAAGAAATACCGCAGGAGACCATCAGAGTGCCTTATCACTCTATGCCACGTCATGTGGCTGCTTGCATCCAGGCTAGAGGTGGGTCAACTTCTTATTGAGCTTGTTAGTTTGTAGCTATGTAACTCTGAAATAAATCATTCAATTTTTCTGAAATTTTAATCATTTTATATTCTGTACATAATCTTTCTACACTGCTGGCCACCGTAAATGCAACACCCTCAAGGAAGCATGCAAATAACATGAAATTTACAACATGCATTAGCGGAGGTGAGATATGCAAATGATTAGAATTTCAGCGCAGACACACATCACGCGCGCCTGTGGCGCCA